>JBAJHX010000043.1:22244959-22274739 GCA_037176925.1 Amniataba percoides | reverse complement strand
TTATTATTATTATTATTATTATTATTATTATTATTATTATTATTATTATTATTATTATTATTATTATTATTATTGCTATTGACCTTTCTTTTCTGCTTTGCACTTTACAGGTGCCCATCACCTCTTCCCCACATTTCACACACCCATCCCAATTGACATGAGACACCACGAGGGGCGATACCATTATGAGCCACACCCACTCCACACCATGCATGGGTAAGTATTATTAGATACCACAAGTCAACCTGAAAAAAAAATAATGATGATCATCATCATCCCTAACAAACAGAGTGGTGCAAAAACCTGCAGTGCAACAAAAGATCATTCAAAGCCACAGAACTTTTTTTTAAATTATAAATTCCAAAGATTCTTTAAATATCAAATCTATCAGACTACTTATACTACTACATATGGTAAAATATACATCAGTGTAATAATCCATCAACAAACTGAACACAGCATTATCATATTTGTCATCCATACTGGTCTGTGAACATTTTTAACTGAGTAATTCCAACCAACAACGGTGTCATAAGATCCTCTTGTCAGCAGCAGTGATGACCACTTGTTTAGGTTTAAAGACTAAAAAACAAGCAGATTTTTATATAAAACGGGCGGAAATTCCTCTACAGTTTTGGCTCAGTGAGACTCACAGAGGTCAGTTGTCACTTTTTTATTGCTTTCTCTCTCAGAGAATTTGCTTCTTCTCCTTCCTATTTGTCAGCACCAGGGCTGGAAAAATCAGTTTCTTTTTCTGGCCTTCAGTAATGGAGCCAAGTTTAAATACATCAAAGCCAGACTAGAAAGAAATAGAAATGAAGAGGACGGCATTTACACAATATAACATTTCCTCTCCTTTCTCCTCTCATAAAATGTCATGGTGCTGGAGTCACCCAAAAATGACAAACTCCGCCAAATAATACTTTCCACTAGAGCAATTCATTAACATTAAACATTAACTCACAGTGGTTAGGATAAATATGTTGGCAGCCCAGCCGTGTGCTCGGTTCTAAAACATGTATCCTGACCTGACCTACAAAGAAAAACTAGTTTATTTTCTAACTTTATTAATGTAGCATTACCATAAAAGTCTGGCCTTCCTAACATTGCTAGTCCTTCTTATGCTTATCTAAAATATTTGAATCCAGGAAGCAAACCCAGGAGTAAGATCAATAGAAGTTTTGTGAGCACTGTGCTGTTACATTTAAATTCAGCGAGATCAGGTGATACACAGTGTGGACAGAGCTATTCATCACCTGCAAAGCGAGGGAAAGGAGGGAGAGAAAAGTGTGGCTGCGCACCCGCTTTGTTTTGATTAATGTGATGTGACTCTGACAGAGTGCTCCCACTAATTCATCAAGACCTTGATATAGCTGTCTTTTCCCCAGCATGCGCCAAATTCACCTAATTACTGCGTGTCATCCCTGCGAAACAGGGCAGGGTGTTGGCGCTCGGCGCTTGGTGGCAGCACTTTCTTTTTGTCAGGGTTGTGCTTCCTGTCTGTGGATCTAAGTCCACACGGAGCTCCCTTCATCGCTGTTTGCATGTAACATAATGAGGGCTGCAGATCATTCTGTCACAGCCGCCATAATGCAGATCCTGCACCTCACTGCGTCGTTACGTGCCTTATACCCCAGTGGAGGGTTTTTTTCAGGCCGTCATGACCTCCTCCTGACTACATTTTCTCCCTGATATCTAATTATTGGTAGCACATGCTGTCCGTATGCCTTCATTAAAGTGCCTGTTGGTTTATGTAAAGTCCTTACAGTCCTCATCTACTCCAAAGCTGTGACACACACAGGTGGTTGGACTAAAATCTTGTATATTATCTTATGTAGTAGGAATCTAATGTATATGCAATACCCAGGGTTACGCTGTCAGTACAAAGCTTCTTTGCATACACCATCTTTCAGCACATTTTTAAGGGATTGATCCACGATTTAAAAGTAGAAACCTTCCGGCTGTGGTCTCCCTGCCTTTCATGAATGTAGCATTCCAGAGAGAAGAAACATGCCATTCCCGAACTGTCTCTGGAACACATTAGGAAGAGCCTCTCGTGGGATGACTGCAGAACTTGGACTTAGAGACAGCACTTATGTGCTGTTTGCTGCATGTTGTGGAGTCGGGCATCGTCTGTGCGAACCCACAAGCCAGGAAAGCCAGCCACCGTGCCAGCATGTTTGACCGGGTAATTAGCATCCGAAATCCAGCCTTCCGTTCCCAGAACCTCAACGACAACGCAACGGATGAGAAAAACAGATCCCCCGCTCATTCCACAGCCCGTATTTATGCTTTTTGGGAAGCAGTCGGGGGCCAAATTGCAGCACTGAAAAGTTGAAATATGCCCAAGGTTTTTGTGTGGCAGAGCTGTGGCCTACACCGCCCATGTACACAAACAGATGTGGTCCCGCTCAACAGGCAATCAGCCTGTTGGAGGCTCGCAGCCCCACAGCACGGAATGTGTTGATTAAATACAGTTTACAAATCTGCCATTTGGGTTGAAGTTGTTTTTTCCCTTCATTGTTTTGGTTTGGTTAACATGGAAAAGGGAAGGGTGGGGAGATGAGTGGTAGGTGGGAGGTGTGGGGGGGGTCAGATTTTCAAGTCTGACGGTTGGTTGTCAGTGGTTTTGACAGACGTGTTGTTATCTTATGTTGCTGCCTGCTGGCTCCAGCCCGGCTCATCATCACGGCTAATGTTTGAATTTGGATGCTCCCCTGAGTTACAGCCAGGAATGTTGCTGCTGAAAAGACAAGGGACCCATCAGTCAAAAGACTGCAAAGTGGCAGATCAATAGCCTGAAATTTTCACTCTTACATGCATGGTCCCAACATTATTTTCTTGCACTGAAAAAAGACTAAATGGTATGTGACAGCAACAGAGCTGAATAATGGATAATTACCCTCTGTATAATCCCATCGCATTTAAGCATATTATCCCATCGTCTGACATAGTTCTTCTGGGCCCCTCCTTTGTGCGCAGTCCTCGCTTCTCAGGGAATGTAGTATCAAGTTGTGTCCAGATCTTCAGCATCCTGATCAGGGCCCCAAAAACAACTAAAGCAGGATCTTTGCATGTCCCCTGTGGGGCAGCATGGTGATTTATCTTGATCGCCGCGGCTGCCCAGAAGTACAGAAGGGAGTGTGTCACATCATAATTCATCCCACCCCAAGCCAGTAGGGAAAATGCCAGAGAGGCAAATTCTAACTTGTTGGTCAGCCAGGAGGGCAGGAGGCTGCAGACAGAAAGGGAACTTGGAAGCCGAAGTGTGGCTTTAACACCTCACCTTGGGAACAGGCTACATGGCAGCATCTGTGCCAATACAGATTGACACGTTTTTATATAATCACTTGTGGGCCGTTACACATTAGGACCCATTGATCCTTTGTATATTCACACTAAAGTGAATATAGAGTGGTTTATCTGTTTAATTTATCTATGCAAAATGCCTCTCAGAAACACATTCATGGTGTTGTACTTGGTTGTTCACATGACTAAAGAAATTCTCATAGAGACAATGACAAAAAGAGAAATTTGAGAGATAAGTTCCTGCCTACTGTTTCTCATTTGCACACATGGTCAATTGTTGACAAAAGATGATGTGATTGATGGATTGTCGGTTACATAAATTAAAAAAAAATTCTCAGACACAGACCCCCAGTCTGGATGTGGGAAAGATGTTAGGGGAGGAAATGTATTTCCAAATTGGTGTTTGAAAGCTGAAACTGTAAGACCACCAAAGCAAAACTGAAGCTATTACTCTACATGCTTATAGAAATACTCTTGCTTTTTTTTCACTGCTAACATTTTTAAGCTTTTGGTTCTGTCTGATGTAGGACTGGATATAGGCAGCTAGAATGCAAAAGGGGAGATTTTTTCACTGCTAATCATCCTGCTCCCACCATCTAATGTACATGAGGTCTGGTATGCACTTACTCATAGTGTTACTCATATGCTCAACAAGCTGTACCATGTCCAAATCACTTTTTCTCACAGCAGAGTTTTAACAATGGGACAACAGAGAGCATGTAATCATACAGTACAGAACACAGAGACAAATAGCAATTACCCTTTGAAAGTATGTCATCTCCTGACTCACACTGGCTTCTTATCCCTCTGTCTGTCCCTATGTCCTCAAATATCTTTGTCATAAGAAGAAAGACTTTTTGGCTGTAATAAATTATTCTTACTTTCTACTGCATCCAAGCAGTGTTAGCATTTCTTAGCTGTAGTCCGTTTCCAGCAGGGGAGCCACCCATAGTGTTCAGGTATGATGGAAGTGTCTTTAAATGGCAGCCACTGATTAAGAGAGGGGGCTCTCCTGAGGCTCTGAGGCCTTCCCATCCAGCATCTGTGACTGAAGCCTCTAGAAAACACACCTTCAAGTAACATCTTGTCAGAAAAAGGGTGGATCGACAAGGCTTCAATAATGGTACCTGCCAGACAGGACTATTATTTCCAGCCTCCTGACAGGCAACAGCAGTAAATTTCACCTTATTATCAATGCCTCATATACACTGTTGGTTGTTTGAGTGATTTACTACGGCTGGAAAGATGTGTGTGGACATGCTGGTTTGCTATCAGCCAAGAAACAAATAACTATTGTTGATGGATGAAAGCTGTAGTCGGAGCATGGGGAGATGACGTGTTGATTATAATAGATATTCAACTAATTTCTTTTCAAAGCAAGCCCTCACTTGAAGTTCTGATCGTATTCTTTTCCAGCAAACATCTATGCAACATGCTAAGGATGTTCATAATGCAGGCTTGCTCATGTTGACTTATCAACATACATGATGAGACTAATTTGACCATCATTTGATTTACTTGAAAAGATTTTTCTTACTGCCAACAAATACAATCAGACTACCGGTATGTTATACCAACAGGTATTTCCTCCATGTCCAAGGCCTGACTCCTCTGTGCCAGGGAGCTCCATTATTGTCTGTCTGACATGTTCCTTTATTACCATCACACACATGCTGTGGTTTATTTTGACCTAATCTTATATACACCGTCCTGTGGCCAGAGGAACTTTGTAGGGCACCAAATATCTAATATATATATAATATCTGCAGCTGAATAGAATAGACTGTGTACTCCTACAGCGTTCAGCAGTTTTATAAAAAAAATGTGTTCATATAACTGAAAGTTCTGAGAGATGGACTAACACATTGTTAGTCTCAGTATTTAGATTTTAGTGTGAAGAAAAGTCTACAATGATCCTACGCTTATCCTTCAAAAATGCAACATTTTTATGACTATATGAAAAATTAGAACCATTCATTCTTTCAGGTTTTACATTTCAATGAAATATGGTACTCATTGTGATCCA
Source organism: Amniataba percoides (assembly GCA_037176925.1). Lineage (NCBI taxonomy): Eukaryota > Metazoa > Chordata > Actinopteri > Centrarchiformes > Terapontidae > Amniataba > Amniataba percoides. The sequence continues at coordinate 22,269,404 of JBAJHX010000043.1, read as the reverse complement.
TTATTAAATCAGCCTCAGTCCAGCATGGAGGTAAATATGAAGCATGCTTAAAAAGTTAGGCAGGTGTTTCTAATATTCTCTTCATTCAGGAAACAAATTAGGCCATATCGCATTGTACCTTTTTGCATTAGCCAAATGCCGGAAATCCAAGTGAGCGAGTACTATGATGAGCTTTGAGTCACCCTGATAAGTAAGGGAGCCGGCACTAGTGCCAGCTTGCCCAGGTAGTCCTTCAGTGAGGCACCCGAGCTCTAATCTGAGAAGGCACTGCCAAGCTCTCTGTATGCTGCTTAGAGGCAGACCGAGGGAAGTGTGTTTTTGTGTATGGAGCGTCTGTTTCTTCTCACTTCTCCCCTCCCGCCCAGAACAGAGGGCTCTTTATGGTTGTTTGTAGGGGAAGAGTGGGCCTGACGGCAGAAAGTTGGCTGTCAGACAAGGCCAGCAGTCTGCAGGCGCTTACTGGAAATGGAGCGAGGGCCGAGGCTCTGGGTTGGTTGGCTCTGCCTGAGCTGGGCAGGGCTGGGCCGGGTACAGGTTGGCGTCCGCACAGAGACATTGAATGAGAGACTGAGCAAGGAAACTCAGAAGGGAGGATGGGGTTAGGTTCTGCCAAGCATGCTCACTAGATCTTAGGCCCACCTTTCATAGCCATAGCCAACAACTACAAGCTGGAGCAGTCACACTCATTTCATCAGAGTCAAATGATTTGACACCCCATGAGTTATTTTTTAAGATGTAGTAATAGTATAGTCATTTCAACATTTAATGTAACTCTGAATGATGACAGTCTTTACTATTTACTGACCAAAATGCACATATTATATTAGTCTTGGTTTGCTCTCAGAGCATAAAAACACATGATGTGATACAGTCTCTCAGAAGGTGAAAGACTTATCTGCATATTTATTGAATTACTTTAATATATCATGTTTTCATCCTTGTACATTAAGCATTCCCTACCCCCTTTTCTTACACACATACACACGCTGTGTACCCAGCACAGAGCTGATGCTGCCAAGAATGAAAACCACACACATAAACACTCATGTGTTCACTGCAGCCATGGAGCTGCTAAAGTGTCAACTTAAACAGCATTTGCTCTCAGGCTCTCATAAAGACAGCTATTCTGTTATTTTTATAACATTGTATTGTTGTATGCAAGTGTAACTGCGGTCATATTTTCTACAAAGGAATCGCTCCCAAACACACTGAAGTTAAGAAAGGAATCTTTGAGTGAGTCCAACAGAGCAACCGTAAACTCATTTCATTTACTCAAATCCAGATGTAAGTGAATTGTGTAATTACCAGTCAAAACCTTTGAATAGAAAATGCTGACCTGGCCTTGAAGTAACTGTTTTCTATCACATTTGGAGAAACAAATCAATCATACTCATTTGTTTCTCACTGTGTAGGGCCCTTCTCTACCTGATGGACAGTATTACAGTGATGCATGTGGTCATTTTTGCTGAAGGCAGGATCCATTTACACTCACAGGTTTATTAACTTCAATCAGTTGTAGCCAGTGATATATTTCCATCAGTATCAAACATTTCCATCTTATTTCTGAGTTAAGTATCTGAACCATTCCTTATTTATTAAATTCCTGTCTTCAGAGTTTGCTTTACTTTGGATGGCATAAACTTGTAAGTCAAGTGCAGCACTAAAACCTACCTGTCTGTTCAACCAGAGCACAGTCTCAACTAAAACTCCTCTTACATTAGACTCCCTAAAATATGTGTCAATTGACATCTTATTAGTTAAAACAGCGGCCACTAACAGCCATTGTTCCTCTTGCTTTAGAGTGTTTCTACCAGGTGTTCTTACCACACACTGAGGGAGCAGCACACCAAGGCTGCTTATCAGGGCTAAAGCACACTAGGTCTACCTAAGTACTAGTGCCCCTTCAAAGAGTTGTGCAACTGCCAGCAGCCAGCAGACATTTTTATCTAGTGTTCAGCCCCTCAGGGCTATAGAGAATTACAACACCCACTTGTCTGTGTTATTGCTAGAAGGCCCGCCAATTACCTGCCAGAGTTGACAAATATACTGTATAGACTGTCAGAGAACTTGAGACGAGGCCTCTTTTTTTTGCCAAAAGTGGCTATGGGCAGCTACTTAAGGTTCTGAATATCAGGTTGCGCTCTCTTATCATGCACCATGTAATACCTGATGTGAGAGACCCTGTAGTTTTGCCCACCCAAACAGACAGAAAACACACTTCCTGGTAGCCTCACAGTCGAAAGCCCTTGGTCTCGACTTGTCTGTAGCTCTGGGCTTAATAGAAGAAGGTGAACAAAAGGGGATTATTATGTATTAGCTTTGGGACTGGGGAGGGGAAAGGGTGGAAGTGGATTGAGGCTGTAGACACTTTTGTGAAATAACAGAAGTTAAGGCTTGTCTGTGAACATACCAGTGAAGATCACACTTGATGATAACTGAGCACAATTCCAAAGTAATCAAATTAACAAGCTGCCTCCATCCCTCACTATCTGTTGTTTTTGTCTTTCTATTTATCCATGACGCTCATCCTCTATCCCTTACTCCCCACACAACTTCTTTTTCCATTTACTGTCACCTATCCCTCCACATTCCACTTTTTTATCATTTATTTAATGATATCATTCATTTTTAATCCTTCTTCACAGACCTCCAGGACTGACAGGCAGTCCAGTCATCTCAGATATTTCCCTGATCCGTCTATCACCCCACGCAGCACACGGGACGGGTGAATCACCATTCAGCCCTCCACATCCTTATGTCAGCCCCCACATGGAGCACTATCTACGCTCAGTACACGGCAGCCCCACCCTCTCCATGATCTCAGCGGCTCGAGGGCTGAGCCCTGCAGAAGGTAAGATTCACGCCACATGCCAGCGCTGTAGCACCACCAATATCTATAAATTTGATTTTGCTCATACTACAGAGGAGAAAAAAACATCAAGTGGCTGTATCTCCTGAAGATCCTTAACCACACTAACACTGAAAAGCAGAATGAAAAGTAGTTTCATAAATTTCTTCAAAAATGTATTTTTCATTAAGAACAAATGCAAAACAAATCAGTAACCGAGCATTAGATTTTATCCTATCTTCAGGTTGAACTCTCTCCAGAAACATAGCATGCTGCTGTGCACCAAGGTACACATAAACAGGTAGTGAAGTAGAGCCGTCAGTGTTTTATGCATTTGATTAAAGGGAGATACACAATAAGCACATTTATTAATAATAAATTTTATAAGGATGTTTACTGTTGCTATGTCCTGACATTAATCAGAAATATAAAAGTCAAGAAGAAGTCATGGAAATTAGCACAGACACAGGCACATGGTGTGTCTGAACTATTTTCACATGATGACATGTACCGCTGTTCAGACAACAGGTTAAAGAAGTGTGGAGCCACAGGCCTGCACCCAGCACCAATAAATCACCAAGCACATGCATCTAATGCCTCCCCGCCTTTCAAGGGAACCAATGCGGAGAGACGCTGTCACTGATAAAGTGGCAGGGAAGTATGGCACCAAATGGAGGGCATTCTGCAGCTCTGCGGAACATAAATAAAGTCTGCGGAGCCATAAAGCTCAATGGAGCATGTGTAAACCTTTGATAGAGATACCTGGGTGCCAAGCATGTGTTTAAGGTTGTTTGTGATGCCCAGACAGCTTAACATACCCAAATAAATTAAGGTGATGCAATGCTAATGCAATGCCATTCTCATTTTATTCACTGAATTCAGTCAGAATTACAGTTGTTACCCTAACCCCTAACCCTGGCAAGTAGATGCAAGACTGTACCTCTATCTACAGCATCTCTGAAGACCAAGTTGGAATGTAAAGGCACTGTTGTAAAGGGAGCATGTAACTAAGATGGTGAGCTCGGTAAACTACCGAGTGTTTATTATGGAACCACTGAATAAGTGAACAAGGAGTGAGTTTCGCTACGATCTGGAAAAACTGGGTGTTTTTTAACTTGCGTAATTCTATAAAATTCTTTTGCGTCCAGTGGAAGTGTAGCTATCTTTCATCCCTCTGTGTTCAACAGTGAGGTCGCACATGCACAAACACTCCGACACAAAATGCTACTCTGCAGAGGTGGTAACGTGATCTGGCAACCATGGAGAAACCAAACCAGGAATATGCCCGGGTCGCTACTGCTGGAACACAAACACACTGTCTGTGCACCGTTACTACAGCCATGGCCTAATAGCTTCTGATGGATCCAGATTTTTTGGTTTATGTGTGTGATTATGTGTGTGTCTGTGTGCGTAGAGGGTGGGGGAGGCTGTGGTCTTGCTCCCCACATTATCCCACATTGGCCCCAGGCCAGCGATCCCAACCCACACTTCCCCCCCGTTTCCACCAGTATGCATATTAATCCAGCATCAGCCCACACCCTGTCCCCTCCACACACCCCGACCCACTGGGGGAGGGAAGGAGGGGGAGCAGGAAATAGAGGAATGGGGACACAGGCACAGTTCGATGTTGGAAAAACCAATCCATCTCTCACTTTTATAGTTTCTGACACTTTTAAATGTGGCTTTACTGGGTGCAGGTGTTAACACATTTTACATCAATATTACCTTTGCACATGCAGCATTTAAGGCTTCCTCAGCGTTATGTGTGTGTGTGTGTGTGCGCACCTGCACTCTGTGTATGACTTCAGCCTGTCATAATGCATATACACCAAAGAAGTGTAGGAATGTGGTATTCCTTCCCTCTGTTAGCCCCCCCAACTCTCTCTGCCCTGCACCATCCCTCCCTCTACTTCCTTAACTCCCTAGAGATATTTTCCCATAACCCAGCAAGCCTCAAAGACATCAGACATCTTTTATCAAAAGCCTCATGCCCCGGGGCATGCACACAAGCATAGATCTTCAAATCTGTAAAGCAGGGCACTCGTCTCCCCTGTTGAGTACTCGCAACCTTTCTGCTCTTATCTTTGTGCTTTTTCATTCTGTCAAGGGGTAAGTCAAATTATGTCACTGAATATGTTGCTGCATTACAGGAAAACAACATCAAAATTCATTTTTGTCTGCCCGCCCGATTTGTCAAAGCGTGCTTAGCATCACTGCTCAGGTCATGACCTCTGTATTGAAGCAGGGGCAGGAATTTCAACAACCTTGACAGAACTAACCTCCCCATTACTTAATTCTGCAGTGCTGTATTACAGCACAGGTGGGCAGCAGAGACTATTTTCCTTTCATTTTTATTTCAGTTAGAAAAGAAAAATAACCTTGTCTCCAACATCTTCTACTCTGTGTCTCCCCTGTCTGCTGCAGTGACTCACGAACACCTGAAGGATCGCGCCCTGTTCACTCTCCCGCCTCCACCACCGGGGGCCAACCCCACAGAATACTACCACCTGATGGCCAGTGCCAGCCAGCGAAGCCCCTACGGTGACCTGCTGATGCAGAGCAGTGCGGCTGCAGCAGCAGCAGCCGCAGCTGCAGCTCATCTACCAGATTACATCAGCCCTGTGGACGGTGAGGATGAGACAGAGAGAGATTGGTGCTTTTTTAAAATCTAAAAGTATGAAGCCTGCTCTACCTGCACATCAGTCTGTGTAAATAATATAGTGGGAGGAGAGACGAGAGATTTGTTAACCTTGGAGTATGTTTTATAAACACTTAATCATATCTAAAAAGGAACATGTAATATCAAAAATACTACCAAACCTTCCAATAACAGTAAAGCACACGTATGCCTTTCACTGCTGGTACAAGAGTAATGGCCAAACTTCACAGCCATCTTGTCCTTTGTTCTCAGCACCAGGCATGTTGATACCATCCTCTTATTCTGCCTCTTGAGGCTTTTTCATGGAAGAGTTCCCCACATCAAAGCTAGTGGAGCCTTTTAGGCTTATACATAGCATGAGGGCCGTGGCTAGTTGAGGGATGAGGGTGCATAAACACTGAAAGCCCCAAGGCCAGCAGCTCGTAAAAACATGTGTACCTTTGGAGTCTCTCATTCTGACGGTGTTTCAGGTGTGTTTGTACTGTTATTATGAGTAAGATCCTACAAAACAAATTCAGGGTAACCGTAAAAGGCCAACATGGAGAAAATTTGACCGTGTGAGGCGAAGGAGTGTTTCCCCAGGGCCTTTGTGCCTGCTCTCTCTGTGTCAGGGATTTACCTCATTGGCTGCGTGCACTGTCCACTTAATGGCAGCTTAACACTGACACACACACTCACATGCACACAGTGGCACACAGAAAATTGAACAGCCAGGCAAATAAGCAGGCAAATGCTCACAAACTCGTACACATGTTTGCATACAAACTCACAGAGCCCGGCCTGTTCTTTCATGCCAGCGAGAACCTCGGCTCTCTGTCAAGATGACGGTCAGGCACCAGAACAGACGTTTGATTTCAGCAGTAGAACGCATCCAAGAAACCTTCAGCCCTTATGAATGGGGAATAGAAAGCACACAGAGTGGAAAACTGTCCGTGAAAGTCAGCTTTTTCGATGCCTGATAATCAAACACTCCCCTTGGCGCTGATGCCCGCTCTGCTCCCGGAGCCCTCGCTCTTTCTTTCATCCCATCCAACCACCCACCCAGAAAATAAAAACTACCCCACCGCTTTGACCGCTACCGTCCATCCTCACGCACAGGTAGGAAAACACAACAGAGAGGGAAAAAAAACAGAATCAGATACGGGATGACTTGGCAGTTAATCTTTTAAATGACCTCAATCACTTAGTTAAACACAGCGTGCTGAAAGAGACGCATGAGGAGGGGTTAGGCAGGAACTGTAGACCACCTCTCTCTCCTCCCTGTTTCTACCTCCAACCACCTCAGTGACCACCGCTGTGCTGCCTTACCCACACTTGTTTGGCGAGACTGTTTGCTCAAATAGCCGCAACCCCCACCTCTCTCACCCGCCTGCCTCAACGCAGCGTCCACACTTGCTGCCACTATCCCAGCAGTTTTTATTTAGTGTTCTGCCATGCTAGTAGTGATGTGGTCAGGTTTGGGCCACTCTGCCAGACTAGAGGCTCTTCCACTGCGGCCTCCAGACACAGGGCCCATATTGACCGAGGCGGCCAGCTAATGGTCACCGCGGACAGCCTCGACCTGAATCAAAGGCCTCATTTACTGGCAGAGCATGGGAGGAGCAGTAGTGTCAGAGGTGGCAAATATGCGCTTCATCCCACCACGTTAGTTTTGGAAGGCAGTGCAGATAAAATCCATATTAAAAATCAATTTATGCACTAATATTTAGCAGACCCACCGCAAAAACTGGGAGCCCTCAGTGAACCCATAGTATGGCTTCTCACCTGCCTCCCCCACCTACACCCATTTTCCCCCTAGATTAGTGAATTACAAGACGGTTGAACCATGAAACACTCACACAAAGTGCTGCTGTGAAGAAGAGGAAAAGTTGTGAACACAGTCATAGGTGAAGGTTTTTTGACATGGCAGCAGATCTCACCATTCCACTTATTAACTTTAGGATTTACTGTGGAGGACACCTCAAGTCAATGCTAAAACACAGGGACATGAACAACCTAAGGGGTTGCTGGAAAATACAAGCTGCTTGCGGGATTTTCCTCCCACAGAACTGCAACATGACAGCGTGATGGACACAACTGCTAGACAAACATGGAGTTCCTAGCAGCCGGAAAGGCCCCTCTGAAACGCTCAGCTACCTCTGTAAGTCAGTCCTGATGTCTACGCTGGGTTTCTCACACATGAATCACTGTGCTTATCTCACGAGAGCAACATGGAGACTGAAAGGAGTGTACTGGGCTAAAACAACAGAAATTAATTTTGGATCAAAGACACGCTGTTAAACAAATATCAGTTTCAATAGGTCATTGAATGTAGGAATGTCTTCTTACTTTTGTTAAAACCCCAAACCACTGGCCAGGTTTGGGGTCATTTAAATTCTTTCTAAAAGAAAATGTTGGTTTAAATTGGAGATCAATTACATACATTTATAAAAACTTTATTACCTAAAGAGCTAAAACAAATTTGGCATCAGGTGCACTCTTTTGAGGAAAATTATCTCTATACACAGGATGCAGGAAATGGAGGATTAATGCCAGGATCAGTCAGCACAATGCTTTTAATACTTTGTTATTTTTGTGATGGTTAGTTGGCAAGTGACTTGGCAGATGCTTTGGACTCCGACCATTCATGCTTTACATGTAGCATATCAGAGGGTGTGAAATTCTGCAAGAGAAGACAAAAAAATGGACATGCTTATCTTTTTGTAGAAATGTTGTGAGGGATCCCAGCCTTAATAGCTCTCAGGAGGGCACCTGTTATGCACTGTCTGCAATAGATGTGTCCAAACGTGCTCTAGCTGGGCTCTCATCTATGCAGGAGATGACATTACTCTCCACAGCGGAGCCGCAAATACCACGGCTATATTTCCTCACTCAGTTCAGCAGAGTGCCAAAGTCAAACCAGTCGCATGTCTTCCACACTTATTGTCTCAATGTCTAATTCCATTAGGGAGCAGACATTTAAGCATGCTTAGCATTTATAAATAGCATTTGCATTAACTAGCATTTGTGTAAGTTGCATTATGGTTTTCAACACTGGGAGGCATTCAGACAACTGTTTGCATATGAGTGAGCAGGTATGTAAGGGCTGGGTGGGCACAGAAATATCAGAGTGGCTTGCGGGAAAATGCTGAAGCTCCCGCGACAAAAGCAGCGGCCAAAGTAAATATCTGCCATCCCGAGGAAAAAGATTTTAGTGTTGATGCAGCGGAGGGAGTGAGGGAGATAGATTTGTGTACTGATGTGGTGGTGAGGAGTGAGGGGTTGGGGGAGGCCGGTCCCCTCAGACTGCATACACAAACACTTAACTATATGTTGGTTCGTGAGCACATGGGTGGAAGTGTGTGCATAAACACACTGGCGAAAACAACGGCGGCTTTGGGGTGGACACTGGGGGCTCATAGAGGATTCAGCGCAAGCCCCCCTCGCTAATAAAATTCACAGTGTTAGTATTAGTGAGATTTAGCTGGGAAAATAAACATTTCCCCACTCTGGCTGGGGGTGGCTGGCTGAAGATGTGGAGGCTCGGGGCTCTGCTGGCACAAAGTCAAGCTGCGGTATGATGGGGGGTGCCCAGAGTAGAGCAGCGTTCAACATGGAGAGAGACTTTGCTGAGGTCTACTTCACCCTAGACAAGGTCAAGTTGGACAAGCCAAAGATTATCCACTGAGGCCAACTGCTCGGAACACTCCTGAATGCATTAATCCCTTTGGTGCATGGTGACTTTTAATTTCTTGAAAGCATTTTTTTAAAGTAATCTAAAAAATAAAAAGTTGGAATGACAGAAAAGCAAGTATTTGCATTTCCTGCAAGGAGTCACTGTTTGAACCATAAAGTCAGGAGAAACAAAAGTCATACAGTCGGAGAATAAAAGTCTTAAGTGAACCACTGATGACATGAAAGATTGTGACATAAGTGCCTGCAGCCTTGTTCTGCAAGATGGATGCTGATAACAGCTTTTTGAGTTGGTAGGTATGCAAGTAATCCTCCTGGCCCAAGTTGGGTTATTGCGCATATATGTAAAAATAATTATTCTTCAACCATTTACACTGAGAGCTAGCTGCTTCTGGGGATCAACAGAACCCTCCAATTAAAGTGTTTTCATTTTCCACAAAGCCGTTTCAGTTAAAACAGCACAGGCAAATGCTTAAAATAATCACACACACACACACACACACACGCACACACACAGTCTTCCCTCCCATCCTTTTTAATATTTTTTTTCTTTACTGTATTGATGTGCACTGGAGCGCCTGTAATTATGACTCTCTATATAAATCCAGATCCCACAATTACAACCAGCCCATGATGCAGTCCCACATAGCGGTATTACACACATAGACACGCACTCACATTTCCACACGTACACACACAGGCCATATCACCGCATACTGCCGCGCCGCCATGGCCTGTGCAACATCTGTTTTCTCACTCCTTGCCGGAACCTGCTCACCCTTTCAATTATAACCGCCACCTATAAAACATTCCTTTACCAAGTGGCAAGAGCTGTGTGTGTGTGTGTGTGTGTGTGCCTTTGTGTGAAATTTGTTGACAATGATATCTACTTGAATAACAGAGATACAAAACTAGTTTGTCCACACCTTTTCAGGTTACATTACACTCATTTAAGCTTTGTAGCTTTTTTGGAGGCATTCAGCATTTTTCTGAGCTGAGGTTGATGGATGCATTAAGGAGGTGGTTTGATGATGGAGGGAGAGGGCGGTGTTTTGGGCACAGTGCCCAGAGGGGTGAGGCAGGCGCCAGCCTACCAGGCCACCAGGCTGTGAGGCCTGTTTCCTGCTTTATAAAAGGGAATATTAATACACTTATCTCCCATTAAATCTGTTGGAAAGGCGGAAAGCAAGCTCGCCTCGCTGCAACAGCAAATCCTAGCAGCTGCACGACTTGTACGGAGCTTATCAAAACGAACTCCTCATTCATGATGCTCCGTGTTCCCAAGTGTGGGATCGCCTGCCTCTCCAGCTGCCGCTCTACACTTTCCCCGGGCCCCTCCTCCCACCTCCCTCCTTTATTCCGTCCCTGCTCTTCTGTGTAGTTAACCAAAGATGACACATTTATTTATTAGCTCGAAAGAGGCACATTCCTGAGGACCGTTTGTTGTTTTTGCCAACTCTTTCATACACATCTCTATCATCTCCACCAGTCTATTTTTTGGGGCCCCCGCCGTCTGAAGATCCCGGGGGCCTTTTAACTAAGTGCATATGCCTCTGCTTTACGACTCGCCACCTCCAAACATAATAGTTTTGGAAGTTAGATCCTGGTTTATGGCTGTAGGTCTGGCGCGGTGATTATGCCGGTGCCTGGATTCATTTGGCTCGAGGGGTTGTGAGTTCCACCGGCAAAGAGTCACAGATTGGCTTCACATTGAAGGCAGTGGAGTTGACATGTAGCAAACGTGTGCTTAGGTGAGTTGTGATGGACCTATTACGGGTTTCCTGCCCCTCGCGCCTCTGATGATGTCCGCTGTAAGACCTAATTACACGTGTGCACAGCGCCTTACAAGTCAGTCCTGCTCTCTGCCCTCACACTGTGAAGCAGCACCTGTTGGACCCGAGCAAGTGATGTGTGTCAGTGTGTGTCGGAGTGGGAGCAACACGCCTCAGATGTTTAAAAGAAATAAACACACATGAATTATGGACTATCAGAAGGTATGGAAAAATAAATAGCCTTCTCTTTAAGTTCATGGGAAAGTAGTCTCCCTGGTCACTCTTTGGTGCTCATTTCCAGCAGAATAAGAGAATAGTGGAACAACCATTTCTAGCAGGAGGCCATGAACCCTACCTTTGTGAGCCTTGTTCTTTTTTAATGGTATTCTGAGATCAATTTGTTTAAATTGCCTCCATTTACTTTCCCAAGTACAGCAGTCTGAAAGAGATTTCTATCACGATAATTACTGAGAATGACTGCGGCGATTCATTATGTATAAGAGGATGCGAATGTTAAATAGGGGAGCTCGGCGTGTGTGTGAGAGAGAGATGCAGGAGATAGAGTGTAGCTTAGCATGACTGTGACCTCCACCAGAACGCTCAGGGCTGAATGTTTCCTCTAACGTGGTCCAGAGTAACTGCTGCTTTCTATTGAGGCCAGGCAGAGATTTGATGGGGGTACGAGGAATTTACACTTTAGCTCTAAAATCTGAGTAAGCGCGAGTCATGGCGGCTGTGTCTGAAAGGTTCACAATACTGAACGTTCAACATCATGTATGTTGGCTGACATTGTCTCTTTTGTGTCTGTGTCCAGTATCACGTTTCTCCAGCCCACGTCTCACACCCCGGCTGAGCAGGAAGAGGGCGCTCTCCATCTCCCCGCTGTCAGACGCCAGCATTGACCTGCAGACCATGATCCGCACCTCGCCTAACTCCCTGGTAGCCTACATCAACAATTCCCGCTCCAGCTCAGCAGCCAGTAGCTCCTATGGTCACCTTTCAGTCGGAGGGATCAGGTATTCAAACAATGCACATGCATACATATCAAGCAATGACAAACACACGCACATACACTCATTTACAGGATATATGTACTCATGAGCAGACATACTAGGTGAGATAATTGCTCTGTTTTTGTGATACAGGGGATGAAAAAAGCACAGTCTACAGAGTTTGACAGATTCTGCCATAGAACTCAAGCAGCATTTATCAATAAGAAGTCGCAGTTTTTGTGTTGTACTGTATCCAGTAAAGTCAAAACCCTCCAGGGGATGGTATTTACACTGGTTTGTAAATTCTGACTTTATCTCCCAGTCACACGTAAAAAAAAATGCACAATGAGATTAACATTTTTCATTGCTGAAACTGCAGCTAGCCAGCAGAACTGTGTGCTGGCTGTTTCTCAGTAATCCAGTGGTAAGACGAGAGTCAGATGACACATGCTTTACAGATGTTGTAGTCCTTTTATTCTACATATAAAGTATATAAATTTGTCAGAGTGCATTTCTTCATTTGGACAGACAGGACAGACAGAAATACAATGAATGTCCGAGACCGTTAAAGAAAATCACAGTGAAAACAGTCCCCAACAAATGCAGTATCCACTGCTGTCTGAGTGATGTTTACTAAAAACTACATCCCCCTGTGGTTTCAGGAAACAGTTCAGATTTACTTCTTCTTTAAAAACAAGGGCTTTAAGGCTGAGTGCCCCAAACAAGGTAGAAGTGTCAGTTTTTGTCTTTTCATGGCATTTGTTGACAATTAGGCCTAGCTTGTGATACTTCCTGTTACAGATGTACTCTTAGTCTGGCAGATTACTAGTTTATCACATATTGGTGCAGATCTGTCCCTTTGGATAATACCCCGAGACAAAAATCTATTTTGCCTGTTTTAAAGTCTTTTCTTTTCCCTCTTGCTCAGCCCCTCGTTTAGCTTCCCTCATCCCATAAATCCGGTGGCGTACCAGCAGCTGTTATCTCAGCAGAGGGGTCTCAACGCCTTCGGCCACACACCTCCCCTCATTCAACCATCACCGTCCTCTTTCTCTGCACGCCAACACCCCGTTGCTGCTTCACCAATGCCAGCCTCCCACAACAGCTCCAACTCTGATGCAAACCAGGTAGGAATTTATATACTTGGATGTTATATACTTATATATCCTTCTAACAGAGGTTCAAAGACAAATACATTTTCTCTTTCAGTCTTTCTTATCTTAAAACCGTTTCTGTTAATATGCAATGTGTGAGGTTGATTGAGGATTTCTCCAATAATCTCATTTTTTACTGGGGACAAATTGGGTCATTTTTGTACATAATGGCAGTCTGCCGTAGCCAGTAGCCTTCTTACTCAGTCTGACATCAACTTTATGTTAATTAATGTCTGTGGGAAGGGGGTTATTTTGATCTGTGGGGGTAAACTCTGGAGCTGTGGGCTGCAAGAAGCAATCACATTAATAGTTTTCATTACAATGAAAAGTAAATGTGCATATTTTGGAGTCTGGAAGTTTGGTATGAAAAACAATGGAGCAGTGGCCATACTAAAAGGTGCTGTACTGACAAATCCTCACATCTGGGAAGAAATGCAGCTGTTAGGCATTTCTTATTTATACGCAACTGTTAATGATTTGATCAGTTGATCATTGAAATTGTTGACAGATAATCTATCATCTATGACCTAATATCATGTAATATGACTTAAGTATATTTTAAGTATCTTTTGTAAATGGTCTCAGGTCGAAAATATGCAGGAGGATCCCTCCCCGTTCCATCTGTCTTACTTTCTACTGTCTCTCTGTCCGTCTTTATCAGCCCACTGTATACACCACAGCCACTCACAATGTGACTTCTCACTCAGTGAATCACTGAGCTCACGCTGCTATCAGCTGCCTCCTGCTCTGTTTCAGCAAAGCTCTGACACAGCTAGAGTGTCCAAGTACCATGTATATATTTTTACCTTTTTTCATACACACACACACAAACCAGACACACCCCAGTTCACACACATGCACAAACACACAATCAGCCTCATTTCAACAGTGATCAGAACCACATTTCCTTTTTGGTCTTCAGCCAACAAAATGAATCATGGAGGCCCCCAGAAATTCTGAACTGTACTGAAGCGTCTGGGTGGGATTAGGAGACCCCCTTCAACATTGGACCCCCTCCAATAAACCTCAATATACATACACTTAGACAATAAGTTGTCAGCTGCTTTACATTTTATATCTTTCCCTTATTTTCGCCTCCATTAGAGCTGTAACAGGCCTCATCTTTTTCTTTCTGTTGTCTTTGAAATCTCTTGGCAGATCAAACCCCCTCCCCGTCTACAACCCCCCAACCCTGCCGCTTTCCCCCTCTGTAGTGAGGGTAATAACTCCTCTTCTTTCATATTTCCTTGCGGCTTTGGCGATCACAAAGCAGTCTAAACAGTTTAGTCTCGGCGGCGGGTCATACTCTGACTTATAGTCCCCGGTGCCTGGTGCAACCGGGACTCCACACATCTTCTTGCAGCAGAATATCAAACCTGAAACAATTGCGTGGTATCTCCGTGACTCCGTTATCACATTCCTTTCCACCGCTCCATGTGCTAACTGTGAACAGTACAGTATGAGCGACTGAGTTGAACCTGAAAGTTCAATAAATGGAATAACAGGAGAATGACTGGGAGGGCTAATAGATACATGGATGGATGGACGGGTAGTTTGGTATGTTTGAGGGTTAATGGTAACTGATTATGAACAAGGGGGTTGTTGGGCCAGTGGGTGGATGTCGGTATAAAAGGAGACAAATTTCTAAATCTGTGTTTGGTTTCCCGAAATTTCTGTGCATCACAGAACAAAAGAAGTGTGGTTAAGAAAAACATGTTGTTCTACCTTCAGAAGATCATATCTGCTACAGTAAAAAACTCCCCTCTCCTGGTCTCTGTGCTTCTCTGTTCCTCAGAATGCCAGTGGAGACCCAGCAGTGAGTAGCACAGTCAACCCACTGACCACCAAGAGGTCAAAGGTTAAGACAGAAGTAGAGGGTCCGCTGCCCATCTCACCATCCTCTCAGGTAATGAATAAAAAAAGTTGTGGAAATCCTGAAGACCAAATAAGAAAATGCAAAATTGGGATGTTTTCTCTTTTCTAGTTTTGCAGGTTGCACTACTTATTTCAAACTCTTGCTGGTTTCCTTTTCTTGAAGAATTTACTTTTTGGATCTGCAGTGACTTTTAAAATACCCTAATTAACTACATACTAAGCTATCTTTATCAAAGCTTCAGCTGATTACAGTGGGAAAACAGTCCCCTCTTTAAATTCAATCGCTAATTTGGCTGTAATTGGTTATTGGCCATGAATAAAAATGCTGCATTAATCAATGGAAAAAAGTGTTGTCACACATTGAGATCAAGCAGCAACTCATTAGGATTAAGAAACAGATAAGATAACAGAGATGCAAAAGAGCACAGAAGGGTTCTTTAACATATCGACCACAAATCCAGGTAACAGTAACAGTCTTTGTTTGCATGTTTTTATTCAGGACATTTAAATGCTTTCATGTGCTGTTTGTTAGTCCCCTTCTGACAACATACTCTCCCCTCTCTCCAGGACCATGGTGGGGGTGTCCTGGACCTGAGTGAGGATCTGGATAAAGACGAGTGCAAACAGGAGCCCGAGGCCATATATGAGACCAACTGCCACTGGGAGGGCTGCACCAAGGAGTATGACACCCAGGACCAACTTGTTCATGTAAGTGATTGGCTTGGTGTTCTTATGGCTATTATTGGCACCTATTGAATGATAGATTCAGTTTTACAGTTTTTTATTACATCCAATACAGCCAGTAGATTATAAAATGGGAAATTCCACTGTGAAAGCACTGTCCAAATCGTGTCTTTCACAGATACGTTTTATCTACGATTATTAGTATCGTTCACATTTTTAGTTAAAAGTTAGGAAATTCCAAACTATGCCATCAGAACCGTAGTGTATTGTTGTATAAAAAGTAAATAGTCCACACAAGTCTTCTGCTACTCATTAAATCCATGCTGATTGAGTCCAGTCAGAGAGCTGTCCAGTAACTGATCCTTTCCTGTCTGGTTGACACGCGCAACATTAATGAGCCTGCTGGCTTTTGCCAAATTCAAGCCCAAGCCCTGCAGCTGTGCCCCCACCCCTCAGCCTCGTGACCCATAACCTCTCACTCCCAGCGACACCCGCAACCCCTGAAGCCCAGAGGGCCGCTATAAATCCATCATCATGCCAGAAGCTCTGGAGTTATGGAACCTAATGCACCCCCTTTCTCCAGGCCAACTTCTCTTCTTGCCTTCCACTCTGACTGGCTGTCAGTCGTGTCATGAGTCAGGTCCACAGACTCAGAAACTGATGGGAGGCGGTGGTGAATGGGTTACTATGAGGTACAACAAGTCAGGACCAGAGTTACCTTTAAAAACTTTTGCCCCAACTCCAGCTCCCCAGCCACAAACTGTGAGAGCTTGCTAAGATTAGTGAGAAGGTCAGCAGAGGCTCAGTGGCTTGATGTGGATGGACAATGTGAGGCACAGACATTCTTAAATCCTCACAGGACCATGGGTTTTTAAAGCCCTCTGCTTTCTTTCATCCTTAATAAAAAACAAACAGAAATCCAGCCATTAAGAGTCATTTTATCTGCCACATCTCCTGACAGCACAGTCAGGGTTTCACACGATGTTCTCACAAAATCAGCAAAAAAACACACACCTGTGGGTTTTTCTGGCCTCTGCTTAACCAAAGTGATCCTGTTTCAAGAGCTCCCAAATTACGGGTTCACACAAGTGTGTAACCTGAAAATAGAGGCCTCTGCTTCACCCAAAATAGATCTCAGCAGAATTGTCAACCACTGAGCTTTTTGCTGGTGCAGAAGTGGGCACATGAGTGGAGCATTGTGGGCCTGGATGTCCTCAGGAAATGAAGCGGTTTCTACGGGTGTGTGGATATTTGCATGTGGTGCACAGGATGAGAGTTTTTTAAGTATGTCTGTTCAACATACTATATAGATATAGTGTGTGTTGTGTGGTCTGCAGTGTAAGATAGATAAAAGCTGTTGTTTCTGACACTACTAAAGCAGCCAATACAATATGTATCACAAAGAATTGTGTGTGTCCCCCACTCACTTCCTGACCCATCAAAACCAAGGAGAATGGAGGACAAATCCTCTTCCTGATAACTTTTACTGGTATCTGAGGAAGTGCCTCTTCCTTGAGATAGAGTGCCACACACAACCTGAACAAACACACTCAGCACATTTATAGCTTTTGTCTAATTCTGACAGATGCATAATAACTGTCAGCCATAAATGATGGCACTATCAATCACAGTGTGTGTGTGTGTGTGTGTGTGTGTGTGTGTGTGTGTGTGTGGGTGTGGTTGCATGTATTATTGGGCACATGAAAGAGGGCCTCTGGTGGGAAAATACAAGAATTTGCAGACACATTTTGGTATACACACACATGCTATACACACAGATGCTCACACACACACATTTGGTATGTAGTCACTGTCAGTATCACTAACATACAGTATGTTTTGATGCACTGTGATGACTGACTTGACTGGAATTGTTTCAGCACATCAACAACGACCACATCCATGGTGAGAAGAAGGAGTTTGTGTGTCGCTGGGAGGAGTGCTCTCGGGAGCAGAAGCCCTTCAAGGCTCAGTACATGCTGGTGGTCCACATGCGGCGTCACACAGGGGAGAAGCCGCATAAATGCACAGTAAGAACTACACATCTTTGTTTTTAAAAATCACAGCTATTACATTTAAAGCAGTTAGGATTGCTTTCCATGAAGCTGGAGGACTTGTAAAGTCCAAAATATCAAAATCCTCAGTCAGAAACAATGGATCCTGCATTTTTCATATCACACCCACTAGCATCTTTTGTCAGAGCCACCCTACCTGCATGTATTTCACACTGCACTATTCATACAGCACAGACCTGTTATAAATTTTAAGTCCAAGAGCCCAAGCTGATATGCCCTGATAGCATCACAACTGCATCATTACAGTTATTTGCTCAGCTCTAACAAAGCTCTCTCAGAGCCACTCTGGTAAATGAATCTTCACGTGTAAAATCTGTAAAGCAGCAGTTGGCACAACTTTGTTGCTATGACTGCGAGTAAGTGACTGGGATTTGTATTACTGTGCTGACAAATTTGGGTTTAAAACATTAAATAGTACCTGCTATCATATAATGTAATGGATTTCAGGGAAGTAATTCTGATGTCAATATTTTACTGTTTAACTTGTATGTGCTTGTTGAGAAGTTATATTTTTTAATGATAGGTTTAGCCTGCTTGTTCACCAAAGACCAGAGGCATGGAGAAATGTTTGAAAAAACATGAATTTCAAGTTTCTTGTTGACTGGTTAGCCAACTACTGGAATGAGGACTTGGATGTTACTCAGTCACATTAGTAGCCATACAGTCATTAAAAATGTTCATGTGATTTTCTTTGTGCTCAGCACCAGTGATATGTTCCATGTTGATAAATCATGAGGGTTTTATTGAAGCCTTCATTTGCTGTGTGAAGATCAAATTGAGAGCCTGTTTGCTTGGCTTCAAAGCTTGTTCACAGGCTCTTGTGAATGCATTAAAACAGATGACTTGTGAAGGAGAGTGAAGAAAGCTGATTGACAGTGTAGGCGTGTAATTAAAATCTGTGGACAAGCAGGGGGCCATGGGTCCTTATTAAGATCACGCTGTATATTCTCTGCTCAAATCCCACATGCATCCTCTCGTAACACTCTAACTCCCCTTTAGTCTTGTCTTTTAAGAGAGAATCTTCTGACTTTTATATCCATTTTCTGAGCTGGCCTAATTTGATTCTCTTATAATTTCAAAGCCAATTACACTCACAATGACTGCTCAGAAAGAATACAAAATTATAGCTTGTACAGTACATGTGAACACAAAGGCTAAACACAGACTTCTCCTTGTCTCAACAAAGCACACCAGACAAAGAGCTCTACCACACCTCACACTTAGTTTAGATATTTCATATAATAGCCCTTTTTAACAAAGTGTAGCACTGCTTTGCTTTTGTGTGGCTCACCACAGTAGGTGGGCACAAATCCAAGAGTGGGTTCAACATGAAAACTGAAACACAGACCTTTTTTTATGGCCAGCTCCTTTCTCTACCAAGCTGCAGACAAAACAACACTGCATTCAGTCAGTCTCACTGTCTATCCTGTTTCTCTTATCTTTCTACAGTTTGAGGGATGCTCAAAAGCTTACTCTCGCCTGGAGAACCTCAAGACCCACCTCAGGTCCCACACCGGTGAGAAGCCGTATGTGTGTGAGCATGAAGGCTGCAACAAGGCCTTCTCCAATGCCTCAGACCGAGCCAAGCATCAGAACCGTACACACTCTAATGAGGTAATGATGTTCACACACATTTACTGGCTTACTGCGATTTTGTTTATTTGAGCCACCATCAGCTTAGTGTTTAATGTTCATGTGGTTCTTTCATGGAAATGGAGCAGACAAAGACAGGGACATGATTTACAGGGCAGATAAATGTAAAAAAAAACAAACACAAAAACCATTTCATTTCATTTGACTTGTAAATCCCTCTTGGCAGAAACCATATGTGTGTAAGATCCCAGGCTGTACCAAGCGCTACACAGACCCCAGCTCTCTCAGGAAGCATGTTAAGACAGTCCACGGACCTGAAGCCCATGTCACCAAGAAACAACGAAGCGACGCACCTCCAAGATCGCAGCCACCAAAAGGCAACGGCGAGAATGAGGCGAAGTTTGGTGCAAGAGGCATGGATGGCAAGACTGAGGCCAACAGCACCTCCAGAGGAACAGAGGACTGCCTTCAAGTCAAATCTATCAAGACTGAGAACTCAATGGTGGGTCCTGATAAATTAAAAAGTCTACCTACAGTTTGTAGTTAACAAAAAAAAATGTTTACAGGAAGTTCATTGTTGTTAGCGTCTGTTCACTGCATCTTGAAGGAAATGTACCACTTTCCACACCCTAACTATTAATGTCACTTGTTGATATAACAGGCTCATACAATTGCATGGCTTTATATGATGAGGAAACACCAAAGAGAAGGATACACTTATTTTCTGTTTTCCACTTTACTAACGTTGGTCTGAGGCTAAATGTTTACTGCTGGTACTGCCTGCGTCTTTCCTAACTTAACTCTCTGGTTGTTGCTCAAACTTGCTTTTCTCAAGTTAACCTTCCTAATGGACAGACTTCACTAAGGTGAGCACTCAAACTGCCTCTCTTGTCGCAACTTAGCATGGGAGCTATGCGAATGTGTCCTCGTGTTTCATGCCACATCGTTGCATTCTTGCATGGTGTAAAATGTGTTTTTGCATGATTATTCATTTTCATATATTTAAGATATGCTCCTTACATATGTGGTGTATACATATACACGTATGGAGCTGACACATCCCCCATTAAACTGGATTTTTCTGTCCACAAGATCACTGGCAGTAGCCTGTGCTGTCAGCAGATGATAAAAGTCATCATCACATTAATATTCAAAGGCTGGGACTATTTTAGCTTGTGTGCTGAACAAATAGTGCCAGCATCAAGCTGTGATCAAGTCTTTAGTCCATTTTTGGCCAATTTGAATTACTGACACTGCTGTGCTGGATTGTTCCTCACAGAACTCATCTATTATCCACTTGTTTTCTTGTTGTAAATAAATCACACTCATCCATAATTAACAAGATTATGGAACTATAGGCCTACATTAGTTATTACAAAACATAATAAGAATCAGAATTTTTTAACACTGGTAATTATTTAATATTGAAGAATACATAATGGAATTCTTGAACATAGTTTTTTTTTTCGTAACATTTTTTTTTCGAATAGCAGCAAATTATCAGTTTGATGGAATATTTATTCACTAGTGGAAATTTTAAGAATTTACCACTCTCATTTATGGTAAAGCTTCTATAGGTTGATTCATTAAACTCATATCACATTCTTCCCTGCTTTCCATCTGCAGACGTATCACTCAAGTCCTGGCGGCCACTCGTCATGTAGCAGTGAGCCGTCGCCTCTCAGCAGCGCCAACAACAATGACAGTGGGGTAGAGATGGCCATGTACAGCGGGGGCAGCTTCGGGGACCTCAGTGCACAGGATGAGTGCCCCATGGTTGACTCCACAGTTCCTGCTGGTGGACAGCAGGCTGGAATGGGACTTCAAATGAGGAAAGCCATGGCTCATAGTGGCATGGTCACCATCAAGCTGGAGAACATTAAAAAGGAAAGGCTGAAGACAGTGAGGGACTCCTGCCCCTGGGTCAACTCTGCACCGCAGCCACTGCAGGGCCAACGCAACAGCATGAAGCTGCCTCCCATACCTGCAGTTGGTAAGTGTGGAGTGTTCAGAAAATCTGTTTGCTGTCATTTTTTAAGGCTACGTCCTTTTCTTTGTGATGAAGGTGCAAAAGCTGAATTGCCTTATCTTCTTATGGCGTGAGACTGAACCAAATCAACCATATCAACATAAATGTAATCATTGTCTGATAATGTTCCTTGTATCTACCAGGTTCCCTACTGGAGAACACCAACACGATGAGTAACTTAAGCGGTTCATACCCTGGTCAACGCATGGGTGACCTGTCTTCATGTGAAGTAACTGTGCTGAACCAGCTGAATGAGCGCCGTGACAGCACCACCAGCACCATAAGCTCAGCTTACACCTTGAGTAGACGCTCCTCTGGTATTTCACCCTGCTATTCCAGCCGCCGCTCCAGTGAGGCGTCCCAGTTTGGTACTAACCGCCACAACAATATCAGCTCTGCTGACTCCTATGACCCAATCTCTACTGATCTGTCTCGCCGCTCCAGTGAGGCCAGCCAGTGTGGAGGTGGTGGTGTCAGTGGCGGAAGTGGAGGAGGTCTCCCAAGCCTCCTTAGTCTTACGCCAGCTCAGCATTATCGGCTCAAGGCCAAATATGCTGCTGCCATTGGCGGAGCTCCACCTACTCCTCTCCCCAATATGGATAGAATGAGCCTGAGGACCCGCATGGCACTCTACAGTGACTCCCAAGAAGGCATCTCACACCCATTCCATCATGCTCCATCTGGAAGTGTGCCCAGGCGGTGCAGTGATATTGGATATGGATCACACACCATGATGCCACATGAGGTACCCAACAACCTTCCACGTCGTGCCAGTGACCCTGTGCGTCGCCCAACACTGGACCCTCTCTCCTTTCCACGGGTCCAGCGCTATAACAGCATGAACAGCATGAACCCTATGAATGGTCCATCAGGTGAACGCCACCAGGCCCTAGCTATGCAGGGTTACACTCGCTCTGACGGCAGCTTGCAACGCTACCCATTTGCCCCCAGACCACCTAGCATTTCTGAGAATGTAGCTATGGAGAACATGGCAGTAGATGGGATGATGGCTGGGGGGGAGCAGAGTGTGGAAGATGATATGATGCTTCCGGACGATGTGGTGCAGTACCTCAGGTCCCAGAATTCTGGCCCCTCAGGTCACAACTCGGGGCGAGTGGACTACCATTCCAACAATCAGACTCAAGGGTACCAAACAGGCATGGCCCCACCAGCATCCCTTTATGCACAAAGGAGGATGGCCATGGTGGATGCTACCATGAATCAGCCCGGTCAGGACATGCAGACCTGCCAGATGGGCCCAAGTGTCTCAAAGCAGCCCTTCTCAGCACCATCTGCCAACATGAACAAGAATAACATGCCAGTACAGTGGAACGAGGTGAGCTCAGGGACTGTGGACACCACAGCCAAGCTCCCCAAACAACAGCAGCAACCTCTCAGAGGGAACTTAGCTGTTGTTCAGCAGAGGCACAATTTTGGTTCCATCCAGGCTCAAAGTCAGAGCCTGGGCACCAACCAGCAGGTAGTGCCTATGAGTCAGAATATGTCTATGCAGGGGTATGTAAACCACAACAGCCAGAGGCTGTTGAACGTCTCCGGCCAGCAGCATCAGCAGCAAAGGCAGTGCAACAATACAAACCTCACTGAGCAAATGAGTCCCCAGCAAGGGTTTGGACAAGAGGCAAACCCAAACTCTATGTCTGGCAGTACTAGCGTGAGACCTATTAGGAATACTGTGGTAGGTCCAGAACTGCAAAGTTACGGAACAAGGACACAGGCTGATGGTTATTGTCATATGAACCAAGTGGAACATCAGCAGAATTACAGTGTTTTCCCCCAGCAGCAGCACAATATCCATAATGGAGGCAGAGGAATGTTACATCCCAGACCTCCCACTGAACCCAAGTCTACTGCCAGACAACATACAGGGTCTAGCATGATGCCACCGAGCCGAATACCCAAGTCATCTGATTTGAGCCCCAGTCGTGATACTGACACCTCAGAGGCAAGCCCAAAGAGGCCAAGTGGGTCAGCAGCCCACAACAGCAACTCTGAAAATCTGAACTCTGCTGTGTTCTACACAGGTCAGATTCATATGTTTGAGCCAACTTCTGTCACCTTTGATGCTCCCATGTCCCCCTGTGCCAGCCAGGCTCCTGCCAGCAACACCACTGTTGCAGCCAACATGGCCTCACCGGGAGTCAATCAGGTCTCCAGCAGTACAGTGGATTCTTCCACTGGGGGATCTGGTGGCACAGAACATGCCCAGATTGACTTCGACACCATGCTAGATGATGGGGACCACTCCAGCCTAATGTCTGGCACCCTGAGTCCTGGCCTTCTACAGAGCCTCTCCCAGAATTCCTCACGTCTCACCACCCCCCGCAACTCCGTCACCCTTGCATCTGTACCGGCAGGGATTGGCAACATGGCAATTGGTGACATGAACTCTATGCTCACAGCCTTGGCTGAAGAAAGCAAGTTTCTCAATATGATAAGCTGAGAGCAATTAAACACCTCATCATCCATCCAGTCTTAACCATTTGTACATCAGGAATATATTCTACACAACAAAGCACTGACTGAACAATGCAAAACTGGCTGTTTCATAAATGTTTTTTCTTTCTTAATTGTCCATAGTAATGTGCTTATCTTGTAATATTTGCTTCAGATTATACATTACATAAAATTTTAATTAGTAAGTATAGCTAGGCTTAAGAACAATTTTCTATCATTATTTGTTAAAAAGCCATACATTTTAACTACAAATATATGATAGCCCAGGGTATATAAATGCATCTACAAGAAACTGCCATTCAGTATTTTCTGGTGTAATAGTCCTTTACAAAGTGGTGCACTAAGAGCAGTTCACATAGTACCTTCCTACGGATATCAAGGTTGAGCATCTGAGTTTAGCATGAAGAGTTACCAGGAAATGGACATGATATGTACATAACAGATAATATTTTCTCATGGAGACCTTTATGTGTATAGATTTTACTTTATGGTACTTGCTTTAAGTTATGCTATAGACTTTTCATCTTTAAACTAGGGCTGTCAAGGTTCACCAACTTTTGATTAGAATTTAATTAATTTTGGATTAAGAACAATAGGGAAAAAAATAAAGAAATAAA
>JBAJHX010000043.1:22222461-22238897 GCA_037176925.1 Amniataba percoides | reverse complement strand
TAATAATAATAATAATAATAATAATAATAATAATAATAATAATAATAATAATAATAATAATAATAACAATAATAATATTCACATGTTAAAATGTGAGTCGTCTTGAGGTATTTTAGACTAAAAGGCAGTCTGTACATATAATCAGAGACTAGATGGAGAACCTTTCCATTTCAGGAACTTGAATCTACCCCTCCATGTGTTTTAAAAGACAGAACCACACCTTGATAATCAGGCGTGCTCCAACTGATTAGACCAACTTACTCACCAGAGTAGACCCACTACTCCAGTTAGGGAAATAAAATAATCACAGGTCACATAAACCTGTACACATTTTACCTCCTTAAAGATCTAGTCAACTCTGAAGCATATGTGTGTAAACATACAAAAACACTGAGTTTTTTCTCCATAATTATGTAATGTTCAGTTGTATGCACAGTTATATATGACTAATGTCTGTGAACCTGCCACTGATCTCTAGTCTAACCTAATCCCATTTCTATCAGGCTCAGGTGTCCCTATGTTGGCTAACATCATCTGTAGGCTTCTAAAATACTGCTGTTTGTTCAGTAGATGGTATATTGAGATCAGCTGTTGGTTGTAACATTCACACCCTCCTCCATACCTACAACTAGACAAAACAACACACATCAGTGGGGAAGAGAGCATGAAAGACTGCTGTCTTCAGCTGACCCCCTGCAGAACAAATGTAATCAGCAGTGCTACAAAACAGATTCTCATAAGCAAAGCAATCATAGTCAAACGTAGTAGGATATTTGGGCCCATGCCATCAAACAATCTGCATTGTTCTGCAAAGACACTGATGACTACATTGACTAAGCAATTCCTTTTCTGAAATTTCTAGATTTGATATTTAGAAAATAAAGTTGACATAATCTAAGTTGAAAAAGCAGCAGTAATACAGTATCATGAAATATTATAACTACATCTCCTCACTATTGTTTCCTTCATTTCTTAATAAATTTTCTAACTTTTTGAAGTAGCACCATCATGTCAGAGTTCTCCCTGCCCTAACATTGGCACTGTGAGCACGTTAGCCTGCTGCTGTTAGATTCATCTCAAGGCTGCAGTGTGTTTACACTGAGCTTCACTGAAACACTTGCATGACTGCAGACTTTTAATCATGATACTCGACATGTCATACTTGCCCTTAGAGGCTGATGAACTCATTTGTGATTAGCTGCCAATCATATTAGCCGTTGGTGGGAGTGACACAATCATGTTTACTCACATTTATTCTCTAGTTCTACACAGACAGTTTTCCTTTCTCTTTTTTAGATTAGTTAGATTAGTTAATCTCCCAAATCCATCAGGTACACTAAACTGCCTTCACTTGAGAGAGGATTTAGTTACCCAGCAGTTCAACTACTGTTCACACACCACTTCTTAGTGGTGTGTGAACAGTAGTTCATTGTTTGATGAGACAAGCTGCTATAGGCACATCTCAAATCCTTCCTCTTGTGTGAAATGAGCCATACAGTTCTTATCAGCACGCACACACACACACACACACACACACACACACACACACACACACCTGTTTGAGTTGCTGTTGCTTCTATGAATGACTTTAAATAGATTTTGTAGTTCTGAATTAAAATTGGGCAAGAGGCGTTTTGAAATGTATCCCAAATGTATGTGAGCGTATCTGAAGAAGCATCAGAGTGTGTCATATTTTGCTCTTTGGCCTTTAAGGTCAGGTCATCATAATATAGCGATTCACTGGCTGGTGTTGGTGTGCCTTTCTCCTCAGGCTTAGCTCAGTTTCTCATCAAAGGCTTCCTGCGCTGAGCTCTGTGCCCACTGAGATCTCAGGGACGTGACCCGTGTCTGAGTCAGGGTTACCTACTGCTCCAGCAGAGCTGTGGCCGGTCCTTCTGCTGCTGGCCCAAGGGCACAATGTGCCCCACTAAACTCAGAAAGTGCAAGAATTATGATCAACTTGCACAGAGCCTAGGGGATGTGTGTAATGAAGGCCAGCATTGTGGCCTTTCTTGGGGGTGTAAGAGTCCAGGGTCAGTCCCTAACCCCGAGCATGACCTGTCCTAGGTTATCCTCTATTGGCAGCCAGAATGGGGGTCAGAAGGCTTCATCATGAGTCGGCCGTTGAGGAATGCCATCATTTGATTGAAGTTGGGGGATGTTCTGATTAAAGGCTTATGTGAGGGGGGGAAGGAATGACCTCGTCTTTTGTCTCGGTCAGCAGCATTTTGAGCTCCCCTTTTATGCTTTTTAGACATTTCCTTTTCCTGTTGTAACTGGCACAAAGAATGCACACCCACTCATCCCCCCCTCTTTGCACTTTCCTTCCTCCACAGGTCTTTCTCATTATTCAAGTGTACTTGTACATTCACTGTTTGTCTGCTAAATACCACACCAAATGAATAAAACCTTTAACATTCCTGTATGCATGAAAAAGTTACTGAAAGATGTGTTATTGTGGTAGAAAAAAAAGACCACAGAGAGTATGGGCCAATCCATTTTTGCTAATATTCCTTTGGTTTGGCTCACTCACATTTTCTGTGAGTCACACTGATCCAAGCACCTCCCAAAGACTTTGAAACCCTCTCATCATAGCATTTTTGCTTCTTCTGGAACAAACACACTAATAGGCCAAAGCAGGTTTCCCCCCCTAAACCTGAACCTTTGACCTTGTTCAGGGGTTGGAAGAACTGAGTTGTAGCTGATGTTGCTACATAAAAGCTGTCGCTGATTGACTAGTATTTTCACATCCACAACACTGTAATTATGTAGTGGAAACTGGCAACTAGAACTACAGTTTGAATAGCTGAGTACAGCTGAGAGGGTGGAATGACTGGGCTTTAAAAAAAAGTGCCTCTACAGGAGAATTCGCCCTTACAACTTTGCAAACAGATATTTTTTGTGTGCTTGTGTCTCTTAATAACAAAGACCGAGGCTTTTTTAAAAGCTCAGCACTGAAATAATCTTCGTACCGTCATAAATCAATGGAACAAAGAGGTTGTTGGTGCCATGAGACATTTTAGAGAAACTAACCACAGCATGTACGGCTCTGGAGTCAGTTACCTTTATCTGCTGCAAGTCCCAGCTGGTGACTTGAGTTTAACATGAGGCCTTACCATCTCACAAGTATCATGTATTCACCCATCTTTCCCCCAGGGCTGGAGGCAAAAAAAAAAAAAATCAGCTCAGACAAAACACAGATTGTTTGCTTCCCAACAATGCACAGTGGTCTTTTTAGCGAACACAGCAGGTCTGTGTAGAATGAAGGAAGGATCAAGTGTTGCATGTATTCCTGGACATAACGCCAGCATGTGGGATGTTGTCTATTTTAAGGAACTGCTGCTTTCCTCTTTCATCCTCTGTCATTTTCTTGTAACATTTAAAACCACTGGAAACAGGTAAAAAAAAAGTTCTTTAACTATTGCCTGATAGATGGTTAATGCCATTTTAATTTGGCTTAGTTGGTAAACACAGTCAGTGGCCTTCACACACTAGAGAATCAACATTCAACAGCATGTCATTTCTTAAAAACAAGCGTTTAGATATCAAGTCGTCATTACTGCTCAACAACTCCGTTCCCATGTGAGGTATAGATCATTAATATTCCATGTAACCAGCAATTCAGCGTGTTCTCCTGTTTTTGAATATGGCCTGCAATATATTTTTCCTACTGTAAAAAAATCAATCAATTTATTATCATATTCTTATTTATTAACTATCTTATTTATTCTGTTTTAAATTTTTTTCATGAGAATGATGTGGACTTCAGCTGCAGTTTGATGCTGTTCGGCACTGCTGACAATGCCTCCATCACAGTGACCAATGTGAGAAATTAACTTCGTAAACATATTTACTGTGAAATGATGCTTTTCACCCAAAATATTTTACACAGATCCACAAAACAAAATTGACAGAACATTCATGTATAAATAAGTAATTTATTGCTCAAGTCAAGTAAAGTTCCAGAATCTGCTCATTTATTTTAATGCCATGTGGAAAGGAATGGAAACTAATCCCTCTTGCAGTCACACTGGTATGGTCCTTAGGACTACATACACAAACACAGTGTGATGCAGCATGACTGCTAAACTTGGTAAATAACATTCACAATTATTGTTAATTAGTTCAAAAATGAAAAACTTTACACTATGTCATGTGCCAACAAATCTGAAAATTAATTGACTTACATAAACAACATGGAATCCCAACAATCCCATAGTGTAACAGGGTTAAAATGTTCTTTGGAGTTTGTTAAAAATATAAAAATTAAACACCTTCTGGTGTGTTTCTGGTGTTAATCCTCATGTTAACATTATTTTGTCCACTGCCTGCATAACCAGTGGTATCATGTGCAACTAATGCATGGTTATAAACCTAATGCAAACACTGTCAGAATACACACACTAAATCAAATGAGAAAACCTAACATGGGCTCTAATTATCCAGAGATGTGTATCATACATGTGTTTTTTTCTTAGTTCCATCCTTACTAAATGACTGAGGGAAAAACACTCACTACTTGGCTTTTAGTGTAACTCAGGTACAGTGCTAAAGTCCTCACTGATATCCCTGCTTTTAGCACTCCAAAGTGTCAAAACGGCCCATTTTAGGTGACAATGCATTATCACACATCTAATCTCTGGCTACATGGGTGGGGGTGACTAAGAGCATCATTTTGACTGACAACAGGATACTCCTGCTAAATTCTCAAATATCCATCATACCCCTGCACAGCTCTCCTGAGTCAGCCATTACCCCTGACAGGCTTGAATGTGCATTAGAGAAAGGTGATCTAAGTATGGATCACTAATGTAAAAGTATTTTGTTGTCTGCTCATGCTAAATCCACCACAATCAACCTGCACTCATGCATAATAAAGATCCAGGAAACCAGCCATCATATTGGGTGACAATTACAGTCCAAGTAGGCAATTTTGGTCATAGAAACTCCTCCATCCCCTCTCTCTACTCTTGTCTCCAATGTGGACTAAACAAAATCACAGCAATCTGTTGTAATCATAGTCTCACACACATCTTTGATATACAAACAATGTACTGCAGCTATTAAAGAGTAAGCCATGTGGGACTTA
The DNA here is from genome assembly GCA_037176925.1 of Amniataba percoides. Lineage (NCBI taxonomy): Eukaryota > Metazoa > Chordata > Actinopteri > Centrarchiformes > Terapontidae > Amniataba > Amniataba percoides. Next base: position 22,233,808 of record JBAJHX010000043.1, on the reverse strand, counting down.
TTATATACTGTATATTCATTGACCACTGTTTTACCTAAAGTTAGGAAACACTAACAACTATTGTATCAGACAGTCATATCAAAACCACGATGGTCTGTTCTATTCAGTGGCTGGGAAAAACAGAAGCGAAAGATTGATTTTCAAAGTACAACATTTTGATGAAAACATTTTCCCACCCTGGCTTCACAAAGTGTTTCGTGCTATATATGTGGACACATTGGTGTTTTCTTGCCAGCTAGAAAAAAACTTTTAAAATATTATAGTTAAAGAGCTGGCTGAAGATTCTTAGTGTTTTCAAACACTAAATGTGGTCGTCATGTGATGCTTTTACTCTAAATCCTGTTTGAACTGTCTCAGAGGAGGAGGCCTTTTTGCCCTTAAATTAGTTAAACAGGGGGAAATGGACAGGGGCTTCATGACGATGATAGTCCATTAAAAGCACAAGACTGACACCACTGTTATTCACATAATATCTAACCAGGAGCCGTTCAGCTGATTATGTAGAGCGCAGACATCTTGAATTCCTCTTGTGATTAAAATAAAATACACTTGGATCTCACTTTCTTCTTCTTTATCTTGTTTATCTATCTTTTGGTTATTGCTTAGATCTGTTTGACTTTTTGATAAAGAATGAGTGCATTTTCCACTTTCAGTTTAGCCGTTTATAAATCCCTGCTGGCACCGGGATATGAAAGCCACTGACTGACATCTTGATGGAGACGTCATGTGAGCTGGCAGCAGTTCAGGGCCTCTGAGTGTAAAAGCTGTTCCCTGTGTTCAGAGTGAAAAACCTGCTTTGTGCTGAATCAAAAAGCCCTTGCTGGTTTTCCTATTCTCCTCTGGCTGCGTATCTATTTGACAGTGGTTCCAGGAGCCAAAGCCTCGCCATCCCAACCCCTAAACCCCCCTCACCCCCCTCTCATTTCTGTCCATTAACAATGCAGAAGGGGAGGTTTTGCTGAAAACAACAACAAACAAAAGACCAAAGTGGGGCGAGGAGTGTGGACGGGGGTGCAGAGGGAGAACTTCTATGTGAAATAATTGCGAGGAACAATTTCAAACAGATGTCTGTTTGGACTTGGCCCTGGGCTCGTGTCCCTGTTAAATATAGTGATTTGATTGGAAAACAAGCAGTGTGAGATGGGCTGGCGGCCAGCCGGACCATTCGGGGGCTCTCTAATGACCCCCAAGGGTCAAGGGGTCGTTGGAGTAAAAGCAGATCAGAGAGGATGTGGGGCCGGCAGCCAGGACAAGGCCCATAAATCTAGCCCATTCTCAGAGGAAGCTATCTTTTTTCACTTTGCCATCAGAATTAAAATACAATCGTCACATTGTGCTCCCACCAGTGTGCAAAGGTTATAATTCAAAGCTAGCAGACAGAATTGGGAGGTTGGGTTGGTTGGTAGTGGACTTTTGGGAGAAAAGGTCAACAGGGTCGTGTATTTTAGACTCACTGAGAGCTGCGGCTCTGTGGGGTGTGGGAAACTGTCCTACAGATCCATATGCATGTACTCAAATCTCTATAATGACTAAGCTGAATTAACGTGACATTATTCATAAAAGAAAGTGAGACAGTGCAATACAGTATGCTGTCTGTTTTTCTAAGATTCATTTACACCACTGGGTCAAATGTTTATTCCATTCCTCTAAATCCAGTTCACAATCACAGTAATAATGTATCATGAATGGGATGCATTATACAGTGGGAACATTTATGCAGGCCAAATCTCTGCATAGCTGACCAAGAGTTTTTCTTTCGATTTTCAGCCCACTTAGCTTTTCACAGATGTGTTAATGTCGAGTGGACAGCTGCACTTTATGGCAGAATGGCGCAAGATGATCAGGATCATTTCATCCCCACTGACCACTGAAGGAACACACATGCTTTTTGGTTTGTCAAAAATAAAAACGTCAACAGGCTGCTAGGAATGAGAGAGAGAAGAGGATTTTTATTTCTTTCCCGCAACAAAGGGCTTAGTCAGACTTGACTGTGGGCTGAGATCAGTGTTACAGGCTCTTATACGCTCTCTACAGGGGAGGAAGTAGTGTGGCAAAATCCCTCAAAAACACACACAGGGCAGATTTTTTACAGCGTACATGTGTACTAGTATGACAAATGAAAACATGTAGAGTGAACAGTCTAACAGGCTTAGGCATATACTTTCTTTTTTTTTACTTTTTGACATTGTGAATTAATACTGAAGACATCAAAACTATAAAAGAACACATATAGAATTATGTAGTAAAGAAAAAATTGTTAAACAAACCTGAATATATTCTATACTTTAGATTCGTCAAAGTAGCCACCTTTTGATTTGATGGCAGCTTTGTATGATCATCATGTTATAATCATTATAATATAAACAAAATAGCCAAAAACACTTACTCCCTCTCTGCAGTCTCCAACCTTTTCAGTTCTAAGTTCATTTGTCCTTAAAGTTGTGAGCATTTGGAAAGTGAAGTTTTTAGCAAACATTACTCAAACTGTAAGAAATGGTGCTCACTGATGTGTTCAACCATTTTAACTAAAGTGTTCTGTGGCACAGACGGATAAAATATGACTTTTTAGCTGTTTTAGCTGTTTTTAGCTTGTTGTCACTCATTGTTTTGTTGACAATGACAAAGATAAGATTTCCCATTGAGCAACCAACTGTAGCTTATAAATACTAACCTGAAATATCCCAACTCAGTATGCTGTGGTTAAGCAGGGGACCTCTGTCCATTCAAACTCTGCTGCAGGTCCTGGCGGGTACCACTGTGTGCAATAAGTTGCTGGTTTTCTCACATTAATTTTGATCCTTTTTAAAATTGCCCATCATGAGTCTAGAAAATGAGTCTAGATGAGTTTTGAACAGCCTAGAATTTAAATTTCCAAAGGGTCAACTCACTTACTACTTACTTACTGTTCTGTAGAGAAAATGTGTCATTCAGATGAGGCAGGTCTGACTCTCTTTGCCAAAGCTGCAGGTTTCACTTTGAGTGGCAGTGAATCACAGTGACACATGAATAAACACTGCTCATCTAAATGCAACTTATTTGTCTCTCACTGACCAAAACCCAGAGACCCTTCACTCTGTGGGGGTGGGGGGTTGATATAGCCTCTAAATAAGGAGACGGTAAAATGTATCAGCCCCTTATGTACTGTTTTTTTTTTGTTTTTTTTTTGTAAATTCAGCAGGTCTGTAAGTACATTTTGGTTCACAGGTCAGCAAACTGCGTCCAGTGCCATGACATCCAATGTGAATTTATAATGACTTTATTTTTCTTTACCAGCTATTTTCTTCATTTTTTTTTCAGCACGAAACACAGCTAAACACTGTATCTTTTCAGTTGTACCATGGGCAAAAATATGACTACTGACACAGACTGTTTAAAACATCGTATCATTTCTGGGCTTGTGGCGCCCTCCCATGTGTGATGCAGGTAAAAACTTTGCACAATAAACTGTTGGTCAGAAATAGCTGCATATTTAATGTTGTTTTTGTAACAACATTGGTGACGGTGGCGTGTAAACAAAAAGACAGTGATGTGATGAACTTTATAGAAGAAACAGCTTGTGCAAATGGTGAATTCTCACATGGTTACGTTACAGTACATGTTTATTAGAGAGTTAAAGCAGAACTTAATGTTCAACATTTTTTTTCATGAAATGCAAAAAATAAAAATGAGAATAAAAATTATGAACAGGAATCACAAAAGTAATGTAACAAAAAAATAAAAAATCATTGTATTCAGATCAGATCAGTTTATGAATAAACAAAAATTGTTTAAAATGAATAAAAAAATTACAATTAAAATTATGAACAGATATCACAAAAGTGATGTAACAAAAAAAAATAAAGATAAAATCATTGTCATCAGATCAGTTTAAGAATGCACACAAATCAATATTTCAATCTTCAGAATAAATCTCGTGGTTAAAAACAAGACATACATTTGTATTGCAAGTAAGACTTTGTTCAAACATTATTTGAAGAAGCAAATTTGTTTATCAATGATGGAACATTCAGAATAAAAAGATGTGTGTATGATGATGTAAGATAGGTAAAAGCTGAATTCCTTTTCAAATGTAAGGTAATTTCATAATGGGAAAAAAAAAACATTTCAATTTTGATCACTGAAAAATCTATTTACAATGACCTGTGAGCTACATTACACATTTTATGATAAAACATTTTTAAGAGCTTTGATTTTAAGACTAAACAAATCATTTACAAAACACTAATACCAGGAATATAATGTGTAGAGTCACAAGTAAACACAAAAATGGAAGTTAGCATCATGATCAACTCAAGTAACTCACTTTTCATAGTTTGCTGGGTGAGGGTTTGTTGAAACAAAGCTTGTGGGTTAGTAAATATCAAGTGCAACAGGGCCATTCATTGAGAAACCAATAAAGAATGACACTTTTGATCCTTGGGTGCGCCCGCTAAGCTGACTTCGAAACATTGGAGTGACTTCAATCTTCAGATCTGGGATACAGGTATCTGCCAATATATGCCAGTCACTCTTCACCACTCCAGTGACCCTGCAAAGGAGCTCCTCCACCTTCTTCTCTTTCCATATTTTACCATTTTCCCACAAAGAGGCAAACTGTTCCTGCCCAGCCACAATGCAGCTTTTGATTTCCCCAAAGTGTACCAGTTGTCCATAGCCCCGCTTTTTCCCCAGGAAGAAATGGTTAATGGGCCTCTTCCCATTTTTTACTTCCTTCATCTCTCTCTGAAAAGAGCTCTTCATCTGTGAGATGTACTGCCCTAGACCTTTACACTGTGGACTATTCTGCTGTGGCCACAACAGCACAACTGCAATGAAGTGCAGTGACAAATGATCACTAAATAGAGTTTGCTCCTGCAGACCTTGCTGAAGGAACAAAGGATTACTAATTGAAGTTGAGTCCTGCAGAACTTGCTGAAGTAGATCAATCAGTTTCTGGTATGGTTGAATGTGCACTGAATCCAGTTTGATGCAACTCAACACAACATTGATGTAGATGAAGTTGATTCTGTCCCTCACAGTTGGGTTTTGTTCAGGTGCACAAACAAACTCATAGTGTTTGGCAATCTTCACCAAGATTTCAGGTGAGGTGTCATTTGAGAGATAACTCAGAATCCCACAGTAGGTATCAGCTTTCTGCTTCTCAAGGTATTGTTTTGCCAGGTGTAGTTTCAGCATGGTGCTCATGGTTTTGTTGGTCTTCAAAAGATGTGCAGAATCTGTCTTGCAGAAAATCTTTGCATACTGATCAAAACATTTGATAATCTCCTTTTGGGCTATTTGCTCTCGACTGTCTTTCATTCCAAATCTGGAGCCCAAGTTCACAAAAAAACTGTCAAGGAAGTCAAAGTTCAACTTCATCCTACATTTGAGGTTCTTCAGTAGATCCTCAAACTGTCTGAGAACAGAGTAGTAGGATTCGTTTTGTTGTTTATCAAATCTCTCTACATTCACAAGTTTAAGATCTCCACAGAGAACCTTACTCATTATGTCATGGCGGACATTATTAGAGGAAAATATAGGGATCTTTGCCAGCACATCAATGACATGAACTCCAACCTGAATTTCTCCCAGGTACCCTGATGTGTTAAAAGAGCGATTGTCTGTCTTAATTTGCAATCGCTGAAGCGACTCCTTCTTTGCAAGACTCTGTGTTTCCTTGAATGCGTTTATTGCTAACTGGGCCATGGTGAGAAAGCTCTCCAATTCATTTGGGCGAATTGACTCATCCTTATAGTTTGCAAAAGCATTCTTCAGCTCATGTTTGATGACTTGTGCTGATGTATCTGCGATGTATGAGCTGTCTTTGGAAAGATCCCTTGCTCTCCCTGCCCAAAATTTTGCCTCTGAGTATTCCTTCTTTTTTAGGTAACAGTACCTGGCAAGTAACTGAGCGACAACAGCATCCTTCTCAAATCGTTTCGATGCATTCTGCAGCACCATGTCTTCCATCCCTGGGGTTTCATTTGAAATGTCTTGAATTAGTGGAGAGAACTGAGATTCCTCTTCCACTGAATAATGTCTCTTCACCAAAATGGTGTGAACATCTTGTAGGAGTTTGTCTTTGCCTTGTGTGCTCTCATAAAAGTTGTTCATGGTCAGCAGATCGTTGGTTATTTTAGCTTTCTTCACTTTGTGTGTTGTTGTAAGTTCCTGCAAACACTGCCTTGCAAAACTTGAATGAATCATTTTCACAGCTTTGAATTCTACCTTACCCTCAACAGAGCACCTGACAATTAAAGTGGAAAACTTCCCAAATCCTTCTTCGACTTTGATGGTTCCACAAATTGGTTTTGGCTGAAGACCAAGAAATTCCTCACACAGAGAGACTGACAGAGAGGCACCCTTGCAGTACACACTCAGCAGAACTAAAACTGCCAGGAGCTGTGCATGTTTCTGATTCATGTTGAAGCTTTTCAGGGTGTTGCGGGTCACACCCTCAATGTACTCGGGCTTAAAGTTCTTCTTCATGATCATGAATGCATAGAATGTTTCAGCATTTTTGTGTGTCTTCTCTATTTCCACAAGTTTTTCCTCAAACAGTTTCTGCTCCTTCTCAGAGAGATTGTTGCCAATGAATACTGTGTCTTCAGTTTGTTCGCTCTGTTCAGAAGACTCTGACCTCATACAGTTAAGGATAATTACCTGTGCAGACTTAGACTGAACGTTTTTCTTTGCACATTCTTTTTCAATGAGCTGCTGCAAGTAAAATACTTTTTCCTTTTCGTCAAAGTCATCGATCATCAGCAGAACAGGAAGCCGTGGTAATTGCTCCTCATGCTTAAACATTAAAAGTCTGTCTACTTGCTCAGCAGCTTCGGCAAAGTCAGCGTTGCTGTCTCTAAGGACAGCACAACGGAATTTGTCCCGGAGAGCCCACAAAGTGTGCATAGCCAAAGTTGTCCCACCACATCCAGGCACATGCATGAGATTGAATAACACACAGGCTTTTCTCAGGGAGCACAGATCGGGTATGATTGTGTTCATGATGAAGTCAAACTTGTCTCGTTTGATAAAGGGTGTTGATCCAGGCTGTTCTGAGAAATAGAAATTCCACCATGACACTTTGCCTCCTTTGTAGAAGTTCTCCTCTATGATGATTCTGTCGTCATGTCCTCCTTCACATTGGTTCACGCAAAGGACTTCTAAAGTACTCAGGCTCTGCTCCACTTTCTTGTCAAGAAGCACTTTGCTTCCCCCACCACAAGGTAAGAAACGACTAGATCTGCGGTTTTTTGACAAAAGACTAAGGATGGTGCCATTGACCTCTGAAAAACTGAGCTCATATATGCATCTAGCAGAAATGTTGATTCCACACCGAGCCTCAATTAGGTCTGTCCAGGAAGTACATGCTTTTTCACTGTCACATAAACAAAGGATTTGCTCTGTGCCTCTGAGCTCTTGACAGAATGTGCTGAAGGTCTCAACAAGAGGGTCCATCTTCTCACTCACTGTGGACAAAAGCAAGAAAATGACAAGGAATCTCTTGTTTGGAAGCACATCTTTCCGACACAAGAAAGAAATCACATCTCGAATGGAGGCTCCCTTGTCCATCAACCACTGGTTTATGTCTGAGGGCGTCTCTTTGTCCATATCTCCATTGCAGAATACCCAGCTGGTGTTTCGAGTTAATTTCAACTTGTTTGCAATGTCTTCCACTCCTTCTGTGATTTTATACTGTGCAGGCAAATGAACATTTACTGTACTCTGCTGTTCAAAGTGACGCTGTAATCCATGTTCTGCTGATTCTGGATCAAAGTCCAAAACGGCTGTTGGGTTGAGTTCTACAAGAAATCCTAGTGATTCAAACTGGATGGCGTGTGATTTGTTTGTTACTATCACATAACGCTCAAAGTGTGAGTTATCTAAAGACAAGGTTCCACCTGTTATCATATGACTTAATCTAGAGCCTTGAGTGCTGCTTTTAATCACGCTGAGGTGCTTCTCTTCAGCTTGTTTTCTGAGTTGGGCTCGCTGTGCCATACTGTCAACAAACTTTGTGTACTCTTTACTTAGTCTGGCTGATGTGGTTGGTGCGAGGAGATCCCTGCTGCTGCCGCCATCTCGGACAAAGAGTTGTTTTAAGGGTTTTGCGTCAGCTTTGTCAGCTTGACCTTTTGCTTTTTTCTTAGCTTTTTTTGTGTCCATGAAAGTGTGATAAGTATTTTCTTCACAGACTGTAGATTCTGGAACTATGTCGACTTCTATCACACATTCATCAGATGATGTCATATTGTTATTGAGGACCCCAACAAATCGAGGCGGTTTGATGCACATATGAGCAGCCTGTTTGTGTTTATAGTCAAAGTAACCATCAATGGCAGACTTCAGTTCATTCACATAAGCCTCTCTGTCCCCAACAACCACTCCCAACACTTGACCATGGGTAAAGTCTGGTTTGTCCCCTATTCCAAAATGTATGGTACCGTTGGTGCGGCTATTCATACAGGCAGCTGCAAAGCGAATCACTTCATCAGTGAACTTGGTCATCTTTGTCTCTTCTGTTGTATTGATGAAACCTTTGTATTCATGGCAGGGTTCAATAAAGTCTAATGCACCAGATTCTGTAACAGCGAGGATGCTGCTCTTCATGTATCTATATGTATCATGATAGCGACAAAATGGATAAGGCTTGCATGGTCTTCCAGGTAGATTTGTAAGGCTTGCAGTTTCTTCTTTCTTTGATTTCACTAACTCGTCTCTGGCATGAATGATAAGTTTTGCCGGTCCAAAAGTCACACCTATTTCTTTCAAGTCTGTTAAATGTAAAAGTAAAAGACTACGCCCATTGATGTCCTGCTCAAACAGTAATTGTGCAAATCGCTCATCCACATCACCCAGTTTGAGAATCCATTCTCTCACTTGATGTGTACTCCAATCCTTGATGTGAGGCCAAAGATCCTCCTGACTCTAAAATAAAAAAGGGTTGTTATTTTTCCTGAATTTCAGTTTAAATTGTTGAACAATTATTTCTTGACCATTGTTTAAATATTAGTATTTAAACCGTAAGAAATGAACAAATTTTACAAAATTATGTTTGTTTGATAGAGTTTAAATCTAAAATAAAAAATTAAAACCTCCATTATTTCAACTGTTATTTACCTTCAATTCACCTTGATCTTCCATAATCGCACTGGTTTGTTCTTTGCAGATCAGCAGACTGTAGATAAGTCCTGCTACAAAAAATTGAAAAAGAGTCATTCACAACAGAGGATTAGACACTGTACTGCTCATAAAATGTAATGGATTTCAGCTTCACCTTCATTTTTCCTGACCATCCATAGTACTCAGCTCACTTTTGTCAATTCATGACCACCAATGCTGCAAAACAGAATATAAATATTATGTATTGATGATGATAAAGTTCTGTATGTAACATTCAGAAAATGCTTGTTATCAGTGATACCAGTTAATTTAACTGCAGCCATCATCCTGTTTATCTCACAGGAACCAGCTTCATCCAAAACAGGGACGTGACACACGAGACTGACTGTGACTGACAGGCATCATGTTGGTAGTTTGTTTTTCAATAAAGTTATTTTTAAAAATGTTGGAGTCCTGTTTAGCAGCTTATCCCTCTTTGTCTTTCAGTGAGGTTCTCTAACGTCAGCAGAACTTCATTAGCTGGATGGAAACACTCACAGAGAGTGAACCAAACCGAGTCTGATAAATAAGATGATGATTTTTATGTGATTTCTTTACAACGATTCAAACCAGTCTGAATTTATATATCAGGTCTGTCTGTAAGACAACAAAATATCTTTAAAATGTTTGTTTAGTGAGTGGAGTTTGGATCAATGAGAGCTATGCATTGTAACTGTTCCATTTGAAATAATAATAATAGTCTTCTAAATTCAGTATATATATGATATGATAAATGTTGTATCACTGTTAGTTCTGTAAAGGTTGAAGAGAAAAGAACTTTCCTGAGTCCTTTACACGGAAATCAGCCTACAGACTGTTAGAGTCAACAGAGGAAGTTTAGGAAGTTTACATTTTAGTTATTTTAGTTAATCTGTCTGACAAATCTTTTTCAACTTTTTCCATGGCAAACCATGAACACATGTCACAAATGTCACTGACATGAGCAGCACTGTGTGGTCCTGAGCGGCTGGATCGGTCTTCAGTTGCCAGTCTCAGTCTCAACCTGACATGGTGTGAGGGAGGACATGATGGAGGAAGCAGAGCAGAGACACACCCAGCTCCCCTCGATTACAGGAAAGTCCTCAAACCTGTCTGCCGTTACCGACCAAAGCAGGAATGTGTGACGAGCCTACACCTGAAAACTACTGATTTTAACTAAACTACCTGTGAACTTAGACTTCTTCAGGGAAAATGAATCACTTTTATGACTTCTACCCATGCTACACTCTCTATGTTACAGGAGGTGTCTCACCTTCTGTCACCGGGACGACAAACTGAGTGACACTGCTGCTTTAACCCACAGTGTGTCTGACAGACCTCACACCGCTCCACACACTGTGTTACTACATGAAATCAGCAGTGTGCTCTCTGATGCCAGCCTCTCAAACAGTGCAGCTGTGTGTTAGTGTGTGACTGATAGTCTGCTTAAAAGCTCCCCATAAAATAAAGACAACACACACTCACCATCTCTGTCCTGTGTGTGCAGGCCGTGTGTCCTCTGTCTTCAGTGCAACGCAGACTTTAACACATCTGTCCAACTGTGCCTTCAGACTGAGCAGGACAGACAGACAGACAGGTTCACTTCTCAGGAAACGAAACCAAGACACACTGTGTGAGTGTGTGTGTGTGTGTGTGTGTGTGTGTGTGTGTAAAATGATAGGCACAGAGAGTCAGCAGAGGGGGAGGGTGTTACTGGCCCAAAAACAGAAGGAAGTGATTTTTTTTTTCATTTCAGTCTCTCTTTTTTTATATGTAGCCCTGTCTAAAAAGTTAGTTAATATGGTTATTTAATAAAACTATTATAATTCATGTAAGTTCATATGTCAGGCAAAATGTTAAAAAAAAAGAACAATAGTGGATAATAGCTGTGAGAACAATGTGTTTATAATTGATGTTGTTTACATTTTATAGTCCTCTGAAGTACTCATTTGTCATATATCCTCTGTTTACCTGTCAATCTGACACCTGTTGGCATGGTTACAAAAACATTACACCCAATCAAACAGGCTAAGGGGGTGGGACATCCGGGAGACACGGGGAACAACAACAGACGGGATACACACGAGAGAGGAGCGACACATGCATTGTAATTTGTCATTTTGCTGAGTTTGCTTTAGTTCCTGGGTTAAATGCAGAGTTTAACAGCGGAACAAGAAGGTAAATAGTGTTTTTGTGTGTTTATAGTAAATACGGACTGTTTTACCAT
>JBAJHX010000043.1:22210089-22222361 GCA_037176925.1 Amniataba percoides | reverse complement strand
GGGATCCCTCTCCCTGGGACGGACAGACGTGCAATAGATGCCACATGTACAGAGAACATCATCATTAATCATATATGGAGTTAAACATGGGCCATAATAAATTGTACATATTCTGAGTTCATGTGTTTGGTCCATGTGTGAAGGTGTCACAGGTAATAGAAATGAGTCCATGAGTCCAGGTGCATCTCCAGATGTCCTCATATGGAGCTCTGGTCCTGTAGAGATGTTGATAAAGTTTGTGTTTAGAAATACTCTACAGACAGAAACAGAGTTGAGACCTTAACTGGAGGGACCCCACATGGTTGGTTGTCTCCATAAAACGTTTAGCTGTCTTTATTCAGAACCAAACTTACCTGCAAACATGTGGCAGAATAGCAAAGATTCCAGGAGCGGAGCTGGGCTGACATCTATGTTCACCTTAATCAGTTGTAGTGGGACTTATTTTCTAGCTTGCATCTTTTTATGATGTGTCTTTTTACTATTTTGGGCACCTGATGTGAAATCCCACAACGTTAATGAAAAGCCTTAGTGCACATACATCAGACCATGGCACAGAAGAGGTGGGGAAGAGATCTCTCAGCCCTTTAGGAGGACCAGACGAGATATTAAACTGAGATAACTGAACTAAAATGAAAAAAAAGGTTACATCCCTTATGACAAATATTTGTTATCGTTACATGCTCCAGTGCAATTCAACATGCTTTTGAGACAGACAAGGAAGAGGTACATTTAGTAAAGCAATATTTACAGATGATAGAAAATGCCCTCCTGCATGTTAGGATGAGCATTCACAACATTTCGTTAAATAATTTCCAATTTGGACTTCCCCACACCTTTCATTTTCTCACTCCAGCATATTAGCTTTTTAGATAAAGTTAAATATAAAGTAGATAAAGTGTTGAGGGAGGCAAAAACTGGATATAAAGCAGACAACTGTGCCTGCCTTGAATTTGAATGATTATTTTATGATACTGGGGAGGGGCATCGAAAATAAAGACACAAAACCACAGACTGCTTTATATCTACAGATTTTTACATAAAACCGTTTATTTGTTTTATACATTTTACTCACTGTCTCAGCAGGCATTTCATACGCCCAGATACAATGTGTGGCCCTGTAGAAAGCAGTGCAAGTTATTTTACATAATACAATTCAAATATACGGTAGACCTCACTTTATTTAACTCCTCACTTTTACCACATTTCACATAAGCAATGCAGAATATGTAAAGAAGTTTCATACAGAGTAGGGCATTACATTAAAACAACAAAGTACAGTTTGTTCATTTGTCTTTTCCATTTGTTTGCATGGTGATGTGTGTGTCTTGAAAGTGATTAACCTGCATTTATGCATGCCAATAATGTACGCACATGCAAAGAAGTAATAAAGCTGTGTTAACCACTAATTACTGTAAAAGGCATGCCAACATGAATCAGTAACCTCATGAAAATACAAATAAAACAGCACAGTTAAAGAGAACTCAACTAAATCAATAGTAAACTAAAAGCTTAACAGCAGTCTGCTATGTTGTATAAATGCTGCATATCGTTGTCAAGAAGAACTTTTATTTACAATCTGTACAATTCCAGAGTCCCTGCTGGTCATTTCAACACGACGTGGTAGCCATCTGTGTTTTCATCTGCGTAACAGAGAGCAAATGAGTAAAAGGTCATTTAAAAAGATGCAGAATCAAGCAATACAGGAATGAACACCGAATGTTTATCTAAAACAGTGAGTTGTGAAGGAAAAGCTTGACTACAAAAAGAATTACCCCTTATAGTGCTGAGGATAAAGCTGGTTTCCTCCCTGAAGTTCTGCACCATCTGAAAGAAACGGATCAGTCAGTTTGAATACAGCTGAGTGTGAGGACTTCATATGGCACGTTGGAGAAAGGCTCAGTAACCTTTACTGTACACGGCAGGGAACTCATAGGCAGTAATGTGACCGAGCAAGATAAAAGGTAACTGCACGTCACTCCAGCTCTACAGGAATGTACTCAGCCCAACAATGCTCTGTGAACCCATGATAACACGACCTGCATGATAAATGAAAACCTACACCTGGAGAAACAGGACAGCCCTTAACTCCTCGTACTGAGTACAAATCCAACATACTGTGGCAGCGCCCACTATGAAGAGTGAGCGTTTGACAGGAGTGATGTAAGGATACCTCGTCAGACACTAAGACATGGATCCCAGTGGGTTTCTGTCTGTAGATGTGTGTAATTTGCTGTGGAGAGATGCTGTACAGCATAGCAATCTTTTCAGACAGGTCCAACAGCGTCAGCTCCTCCAGGTACAGAGCGTGGTAGACTGCAGGACAGACAACAGACACAGTCACATGACTTTCATGTACGGTTTCATTTAACACTAAATCACTTTCTTGTCCTGAAAAAGGTTTTTTTCAAAGATGCGTTTTGATATTTTCCTTTAATGGTGACCAATTTGTATGATTCCCTTCAGAGGATTTTGTATGGAAAAGGTTTAGTATCATCACAATTTCATAATCTTTCAGATACCCAAAAATATGTGATAATACGTTTTAAAACTTGAATCAATATGGTCAGAATGAATCAAATGACTCCTGCCTACTTTATCAGAGATACACTTAACACAACCCAAAACAACCATGCTGACAAAATCTACCTGTAAATGTTTCAACTGTCATCAGTAATAAAGAGTGACAAAGGAAACTGAATATTATGAGCTTCATAAGGGTGATGTCATGTCAGAGCAGATTGCACTCGATTGTACACTTATTATATGTGTACTGTGCACACATAATAAGAATCTTATTGAACAGTATGTGCACCCACTGTCTCCACCTGCTGGCTTGATGGAAGGTTGATGTCTGGCCTGCTGCTGACACACATAGATGGTTAGACGGGGTGGTATACACCTGCAAGATGGGAACAGAGACTGTAGTTCTGTAGTAGGTAGAACACATAGTAACATGAAATGCAAATGCAGAGACACAAATCTGTATTAATTGACTTTTTTTGCGCTATGATGTAAAAAAGTTCATTTTACCTCTTTGGACCTTGATTACTTTTTTAAAACTTTTTGAGAAGCTAACTGTGGAAGTGTGAAGTATTCACTGACTGTATTCAGGTATCCATTTGTAAAACTTAACTGAAGGCAAATTCAGTTAAGTTTTCAGGATTTACTGTAGAAATCTACCTGAAACTCCAAGTGAAGGGAACAAAAATGTGATTTTAGAAAGTGAGTGTCCTCTCATTGCGAGTGAAAACTTCACTCTTCTGCAGAGGCAAAGTAAAATTTGTGTAGTGCTTTTGCATAGAGTTCAAGTCTTGTTGTATAATGACACACAAATTTGTGCTGTTGAGGGGATGGAAAAAAACGGAGAGAGTATGAAAGAAAGTATCCATAATGAGTCACACCTTCCACTTTCATAAAGCACAGTCTAATGAACAACAATACAACTCTCTCATCTCTTTCTATCCTTTTTTTCATGGACTAAACCAGCATCAACAGCAGCTGCTTCACAAAGCACCAGTGGTCTGTAGGTCGCTCAGCCTCCAGCACCACCAAAACAGAACAAAACAAATTTTGCTGTGTTCATTTCTGATGTGACTGGGCACTAAGAAATGTATTTCTTATGTAAGTCTCACCTTCCTTTCATGGTGTTAAAGAGGCGAATACCGTCGGCTGGGCCACAGATCTGGATCAGATCCTCCCTGCTCATCCTCAACAGATCAGCACCTGCAACAGAGGCAGAACATCTATTCTGCTTCCTCTCTGCTCCAGATTATTCTAGTTCCTCTCATCTTTTCTATGTCTGAGTCACCCTCCACTCTCCCACTGTATAATGCGTCCATGGATCAAAGTGTGTTGCGACCTGTCCCCCTGTTACCTGAGAAGCTGGAGAACAGCCTTGAGAAAGGTGAGAACCTGTGACGCTGCAGCCACTGCTGAGTGTCCTGCGGCGAGGACGATGGCAGAAGGTGCTACATGTCAAAAAGAAGAAGAGTCCTTGAAATGAGTATAGCAGCACAGCTTCCACTGTCTCCAAATAATGTCCTAAAAGGAATAAGAGAGCAACATTAACACTTTCCCACTGCACTGTTCTCCGTTACTTACATCAGAGTAGCCTGGCATGAGCAGCTCCCCTTGCTGGTTTGGAGAACAGTTGCTATATAAATGTGCACATGAGGAAGAAAGAAGACATGTGGGTGACTGGTTGAGTATTGTGATTGCACTGCTTTGAAATAGTCTGTCAATTTATTTATTTTCTAAAACACAGGTTGAAGGTCATGGTGCTGCACACTGTTGACTCATCCTGGTAAGCCACCATAGAGGGAGCTAATGTTATCATTCCACCACTGGCAGCAGTGTTCACCCCGGGCCAAGAGAGAGCATTTACATTTCACTGTCAACAAATGAGTGAAACCCACTTAAACTAAATGAAACATTTTACATTCTTTAGCCACACTGTTTACTTATGGAGCTGTAAGAAACTAAACTAATCGGGTTGCTGCAGAACAGAATGGTCAGAGTCAGTGTGAAGGTTGACTCACCCCTCTGTGAAACTGCAGGGCGGCGGTGAGCTGTGGTAAACTGGAGACGGGGTGCTGCTGCTGCTGTGGTTGGTGAGAGTTAAGGCATCGGGCCAAGGGGAGCACTGCAGGGAGAGAAACAGAGGAAAAGAAAGAATGTGCCAGTTATTCAGCCTGGCAAATGAAATACGTCTTAGCAGAGAGAAAACAGGAGAAAATATACACACATTAGATTAAAAATATCTACATGAATGCTCATGCTGCTCTAAATCTGTTTGATGTGCTAACGGGCAAGTTTTCTGACAGTTTTGCCATCACATTGCAAGCTACATTTTAAAATCCAGCGAGCAGTTAAGTGTTATTTTTACAGTTTGTTATACTGTCCCCAAGTGGCCATATGTAATAAAACTGCAGCTTTGAAATGTTTGATCCAGAGCAAAATCTTCCTTTTTGCACTTCAATATCCATTGAGCAGCGATAGAAAGTAACTAAGTACATCTACTTAAGTATTTCAGTATTGTACAGTCTTGGTATACTTTATTTTAGGTTCTTCTTCCTTTTTATTTCTACTTCACTATATTTCATAGAGAAGCATGTTTTTTTCCTCAGATACCTTAATCTGACAGCTGCACTCACTGATGGTCACTGATTAATATTTTACAAACAAAACAAATGATCCACCTCTTAAACAAGGTCCACTGATGTGAATTAAACAGATAACAGTATATTAAGCAGTTACTGCCACTTTATCCAGTTACTATATTGAGCTAAGCTGTTTATATATTCATGCACCAATAATAATAATGATGTAAAACTATTTACATTATTCTATAACTGCATCATGCACAGGAAGAGGGCATACTGTAAAAGTGAAGTGGTTTATTGATAATACTTTTATTAAAGTGACATTTTAAGTGAAGGATCTCAGTACTTATTTCAGATCTGGTTTGTTGAGATCACTTTTTAAGTGTTTGTTTTTCATGCGGATGAATGACAAACCAGATTAACTGAAAAGTAGAAACAGCTGAGTCACTTCAGACACACCGAGAGTCCAAATCATTGACAGAGCTCAGCAGCGGAGCAAGAACTCTGTTAAGAAGAATGACTAAGAATGAACAAAGCAACATATTAACCTAAAGTGATGTAGTGCTGGTTGAACATGTACTGTGAGCATGGAGGCAAAGCAAGAGGGGGGAAATATTTTGAGCGGTCGGGGGGAGCACCTGAAAATAAAACAATCACTCTGCATGGCTTCGATGCTTTAAATGACATCAACATGAAGATAAGACAAGAATTTAGTTGTGTGAGCCCAACAGAATCACAGCGGTGATGACAGAAGAGAGCAAACACAGCTGCTCTCACAGCTGACCTGTTAGACAGCCTGGTCACAAACAGGACAGTGAGCCTCACCTCTTTCAGCAGGGTGGTCTCATTAGCCGGTTGATACTTCTCTCTGTCTTGGAAGGCCTTTTTCTCAATCTTTTCCCTGTCTGTCTTCAGTTTGCGATCAGCTCCTTTAGGCTGACAAAAAAGTTGACATTAGAAGTACAATATAAGAAGTAATATTTCTGATGGGCCACACAGCCCAGTGACTATTAGATTACAAGACAAAGGTGAGCAGGCAAGCAGAAAACAGCTGGAGGGGTTCATACCTTGAAGACTTTAACCTGGCAGCTGGATGAATGGACATGCTCCATGTACTCCCCTTGTTCATTGGTGGTGAAAGTGTCCACCTGGATACGAAAGGGCACTCCTTTCTCCCCACCATGCTTCCTGGGTGTGAACTCAGTGCTGATGCAGTTGACCTGAGAGGGCAGGATCAAATACGGTTGAGTAACTGTGGGTTTAGTTATACAGTATGTGTTAACACCGGGCCAGAGTCCGTCTGTACCTGGATGAAAACAGAAGCGTTCTTGACGGGATCCCAGAGGAACTCAATGGTGTTGAGGTGCAGTGGGTGTGAACGGGGCTCCAGTATCCCCACTGACAATGGGATATCTGCAAATAATGAGTCGCTCAGTTTACATTTGCTATAAATGTCCTAATGACACTTCTAGGTTGCTCCACAACGTTGGTCCAGAATGAAATATCTCAGCAACTATTGGCTAAATTGCCATGAAATATTTGTTTGCCATCTATCTGTGCCATTTTCACACATGGTTCAGTAATGGTTCAGAACAACATGGTCCATTTGACGTTAACTTTCTTTTAAAAATACACTTCATCAGAGCAGGGGGTATCTGTGTTCTTTGACGTGTCAGCTCATATGTTAGTACAGTCTACTCACCTATATCCAGTATTCGGTCTCCAGGTCGGTTCCACCTCCATCCCTCCAGCTGCTGGTGCTCCATATACTGCAGTCGACGGTCATGAAACACCACGCGCACAATGCTCTGTGAACAGGCAGGAGCAGGTGTTCAGCTCACACACAGCTACAGCGTGAGCAGGGCAGCACACACACGGCCCAACAGCTGGACTGTTGGGCCGTGTGTGAAGAGCCCCTCCTCCATTTATCATACACTCAGGCTGTTTTATCAGGCAAAGGTAAGGAGCTGGATGTTCATTATGAGTTCCACATCCACACATAATCCCACTTAAAAAGAGCATCTCTACATTCCCATGAGGACAGTGGTCGACTGCCAGTGAGCTACGTGTAATAAGTGTGATGCAAAGAGATGCAGCACCAACAGTGACTCCAAGTAAATCGAGAGTCTACCTTTATCAAAACACACTTTCTTTATCTCCATTAAGACCACTGACAGACACATTAGGAACATTAAGGAAATACTAATTCAGTTTCAAGGGACTTAAAAATGGTTGGTTTTGTGGCGCACGTGGCTCAGTGGTAGAGTGCACACACGCATGTTTGAGGTGGCTCTGCAGGAACCTTGACTAAAAAAAAATCCCTAATGATGTTATAAAAGTAACCCTGTCACCATGAGATTGGACTGGGTCTGAGATAAGAAAGAAAACCTGACTTACAAACTGGGGATAGGAGAGGACATTTAAGAGATCATGAGAGACTAATGAAGGACTCTCATTGTCTCTTTGAGTAGTTGCATTATGGGAACTGAAGGTTCCTGTTTTTTTGGAGGGTGACCCTCTCTAGAGAGTAAAGTCAGAATATCTCCGTCTGTGCTGCTCTGATTTGAACCTCCCTTTGTTAGTCTGACACTGAGGAGCTCTCTTCAGCCTGTAAACATGTACCATCAGGATATTTATGGAGGGTGGCTCACGCGTGACTGAGCACCAGAACTCAAACAGCCCTGAACCCAGCACGTCATGTGTTTGCATAGATGCCACCTGTCCCATTCGTACGTTTCTAGGATGTTACTGCTAACTTTACAGCCTCCAGCAACGGCAGCCTGACAACAGAGGCACGTCAAGTGGAAGCCCTCTCACAGAAATGAAATGAAATGACCTCTCCTTAAGTGAGTCTGTTGACAAACGTCTTTGCAATAAATGGCGTCACTTCTGATTGCATCTGAAGTGAAGTCAGTCAGTAACACTTTTCCTGGCCCTAACAACCCGTGTACTGACAATGAAAGCGCCATGAAAGAAATGATGGGCCGGTAATGGGTTTTATTCAAAAAGCCAAGGCATCAGGAATAGAACTGATTTTTATACTTTCAATGAAAGGAAGAATATCTGTACAAATAATATAAATAATGAAGATGCCCAAGTCTTTATGAAAAAAATCACAGTGATGCAGACAAAAGCAGATGGGCGTGTTCAGATGAACCAGAGAGAGACTGTGTAGTAAAGATCTGAAGGTAAGACAACTTGTGTGTTTGTAAGGGGTTAATGTGAAGTCTAGGAAAGAGGAAAGGTAAGTTTGGGTGATAGTACCAAGTTTTCCAAGGTTGACTCCCCACCCATGAAGGGAAGCTGAGGGATCTGTGACAGTCCAGGAAATTGATATATAATGCAGATAAGAGAAGAAAGAAGAAGAGGTCATGTGAAAGTCATAAAAACAGACAAACACAATACCTTACACCTACCTTTACACATTTGCTGCTTATATCTGTATACTCCACTAGTTTTCTGTTAAGCATACGGATTTCGTAGGACTGACCTACATTTTAAAACATTAAAAAAAACCTGATTAAAATTGAAAAATGGGAAATCAGTCAATCAGAAAAGAGAGGCGGTGGAGATAGAAATTGAATCAAATTAGACACCTTTTAAGCCAGATATGAAGGCCAGCAGCTAGAAAACTTTTACATATCTCCATTGGGATCAAATATGATTCATTAAGTTTAATGTCACAATAAGATATTAATCACTACTACTACACTAAGCATTACTGGTGCTTTTTCAGTACAGTAGTAACACTAATCTGGAGACCCTGATAGCAATTACATTCAAATTAATTCATGCCATCTTTACGTGGCAGTATATATGTTGGCCAAAAGTTGCATGTTACAGCAAGCTCACTTTCATTGTGTTTTAACTTCAGTCAAATTACTGTACAGCAGATAAGCAGGGCAAACTTGTAGATAAATAAAGGTAAATAAAGCAAAAATAAGAAATGTCACAGTTCAATCACACAGACAGAAACAAGCAGAATATCATAAAGTGATAGAGAATGATAAGAAGGGAAAACACAATTTGTGAAGGACAAATGACCAAAAGAAAAGAAAGGAGAGTGAATAAGATCTGAAGATGGAAGTCAGACAAATGAATACATGTATGAGCTCATGTTGCACAGATGAATAATCAAATTTATAATATATAGTTTATAAGTGTATCATCATAATAACCCTCAAATCTTACTTCTGTGATTCTGGTAGGTTAGTCATTCAAAAAATGTAAAGAATTTTTGCATGTATGTAATAATGCATATAATATATTTGCATTATATATATATGTATGGAAGCAAAAACAGGCCATAATATTTTGCATTTTACAATCCACTGAATACCTACTTGTGAAATGCAACTCCTGAATATTTAATGTTAAAATTCAAATACCTTAAGCTTTACTTTGACCCCAAATTCTTTTCAGAATCTCAAGATCTCATTTCAAAACCTTGATTTTAATCTTGAAGGGTTATCAAATTCAGAACAACCAAATTCTGAGCCAAAAATTCAAGTTAGTAAAAAAAAAAATCTGATGGTCTTAAATTAGTGATGGTAAGACACCAATCCTACCAAGGATAACTGAGCCTGAGGAGGGCTGATCAGATCTCTGTCCTATCAGGTTATATATCAGTCACATGACCCGAGAAAGAAACATCTACATGTGTGACGATAAACTCTGGACGCTTTTCTCTATTTGTGAACATGAAAAACAAAGTCAGTCAGCAACTATTTTGTCAATTAACTGAATGACCATCATTTTTTAAGCAAATTTCTCTGTTCCAGCTTATAGATGAGATGATTTGCTGTTTGTTTTTTGGGGTTTTCTTTTTGGTATATAGGCCAGTAAATTTGACATATCTTACATTTAGTTAGCAATGATAAGACCAGCACACTGAAGATATCACTGTTGTTTATGAGAAGCTGTGAATGCTAGTTTTTCATTAATTCATTTTTCATTTTTCAACATTTCATCAACTAAATGATTCATGAAGAAAACAATCTGCAGGTTAATCCATAATGAAAGTAATCTAAACTTGAGTCAAATGTCACAATCTTGTATATAGTTGCTTAGAAAGATTAGATGTATTATGGCCTTTCCTTGCTTCCACAAACTCAGATTGTTTAGACCAAATACAGAGCTGCGACTGAACATCAGCAAAGCAAAACTCTACAGGTCATTTACATCAGGTTCACTCGTTACTCTGTTGTGGAGTAAAGCTCATCTGGAGATCAAACTTTTGGATCTGTTATCTTGATGACTGAACACAAGCCTGTCCCGCCTCATGTCTGACTTTGAGGGACAGATGTGCATATCCCAAACTTTAAGGGGGTTAGGATCAGCCTTGTTTAACTGAACATGGTTTCGTTCACCAAGATTTAGTCTAATCTGAGTTGTAATGGATTTGAATTCCTGCCTCAGCATTAATCTAAGGCACTGCATGGATTACATGTGCCAAGATGAGCTTAGTCAACGTGAACATTCAGTGAACAGGACAGATAGCTACCTTGGTTGAGATAAGTGAGACTCTCCTCCTGCTGTTTCACAGCCGGCGAGGTGGCTGCACACAGAATGTACTGGAATGGGGTCCTCTTGGCACCATTTTCAGCCATAATCCTTGCTTCTTCGTTTTTCAAGAAAGGCGCCAAAGCCTCTCTGAAAGAGACCAGAGAGAAAGAAGAGGGGCTGACTGTGGGGTGATAAAGGTGATTGTCCTGTTTTATCTAATCATTTAATCATAGAAACAAAGGTGCAAAAGGTTGATGTTACAAAAGTGCTCCTCATCTAGTATGAATTCATTAGAAAATGAGAAAAAATAGAGTATCTAAACGTGAAAATTTGATTGTAATCCACCTTTTTCTTCAATTTCATGTGGCACTGAAATGTGAATGATAAAATACTTAAACATGTTCCTGGAGGCAGAATTGCTGCACGTTTGAAATCAAATTTAAGCACTTCTACCTGTCTCCATATCTCAATATATACTTGTGCAAGTAAACATCATTGCTTTGCACTGCCATTTTGATTTAACCTGTTATAGACAGAACTTTTCCAGATGCAAGCACTTGAAATCCACAAGTTCCTGAAGCCTCTCAGCGTGGTTGTGCTTTACCTAATGTAACTAGCAGAGTGCTGGTGGTAGGACTCAGGCTGGGAATGGCAGAACAGCATATTTTCCAGTGCGGTGTCTTCTTGTATCCCGGGACCACAGGGAAGAGGTGGAGACAGACGGAGGGAGCTTTGCGCCTGCTGGTTTCCTCAGATTTCAGCTTTGAGAGTTTTGCAGCCAAAGCTCATCGCCTGCCTTTTATATCATCCTGCTGATGTCATCAGGATTCATTAGCATACCTCAGATGACCTTTGGAAGGCGGGCTGCACGGGCACACCTCCCACTACCGTCTAGCTGGGTTGATGCATTAATAGCAGCTTCACTTGACTAGTTGTTGACACTGCCAACACACACGGCCCTAAAGCCAGACTTTAAACTCACTTAGGCTAATGATGTTTGGAGGTCAATTTTAGAAAACAAACATGAGACTGGCTAAGGTTTTGGAGAAGGAAGAGGGACATCACCTTTAAATGAGAGTAAACAGGATTATCGTCCGTCTTTATGTGATTACAGGCCTGAGAACAGCCATGAAAGAGCAGTATGTAATAACATGTCATTTCCAATTTGAAAAATCAAGTAGTTATACCTTTTATAGCAGCTAATATCACACCAACAAACAAGGGTAATAATATTATTAGTCATGGAAGGATGGAATCAGTGAAAGCTAAATGTAACACATTACTGGCAAATATCTGAGCAGCTTCATGTTAACATGTGCCAACAGACTAATGAAGGACTACAGGCTGAGTACAAAGCCCTGCAGCTGCTGCTCGCTCTCATCAGAGCTCCTGAAAAGTAACAGAGATCAGGAACAGGTCATCTGAAAGTCTGCTCAGGTTAATGTTTATACACAGCAGCTAAGCACACCTCAGCGCTCTGATGCATGTGCTTGTAAATGGATGGACAACCGGGCAATGTGGCTCCTGATGCCCCTGTGGAAGCCCCAGAACACTCTAAAAACTTAAACTATACTCTACTCATTTTAACTGGTGAAACATTTTTACACTTAAAAATATTGAGTAAATTTGAAAGCCGTGAAATCATTTAGATTTACCTTATGAATT
>JBAJHX010000043.1:22187229-22203726 GCA_037176925.1 Amniataba percoides | reverse complement strand
TGCTGTTACGCCGTAAATTTCCCCATTGTGGGACAAATAAAGGAATCTTGAATCTTGAATCTTGAATCTTGAAAAGAAATCAATTTTTCTTATTTGGATAAGCTGAACAACCCTGAGGTCTGTTTCAGCTCAGTACACCTGCAGAAGATTCAAAGGTTTGTTCTGGAATCCCACAGACAAAGAAATCAACACAGAACTTAATTCAAGTTCATCTAGTGAAAACCTTTAGAAAAAACATGTTGCATTGTGGATGTTACATATCTGATGTATTTAGTTGTAATTTGTTCACAAACTCTAAACATTGATATTTATCCCAGATCTTTATCATCCAAACTCTGAGTTATTATTGATCAAAGGGCAGTCTTAGTGCTGATTTTGTGTATTTTACGTTCAATTTGTTATCAAGGTTTGATTTGTGTTTACCCACTCTCTGTACCCTCTGCACACCTGACCATCCTGGTGGGAGGATTTTTTCTCTTCAGCACTTTGTAACCCCAAGAGTTACTCCTTTGTAAAGTTACCTTTGATCTGGCTCAAACTTAGTGATTTTTGTGTTGACTTGTTATTGTTCTCCTATGGATATCCAGATTGTCTTACGGATGAGTGTGATATGGAGACTTTTACAACCAAGCATTACAGACACTTTAACTAGGCCTAAAAAATGTACAGTTCATGTTTTTAAGGTTTAGAA
Organism: Amniataba percoides; assembly: GCA_037176925.1. Lineage (NCBI taxonomy): Eukaryota > Metazoa > Chordata > Actinopteri > Centrarchiformes > Terapontidae > Amniataba > Amniataba percoides. The sequence goes on along the minus strand of JBAJHX010000043.1, from coordinate 22,203,035 downwards.
GCTTTTGCATTTTAAAGAAGAGTGAAGACGGGACATAAATATGACTCCAAATGAATGCTGGTGCTCCTTGTCTGCCAGATGTATAAACATGCATGGTGCAGTATGATCCTGTTGTTACGTGGGAGCTGCATACCTCCTTGTGTGAGTCTTTGTGAGCTTCCAGGGTCTTCATGATAGTAAGCTCAGCATAGTTTTTGAAGCGAGCTGGCTGGTTCCTCAGAATTTCTTTCAGCACACGCAGGGCCATGGCTCGGATGGTGTGCTGGGGGAAACAGTGTAGACAGTCAGAATTCTACGCTGCTATTTCATATTTGAATCCTATCTGAGTATCCTCATACCTACAGTCACTTATTTCATTTCTTGACATTATCAGGAGTGATTCTGATCGACCTTAACAGGCATACGAGGAAATCACTTCTTATAACCTCAAGACAGACAAACTTTCACAGTATTGTTTTGTATGATGATGAGCAAATCTCGCAAAAGCACATAGAGAGCCATCAGAGAACATACATCTTTATCACCCAGGGTTTCCAGCAGGAGGAGGAGGATGGTTTTAAAGTGTTCATCCCACACAGCCAGGCTGTCTTCTCGTGTGATCTTTAGAAGCTCCACCAGGGCACCTTTACGCTCCTCAGAACGCTCGTTGTGATTGGATAGTTCCTTAAGCAGGTCGGCTACTAGATCTGAGTGGTCCTGACTGACTGCTCAACAAGACACGATGAGAGAAGTAAGTTACAAATACACCTAAAGACGTCATGCCACAGACAAAAAATGATCCATTCTTAGTGTCATCCATCTGTCACTTCTTTCAAGACAAGTAGAAAAAACTTGACCAATGATTTGGGAAACTTTGAACCATTTCCAGGACAAATAAATGTATTAGTAAAATCCCTTATGTTTCATCTGTCATGACAAAATGGATTGTAAAACTAATCTCAATTTAAAAATACTTTTTAAAAAAAGTTTAGAGAAAAAAGTTATATTTATAAGTTAACTTTTATATTTAAAAGTTATATTTCTTTAAAGGTGATATGATACACTGTCGCAGATTCTGTGTAGAAATACACGTCCAACACAGTTAACAGGTGGCTATGCAATGAAGTCACGGCACAGTGGGATTTAAAGGTTAAATTAAAAAAAAATCCCAAACAATGACTATTTTAAATGGACTTTACCATTACAGGACTAAAAAAGTTTGGTGTGCAACTTAATCATAATGTGTGATGTTATTAGTTTAGTTGTGGTTGTCCATGTAAGCTTGGACAAAATATCCGTCCTTTCCTCCACTTTTTATGGCTCTGCTCTAGGTGTTTGTGTGATGAAGTTAATGACTGTGTCTGTTAATAATAAAATGTTATTCATTATGCCATAAGCCTGATCTCTAAAGACATATTAGACATACGAACACAACCAGCCAGTTCATTCCAGAACAAACAAACATCGGCCAGATATTCCTGCACTGAGAGCAGGACAGGTCTGATTGGTGAACACACAGGTGCTAAGTGGAGTTAAAGAGATTATAGGACCATGAAAGAATGAGGATGGGAACTGAGAGAGCTGAGTGAACGGTGCAAACACGCAAAAGTGTGAGTGGAGTGAAGGTGCGGTCAGAAAATTAGTCGTTCAGTCATCAGTCAGTCAGTTTTTCACACAGTCAGCAGTTCAGTCAGGCAGGGGAGGCAGCTTTACCAGGAGCAAAGGCCTTGGGGAGCGTCAACTTGTTTTCACCACTTTCCTGCCGTCGGCCTGGAGAGGAGGGGGATGAAGGAGGGATGTAGGTGGAGGTGGGGAGGTGAGAGACAGAGGGGAGACAGGAGGGTGCAGAGCAGAGGATGTGATGACGACAACAACAACACCAACTGACGCACAGGAGCTGCAGGCTCACACACCTGTGTTTGTGGTCAAAATAATGCAGAGAAAGTTTGCCATTTCTCTTGTGTCAACATGTGTCAAACTTACACACACATGAGCCAACTAACCAACATGACTAAACACAGTATTTGCCACATGTATAGCTGAGGTAACTTCTTGTTTTAGTCCCAACATCAGTGAACAGCAGCAGCCTTATAGTCTTCCTTTCTGTTTTCATAAGATGATGACACAATGAGGGAACAGTTGACAGAATGAGAAGGGAAATGTCTAGACTAACTCTTTTTCACAGATGCACTAAGTGGACACAAATACTCCTCATCCCTGCAACAATCCCTTCACCTTTTTGAAAAGAAGCAATCAGTGACATAATTTAAATTAAAAAAAATATATTTCATCACTTATGCCTCAAAGGGTAAAGTGTGAACTAGCAAGCATAATCTGTAAGACAATAAATAAATGAATGTTAATGAGAACAAAATATTTCAGTCGTCTGTGTCGGAGCACCACAATTTTACATGATTTTCCAGTGGAGATCGTAAAAACACATTTAAAAGTTATTTATAAAACTGCTATGAAGGAGAGTTTTTATCATGCTGCTGTGAGAGTTCTGAGAACAATATCTTTTGTTGTTTGGTCAAAGTGCAGTTTATAACTCTGTAACTAACTTCCAGAACAACAAAGCCTCTAAAACTAAAAAAGTAGGTTTATATACACAGCTTCTGCAGGTGTTTGAATTCCTTTCACTGCTTAATTATCACGTAAACTCACAGTCGCGGAACTGCTCCACGTCGTCATCAAAGACGGCCTCCTTCAGGGCGCTCTTGTCATATGTGCAGATGCTTTCTCCGTAGCCATAAGGAGCAAACTCGCGGCTTCGTGGCCCAGAGAATGAGCGGGGGGATGGCGTGTTGAGTAATGAGGTCTTGTTGTCTAAGGCAGTGCGGCCCCCTTCCACCATGTCTAAGCCCAGGCGGGCATCAGAGCCGGGGGTGGACACTACACCTTCTCTCCCTGCCTGTCACACAGAAGGGGAGGTGGAGGAGGCAGAATATGACACAACAACAACACCAACTGACGCAGTTATGTTTAAATGATAAGTATCAAACTCATCTACAAAAAAACTTTCTGCTCTCAGAAAATGAGACATGGCTGGATCGGGGGTCCGGCAGCTCTTGAGCTCCTTGAACTTTGGTCATTCTGACTCCAGACTCTGGCTTAGTGACTGCAGCAGATTGTGGGTCTTCAGCAGTCCGAGTTAGACAAATCAATTTGGTTTCATTGAAGGTTGCAACCTTTTTAATGTATTTGTGTTTCAACAGATAAGACATCGTATTTGATAAATATTATGCTCTGATAAACTCTGCAACCATTTTTACCCTGAACTGTGGATTTTGTCTTCATCACTCTAAAAGTGTGTTAAGACAGCTTTCTTAACAGAGATGAGTATGAACAATGTGAATGATAACAGCAAGTCAAAGTTATCTAAAATGTTGAGACAGTACTACAAGTAGACCTGCTGCCTGTGTAAATCAAAGATCAAATCTTCATTTTAAAATCATTTGATTACCTCAAAACACATCAGGCAAAATGCCACAGACTGGTTTCACTGTGATAAATGTGATAAACACTGCAGTCCTGATGTAATTATTCAAGCAGGAATATTCAGATAAATGCTGTCAGATGAAGATGTTGTGACTTACTGCATCGTCCCTCTTTCCCTCTTGTCTCATTGGCTCATTCAGATCCTCCTGGCTCCGGTAGCTGAAACTCTGGATGGCCTCTGTGACGCCGCGCAGCGAACTGTAGATCTCCTCTGAGTTCATGTTCTCAGTGTCGTACTCCATCATGCTGCCAGACACACAAAGGACACAGAAAGAGACACACACAAGATTGAAATGAAATGTCATCTGAAATCTGAAGAGGACAAACAGACATGCATTTGTTTTGCCACCATGCAGTGATTTAGCTTTGCTTTTCACCTATGACCAATTCAGGTGTTAGAAAGGGGGAAAGGTCACTGTAAATAAATTATCTATACTGAATTGGATACAGTGACCATACCTTTGAAGCAACGTAAAAGTATTTCTTCATTCGATCTAAGATGATGGAGTAATGTGCATTCAGTGATAAACTGACATACAAGAAAACTGAAAGATTCTCTGAACTGGGTTTTGAAAAAGGAAAAGGATCAGGGTCTGGCTTCCTTGAGGGAATAATCTCCTTTGTGTCTCAGCCCGCCTCATTACCTGGGTGAATATGCTCTGCGCAGGACCCTTAGAGAGGGGGCAGCAGGGGTGGAGTGGGGTGGAGGAGGAGGAGGAGGGGCAGGGGGGTGCTTTGACAGTCCGTCGACACCCCAACCCCATAACCGACTGTTGCCACAGCGCAGCCGGGAGGGAAGGATGGACAGACAGAGTGAGAGAGTGGGGCAAGGCGGATGGAAATCAACAGCGAATAGAGACCACAAGATGAGACAAGAGAGGGGAGGAGAAAGAGAAAGCCAAGTGTGCAGAGAGAAAGAGAAGAGACAAATAGAAACTAGTCTGAGCTTTAAGGTTAAGTGTTAATTTAGAGGAGAGCATTGGAAAGAAGCGGAATCCCACAAAGCCAGCTTTAAGTCAAATACAAACTTTCCCATTTTAGCCAGAATGATCTCAACATGAAGTGAACTTCAGGTTCAACTAAGAGCCAGGTCATACACTGGCTCTATTATCTGTGTTTATGGGTTTCTGCTTGCAGATAAAAGGACTGTATAGTGCTTGAGGAGAATGAGCTGCTCAGTCAGACAGAATCCAGCTGTACTTTAGAGAACTAGGCTGCGTTACACTGGCACAGCAGGAAGTAAAGAGGCAATGTCCAATGTTTTTTCATCCTATATAAATAGCTTTGTACGTAACAACATCAAAGAGTCTGGTTATCAAGTATTTTACAGCACCACTGTGTTGAAAGCAGTTAATATTTAATCAGTCAGCCAAGTGGGTAAGAAGTGTTTTGTGAGTTGTATTTCATGTGTATAAAAGACTTGGTTGTTCTGACTTGGATGTTCTAACCTCTCTGAGCAACTCACTCGGTATCATGCCCCCACAAACCTGCCAGTTAGGTTGTGAGTAAGTTTGACTACAATCACAACAGCAGCACTTTCCATATGGTTAAACCACAGCCATGCATAAGGATAGGCGGTGTGCTGTAGGTAATAGTTTAACATTAGATTGGTGACTAAGCTACCTTGGAGACAGTCCTCCGTGGGAACAGTTTGTTGGAGAGGTGAGGGGACTGGTTCTGCTGGAGGTGTGGCGTGGCGGAGTCCGGCCAATGGTGTTGCTTGGAGACCCCTGAAAGGCAAGAAAACAACAGTGATTGCTCTGCTGGTGAACACACATCTAACATGGAGTTCACCACTGTACAGTCACCATCTGAAAATGAGTTATTCTTCTCTATTGAAAGATGACCAAATGACCAAACTGAGCTGAGTGTGCCTTCGAGCCCTCGAGTAGCAAAAGAGTTAGGCTGTACTTGAAATCCTGCTAAGACAAATTTTGCCAAAAGTACCAACAGTAGAACATAATTCAGAATAAAGTCCTAATATTCTACCATAGGTCCTGAATCCAGACAGTGTAACTGGCAACTTCTGTTCAAGGTAAAAGACAACAAGGTTTATACATATATGAAGAGTCTTGGGTCTCCTCTCTGGGACAGGCAATCTAGAGAAGTGATTGCTCTTGTTAGAACTCATAATGTAGCTCTTAGGGCACAGACAGCGACATGAACAGGTCCAAATGAATACATAGTCAACTTCTCAAAGAGAAGCAAAGACTGCCTGATGAGCCTAGATCAATGACCAAGTACTCAGGTGAGTCTGGGTTACACTCTGGGACCTGTCAGGAAATACTTCACAGTATGAATACCATCAAATACTGCAGTGCATCATCTGACTTACTACACTGCTGCTGGTGTTGCTGGAGTTCTTCAGGTGATTGTGTAGTAGTTTGGTGGCTCCGTCCTGGAAGGTTTTGGGCAGAGCTCCCAGCAGCATGGTGAACTCTGGGGTGTTGAGCTCAAACAAAGCGATCAACACCACCTGGGCCGCCTGGAGGCAGTTTAGTGCAACAGGTTAGGATGGAGGACACAGCAGATTAGAAACAGGGCAGATGGTTTGCTTGGCTCCAGAAATACCTTGACCATGTGCTTCTAATAGCATAACTAGAGTGAGTCAGAGACGCTGACAGTCCAGGTTGGGCCTGAGTTGTGAATTGCTGTGATATTTGACAATTGTCTGCATGATCACAACTGTAAAACCACAGAGGAACAATATGGTGCAAAGGTTTAGACTAATAAAGGTCAGAACAATTCTAAAGCCATGGAAACCAACTTTTCAACTCCACACTGGACTTCATGGGAGACTACATCTACATTAGCCTGTAGAAAGAAACATTTCAAAGGTGAGTCAAAGCTGCATTCAGTGGAAAACTAACATCTACCACTATTCAAGAACACTGTTGCTATATTGATGTTGCAACATGCAAGTGAGTACAGATTAAACCTGGAGGAAACTATGACCAAAACAGGTCTAAAATGTTTGACTCTAGGAAACAGTTGAATAATCCATGAACTATATGCTAACAAGCATGAATATATTTTGAGATTGCTAACAAGGTTCCCTTCATGCTTCCAAGTATAATAACGTGAGTCAATGATGGAGCTTTGGGCTTTAGCTTCTATTTGTTTACATTTTTGTGTATCTGCACCCAGAAGTCATTCTTCATTTACTACCAGCAGTTCCTCATCGCTGTAAACATGGATGTACAGAAAATCATATACAATAAATAATTGTCAATATGTATTTCTTTTAATATTAAATCTAAATTCATTATCAGGCAAAATCTGTTTTAACTGTTTTCCGAGTGCATTTATGGATGTTTGTTTTTCACAGACGGTATATACAGCTTATATGGGTGTAATACTTACGAGTAAGCTAAACTACTTTTAATACATATTTAGACAAGTTAATCTTGTAAAAAAAAAGTGTTAACATCATGCAGGTGTGCAGGTGGATGAGAGGTTGTTAGGGTGAGTTAGACAATCAAAATGTGTTAGCCACACAGTCGCACTAAAACAGCATGTCAATGTTGAGCAGTAAAATAGTCTTAAATGTCCATTCAAAGTCAAAGCAACAAGCGTTTCCTGTCATTTGTAAAGTACCAGGGAAATCTAAATCTCTTCTGGTTGCAAAACAAGCTTCATTTATTTGGTGAGTGATCCGTTTGCAAGGCACTGACTGATTTTTAGGTTGTTACAGCAAAACAGCTGGAGCTTAAATGGCAGAGGTGAGTGAGAGATGCCACTGCCACACTTGAGTTTTCACTGTCTTGAAGGTGTTGGTTAGGCACCAGGCAGGCGGGGCGTTGCGTGCTTCTCATATCGTATTGTGACTGGTTGCTGGGGTGGGCTCTACCTGCTTACACCTTTCTTCCTGGTTGCCCTCAGCAGACAGTAAGGCTGCAGTGCTGGACCTGCCAGCTAGCTCCTCGCTCACCCAGTTATGAAGGGTCTGGGCACAGTGGCAAGGCAGAATGGGAATTACAGCATGACACAGGTCCTCTGCTATCACATACGGATGCAACAGTCAACCCACCTTTCCCACCACGCTAGCACACACCAGTGCTGTATGCATCAAAATTAAATAATGTATATCTGTACTTGTGACAAACTACAGTAACAATTGCATTTGGCAGCAGACAACTCTTCTATCCTTGCACATGTATTTTGAGCTTGCCTGCAGGTTGGGCCCTGATCTGAAACTAGGTCAGGATTTCATTTGGAAGAACAGCAGTGGAAGAATAAACAGAATGGGAGGCAGAGGGAGAACATATGATGCGCAAGAGAAGATAATGGGCTAGTGACTCAAGGCCATCAACACGGAGAGTGCCTAATATCAAAGTTTAACAACTGCTGCTAAACAAACACCTCAGGCTGAAGAATTAAAAGAAAGTGTGGAGGTACATATGATGCCACTGGCTATCGAGTGACTTACATATTCAATCAAGCAATCTAATCTCACATTCCTTTATATAATTTAACATTACTAACAACACTTGCAATAAGCTTGCTTACCCACATGTAATGTTATTATAGTAGTTTAGTGTGGCAAAACTCCTATACAGATTATACTGGCATACTAATTGGTATTGAGGCAAAAAAACAAAGTAAAAGTAAAAAAAATGAAAAGATGGCTTTGATGTGAGATCTGTCATCTTTTCATTAGGCTGGAAGCAGTGCAGTTGTAGGACCAAAATAACTGTAACATTACAGCATCAGGATTAAACAACCATTATTACCTGTATGACACCTAATCTGACATACAACTAGAATAACACATTAGTATCAAGTGAAAAAAACATTTTACGTTAAAGTTTTAAAAAACATACTTAAATAAGAACAGATTGAAGAGAAGGAGTACAGAACATAACATACCTTCCTGACATCAGAACTTTTGGGCTCAGTGGTCCAGGTGATGATGCGAGATACAGCCAGGCGCGTCTCACTGGAATTGACAAAATCCGTTGGGTCCATCTGCCGAGCCAGACACTCGATGTACTTCAAAATGGCCACTTTAACCTGAAGGGCCGACAGTCAGACACTCTTAAAACATTCATCAATCACACAAACCAATCAAAAGCATGAAGCTTTAAAAAAGAAAAAGTCCTAGTTTACTTTACCTTGAGATTAGGTGTCTGAGTCTGATCGACGATAAACCTCATCAGAATGTTGAATTGTTGGTCAAACGGGAAAGACTCCCTGACAAAGATACACACATGAGAAGTGAACATTAATGAAGTGAAAAAGAAGCATAAAAACAGATATTTCCGTGTCCAAATGTAACAATGATCAGCCAGTTATTACGGTCAACATTCTGTCACTAATCTTTGCCATTCCCTCCCTGTGACCTTGACAGCCATGTCTGGCTTGCATTTCAGACCTTGTGATATCCAGGGCTTTCTGGACTTTGGCCTGGACTGAGCCCAGCAGGTCTGCCCCCATCTTCTTCAACAGCTGAGTGAGCAGGACAAAAAGCCAGTCCTGCAGATCCTCCCTGTGGACTGTGATGAAGTCCACAAGAGTCTCCAGGAACATGCTGAACACCTGAGAACATGTACGCAGTTCAAACATGAATTCTCACACAACACTGCCTGTTTGGATTTAAGGGTAACCTGCTGATGCTGATGTCAGAGTTATGTTCATTTTTGTAGTAATATCAATAAAAACACTTACTCTCTGATGTTAAATCCACAGCAAGGCAGATCATGCAACAAAAGACACTCCCGTTAGTTCAAGGTAAGTCACAGCTCCATTACTTATTGCTGCTGGATATCATGCCTTTCCATTTAGGTCAGAAATAGCTGTAGTGTGGCAGTTAGTATAAGTCTCTTCTTTACCTTGCTATGTGGATCTGCGAACATCCTTGTGAAGATCTCACAAAGTCTCTTCAGTTCCACTCGGCTGCAATGAACAAAAGACATACAGAATGATGTTGAACTCGCGTGTTTCAGTATTGAATCTCATTCATTGTCAGTCAGTTCCAGATTCAAATCTTTTTCCCAGGCCAATTACATTTTTTCGAGAGGTGGTAGTCTTATAGCAGCCGGTGTGCCATAGGTAAAGTATATCAGGCATTTCTGTGATGGGTGTAGACTAAGAAACATGTCAACAACGCTGGATGCACGTTTCCTGGAGAAGTTTGGTGTCTGAGACTTGAGAAAATGTCTCACTTGCAAATATCAGAAGAAATGTGTCTTTTGTTGTTTGTACTTCTCAGACTGGTGTTCAAAAGATACAAAAATATTTTAAAAATACAAATCCTTTAGATGCTTAATACCCTGTCCGTGCCATTGTTGAAACATGGGATCATCGAGAGAGGAAAAAGATGGTTAGATAGAACAGGACTTAAAAGAGAAAGGTCACCAAGTATTTTCTGAATTGAGCCCACACTCTCACTGTATGTCTTATCACTAGTAAACATTTTTACTAAGATTGTACGACAAAGGAGACAGTCCAGTCACTTTGATCTTTAACCCTTTAGCTTTGCTCAAAAACAATGGATCTCTCCCATCATCCACACTTGAGGGCAGAGAAATACCACAAGGGTATTTTTTGTACACTTTTCCTTCAGCTGCTTCAGAGAAGTATCCAGAGGTAAGAGTAATCCACAAGTCACCATGCACTCCTCTGATGGTTCTGTCCAGTGGTTGGCAGTAATGTCAAGTTTGTATTTTGGCAATACAGTTTTGTACTTTTATATCCTCACCTCCCACTAGTAAAGAGCAATTAGACACAACAACCTGATCATGTTGCCATCTAGAGACTACTGCACGCTTAATTTACACAATAACATCTCATCTTCTTGTTTAGCTGATGACACAGTTAATCTGGACAACGTTCACATTTCCATTCTGAGCTCACCTCAGTATTCTTTGGCTCTTGAGGAGATTCTGCAGGCCCAGCAGGCCCTCCTTCCTCTCTGACCAGTTGGAGCTGGCGCAGTGGTTCAGGATCTCTGCCACGTCCTCCGTCTGGCGCAGGTAGTGGGGGATGCCTCCATTCCTTGAGCCATATGAGCGCTCTGAACACGCGCTGGATGCGTCACTGTTGGCGTCGTCATCAGAGTACATCCCTGGTGATTCGTATCTCCGCCTCAAAGGCTTCCTCTGTAGGAGAGCAGGAAAGGTAAGACACACGTTATGATAATGAAATGTTAGACAAGCTCTGCAGGAAGAGTGCTCAGGCAAATAAACTCAGCCATGAATTAAGAGTTTTTGACAAAAGGTCGCCAGTCACATCAGGTAGCCATGCAGTTTTCTGTCTGTGTTAAATGTATTTCATGTTTTGTTTTTTGTCATTTCAAAGTTTAAAAATCATGAATTTGCTGTTCAAAATACAACAAACATTTTTGTTTCAAATGAACATCAAAAGCCAGTCAAGCAGCACAAATGCAGTGGGAAACACTTCAAACTGTAGAGCAAAGCTGAGCTCAGTGACTTTTGAAAAAATAAACACTTATGAATAATGTGCCAAAACAATGAGGTTCAATACATTAATATCACAAAGTGAAGAAAAAACTACTTTGGCGGGGCACCATAGCTGCACACAACTGGGATGCGATGGATATACACATTCAAGGTCAAATTAAATGACAACAGAAATAAAATAAAAACGGGTTGCAGTAGAGGGGTGTCATGAGCCAACATAATGAGGCAAGCTGCGTTGTTGTTTACTGGACTTGATTAGTGTGTGGTGGCATGGATACACGGACAGTATGTAAAATGACCAACTACCTTATTCCTGGAGTCTCCTAACAGCTGAAATGGTAACAAACAACCAAGAGAGGAGGAGAGAGGGAAGGTTTAAAGGTGGACAAAGAACACGTATACGTATAGTCCTTCTGGGTATGCAGAAGAGGACAAAACTAGACATTTCAGATTCTAATTGATATGCGTGAATGGTTAAGATACTTTCAAAATAGGCCAGAAATAAAGGACCATATGAACATAGACAGATAGCCTTTAGGCTTCACGATGCTCAAGACAGTGTAACCTATGAAAATCCATGTCTTTTCTAAGACTGAGACTGTAACTTGAACCTGAACCTGCTTGTTCATTTTACATTAATAATACAGTTGTAATACAGTTGTAAACAAATACTGCACAAATAATCAGAACAACAATAAACTCAGTGTTTGAACTTGAATCTGAGCACTTATACACGATTATTCACAACCTTGTTCTTCCATGTTTAAAACACAGTTTTCAGTCACTGCAAGGAGGACTGATCTGGTTTGACTACAAAGTAAAGAACTTTCTCCGATGTATTTGTAATGACACATCTCCAGAGAAAATGACTACTGTGCTCTGAAAAAAATGAGCTCAATGAAAAAAACAACATCTGGGCTCTGGCTTTTCAAGGACACTAATACAACACTAAGAAGGTTTAAATGCTCATAGAGATGATTCCCTTCCTGCTCAGTTCAAATCCTTTTGAATAACAAACAGAATACAGTGTACTTCTTTTTTCATTGTAATACTGGTCATAGATAATAACCAGTCTTAACACGAAGGCTAGGAATTTATATTCATTTACTGACATTTACACAGTCAGCTGCATATAACAATAATTCCTAAGAATACATTTAAACATGAACTGGACCCAGGTAACTGATAGAACCTAGATGGATAGATACATGAATCGATTCAAAAGTAATTCATTCAGTTTATGCTTAGATCGACACCTAACCAGTGCACGAAAACCCTGTAACGTTTTAGCAACAAACTTTGTAACATATGCCGTTCCTGAAGGTAAATAATCCACTGTATTTTACCAGAGCATCTGCAACTGCGGCCTCCACCTCTGTGCCAGTGTTGAGGACCCTCATGGCATTGACTGACGCAGAGATTCTTGCTTGGTGGATTAAACCATATCGGTCTACACAAAAAGTGTGAAAAGAAAAAGAAACAGGAAGATAGTGAGTGTAATCACACAGTTACTGTTTGTTTTAGATGCCTTCAGTTACAACATATTGCTTTATATACGATATAAAAAAAATCCAGAGAGGGAAATATTCAAGTCACTCACCACCGAAAGCGTAATGAAAAGATACATTTTATAAAAACAAACTCAATTATAGGATGACCCGGCCCATGAAAGCACAGGCATACACTGCAGCTACACAGATCCAAAGCTGCACAAAAGAGGACAAAAATATTCGCAAAGGCACAATTCACAAAATTCAAAGGATGACCACTGGCAAATAACAACAAAAAAACTAGTTTGTAGATCAGATCTCCACAAGAATCACAGCAGAAATGAAACAAAGTATATATAAGGCACTGAAAATGCAAAGTGATGATTAAGGAACAAGCATGTGAATGAAAATGTGTTTTCATTAACATGCCAAACAAACTTCTAGTCTTACCTTTCGCATTTTGTACTAGTGAATAAAATACTTAATAAAATGCTCAAAAATACTCAAAGTAAGTCAGAAAACTGAGGAATAATGGAAAAATGGAACAATGAAAGCTGTCTGCAGTCACTTAACACAACCACAGAAGCATGCTAATACTGAAGGCACTACTGCTGCTAAGATGGGGAATTTGGAAACCCAGAGGGACTGGGAGGTCTGAGCATGCAGGTCACCTGACTGGCTGTGGGGGTCGGCTGTGGAGAGAGCGCTGGTTGAACGTGAGTGACGTCGGGAGGCTGCAGGGGACAAGGGAAAGGTGGGCAACATCCCGACCAGGGAGTTAGCGACACACTACAACATGTTTAAGGCCAACCTCGAAGGAAAGTCTCCAGAGCCACTCTCACACTGCTGCACTGACCATTAGATATCACTGGCTTGACTCTTGATTTGATGTTTTTGCTTTCAATTTGAAAAAGAAATGAATCAATGAACTCTGGCTTGATATTTCTATCAACTTCTGACTTGCAGAAACTAGTGCAGGTTTCTGATATATGACAACAAAGTTTATTACGAATATTACTAACAACCTGCTAATCAAAATCAAGTCACAGCTTGCTTTTAAATCTTTTTCATTATGATGTGGTTTGCCTTGACCTGTACAGATAATTTAGTTGTAGTGTGGCAGTGTGAAAAGATTAGTAACTTTCGTAGACATTACAGAATAGTAGTGAATGGCCCATTATCTATGAGCTGTATCTGCAATACAGTCCTCCACTTTGACATTCAGGAAAAATTAAGATTCCAAAGCTAAGAATGAGGCAGAACAGTGTTATCACTGTCCAAAATAAAATAAAAAGGCGAATGGAAACAATGTTAAGCTACAGCACTGACAGGAACGACTGCTTCATGTTACACCTAAGGCTGGAGAGTTACCACTGTTTCCTTGATGTTTTCCCTAATGAATGATTCAGGATACAGGATTCAGAGGAAAAAGAAACAAGTTGTACCCTGAAGAGTAATCTTCCAGTCAGACCCAGAGACAGTTAGTTCATGCAAAGAGGCAGGCAGAGGCACAATGGCAGAGGACAATATAAAGATCACCAACAACAGGACGGAGGCTAGTGTAAGCTTCTGGTAAAGATTGCCTGGTTGGGACACTCTCTGGGAGATGTAGTCCCAACAGCTTTTAGCTCAGCGGTACTCACCCAGAGGAGTGAAGCCCCGAGCAGGGCTGGTGTCACGGCTGCTCTCGCGACTGGTGTCGCGACTGCAACCCTGACTCATGCTGGGACGGGGAATGCGGCTCCGGGCTAGCGTGCGGTAGGGAAGAGCAGCAGGAAGAAGAGCTTTACCACACAGGCTGGCTGTCAGGACAACAAGTTAGGTGGGAATGTCAGTGAGCATACATAGGGGATGTGGTGAGATTCATAAATGAGGAAAAGAAGAGGGCTAGAGGTTTTGTGAGAAGAAGACCGATAGCAGCATAAAGACCTGCATACTGTACTGTACCTCCAGGATTCATCGTTCATTACACACACGGTGGTGCTAAAGTGAGTCTGGCATGAAGGGGAAAGAATAGAAAGCCACTAAAATAAAAAAACTTAACTGCCAAATAAACATGTTCAGAAAATTTCATGGGGATATTGTTCATTCATATTGTGGCCTAATAGATGACGGATTGGTCGAAAAAGGTTTTATTCTTGTGGGAATGTGTTCAATGATATTATATTATCATGATTTTTTAAATTCAGTCTGCTCTAAGGGGATTCTTGATAGAAGTGAGGTAGTTACCATACAAAATGTGCTTGTAACCCTACCAACAACAACAAAAATGTGATGGGCCATATGGATATGTGAGGGGCTATATGGATAATCAGCGGAGAGATAGAGTGATCACATAACTTTGTCATTCATCCACTGCTGCTGCTGGGGCCAAATATAAAGGGAGACAAAGATGTACTAGAGAGAAAATAAGAGGTGGAAAAGAAATGAAAGTGAAGAGAAGAAGAGAAACAGTAAAAGAGGGAGAAGCCATGGCAGAATGCTGGGTGGGTGAGCTGGTCAAAAAGCATACTGCTAGTAAAAGTTAGATCAACTCCAAAGAGCAACTCAGGCTTCTGTTAACATGTGATGACTACAGAAAAACAAACAGATTATAGGGATTAAAACCAAGATATTCAGAGAGTAGCACATTTAATTGTGTTAAAGTAACAGTAACAGAGGAACATAAACAGACCCCCCACCCCCCAATCAAAGCAAACCCCTGAATCTTAAAAAAGTTTTTTTTTAACAACAGACATTTTGAACAGAATGGAATGATCTCTAGCCCTCTAACAGATCAATAGCTTGAATCTGGATGGTCCTGTGGTGTTTTTGTGGTTTGTGTTTTTTGTCCAACCTTGGCCAGCATCTCTGTTTTAATGGTCAAGACCATCAAACTGTAAATATTATTTTTTTTACTTGTCAGCATTTTTTACTCTATGTTTCAACCTCAGTTGAAGTAGTACAAGTGTTTTTTTCCCATCAAGCACAGGTGTTTTAACGCCAACTACTCCAACATCCATAACCACGCTCACAGTCAACCAATCACGCAGAGAGGTTAGAGGAACGCTTAGTTGCAGACAAAACTACACGTGAAGTGTGTACAGATTCATCATAATGAAAAGGGAACCAGCGGGAGTAAAAACCATCATAAATACAGACACTGTTACCTTTGTCACCAACAATGCTTAGTGATTAACAGTAAGACTCCCTCTTTCAAAAGAGAACACAGAAACATGAATTTATCTCTTCATCCAGAAGTTCAGATAAGAAAGTCCAGCTTCACTTGACCGGTCACTCTGTCGACCTACAGTCATATGCAAAAGTTTGGGCACCCCTGATAATTTTCACAATTTTTCTTCATAAATCATTGGTTGTTTGGATCATTAATTTCAGTTAAATATATCATATAGCAGACAAACACAGTGATATTTGAGAA
>JBAJHX010000043.1:22164620-22187129 GCA_037176925.1 Amniataba percoides | reverse complement strand
TCCAAACAACCAATGATTTATAAAGAAAAATCTTGAAAATTATCAGGGGTGCCCAAACTTTTGCATATGACTGTATATCACTTTATCAGTACATGACCATGTGCTATATGGTTACAAGTATACCTTTGTGGTCAGTGACATGGAGAGCGTGACTGGTCACAACACATACACATTCCAATAACCCCCTGCCCCTAACCCTAACTCTTAACAAAAGAGATCAACTACAGGAACACAGCAATGTGTTGCATTTCAGTTCCTTGTTCTTCTTTCACCAAATGCTTACAGACAAGTCTTGTGGCTAATGGAATCAACTAACTGAGTGAACAATGGACTGTTTACACAATCAGCATTGTTCAAACAGTTTGAAAAGAAGTACGGTTCAAAAACTGAGTTACATAATGACCTGTGACTTATAGAACTAAGTCATAGTAGTTAACTCCTTCAGACTCATGCCTCACAGACAGTAATCCTGAAAAACTAAATGGAAGTAAACAGAACTTGTTACTAGAGATTGACTGTTGCAGTACTGCCTTACCGAGACCCAGTCTGCTGGGGCTGGTCTCCCGGCTGCAGCCCTGGCTGCGAGGGATCCTGCTGCGCTTGTCTGCTGGCGTGGTGGAGGCCGACGCTGTGGCTCGAGGGATCCGCCCGTAGCTGCTGTGGCCAAGCAGCTTGCCTGGAGAGCTGGAACGACTGCCGGCTATCAGAACGGAGAAGACAAGCAAACAGACAAACATGTACCATGTCAGAAACTACAAAGAGTGGCTGAGACACTTGCTGGAAAAAGGGAGTGGTACACCCTTCAATAACATGCTTGGACTGAGTTACATCTCAAAAACACAAGTCTTGTGTCAACAGACTCAATGCTAGGGGGACAGTGCAGCAACATAAAATGCAACTTAACATTATTGCTTCTTCTTCTACTGTTATTAATTTCAGTGTGCAGTGTAAACCAAAAGTGTGTTATGAATTTCAAAGACTTACATATATTTGAACAAAAGAATACTATCTTATTGATAGCACATATGTTGAAGGCAATCAGAACTTCACAGGAAATACAGTTAGTACGTGAATGAACAATGTACAGCCTAGATACACACAAACACACAGAGTGAGGAGGGGGTTGGATCCACATTCTAACTAACTCTGCTGTGGGAAGACATTGACTGTGGCACCAGTCACCAGTGGAAACATTCAACACTTCAACAATGAAAATAAAGACTACACAGACAACAAAATGGCAAACGTTTCCATCTCCAGACAGCTTCTCAAACTGTGGGAGGCAACTAATCCACAGGAAAAATACCGATTGTGATGAGTGGAGCATGCTGCAACTGTACTTGGTGAAACAAACGTAAAAGGCTAAAAGAAAGAGACGACGTGCAAAGCTCTGTGTACTAGGGGGACAGTGTTTAGGGATGAGGCATCTGGCTTGTGAACCGGATGACGCTGAGGCCTTACCACTGATGGGATTGGCTGATCTGGATCCTGGGTGATGGAAGCAATAGGCAGGACAGGGTGGAGATCAAGAACGGTCAAAATGAGACAGAAGGGGTTATGTTTATTGATTGTACCCAGCATGCACTGTGGACGGCTGTGATCATGTTGGCTTTGTACTGATCACTGGCAGATCTCAACAATATTTAGATGCCAGCACACACACACACACACACACACAGTTAAAATACAGGCACACATGCCAAGCATGCATTTAGGCACATTTGCACAAATATTTGTGCAATTTGTGAGCGACTGGAAGTTTTTTTCAGGGTGCTGCAGCACATGAGTAACATCACACACATACAACAAACAGCACAACATCCAGTATGATCTCAAAGCCGACACAGACAAAGATCATACTGAAATATGAGAGACATACATTAGTGTTCAGAAAGCACACTGATAGCTCTGTAAGGCTGAATGTGTGGAATCTGACTAACCAGATTCTGACTGGGAGCACGTGTGGGGTGTAAATACGTACGCTGGGACTGGGAGACAACTTTGGCTCGGCTGCGCCCCCTACTGTCCACCACCGAGGTACTGGCACCGCCTACGCTGCCTGAGCTTTGTCTCCTGGTACGAACACGACCTGGATGACAAGGGAAAGCACGAGAGGTGGGAGGAAAGAGAGGCAGCAGGAGTTAAATCCACCCGAATCACTTATACATGTTCACCCCAACCCTGGACAGAGATGCTGGAGAAGAAAACTTCAAGGGGGATAGAATGAAGAAGACCTGGATGAGAGTATAGAGCCTCCCTGAAGACACACAGGAGGGAGACAGACAAACCTGGGTCCATTATCATTTGCAAATACTCCTCAGCATTACATTTAACCAGTGACTTGAGTTCAAGATTTGCCCTGTAAACACAGTTATGCTGGTGCTAACAAAGACATGACACACAAGGACTCACAAAGTGACCTTTGATTTCAAGTACTTGCATCATATCCCACCTCTGTACATTCATGTGCTAAAATAATCATAAGAAATATTGGCAAACTTTTTGACCCAGGTCTGGAGAAAGATGGACAAACACTAAAGATTTTTATATGCCATGTCTGGAAAAGAAAGTGCAAACCAAAGGAACACTCTGACATTTATTTACACCTCCACATCACATATTTTGTTAGCCTTTCTAATTCAACTAGTACGTCCAGCTGATAAAAGGTTAGCTTTAGACTAGAGGTGAGAAATGATGATGGCTTGTTTTTAAGATCGAAACATAAAGTTGACTGTGTTGGAGGACCATCAGTTGGAGGATTTTATGATAAATTGAGGCATCAAGTCAAGCCTGTTACACAACATACTAAGAATAGTGCCTGGATGATAACAAGAATTATACAGCAAGCTAAAAATAAAAGTCTCCTTGAGGTGTTACTCTGGGATCATCCTGTGTACAGTAATGTCTTCCAGTTTATCCAGACTTACTGTACTGGTCTGAAGTGAGCCTGATCTTCTTTTTCATTTGACTTTGTAGCTTTTTATCTTTAGCAGAAAGTTTCTCTTTTTTGGATTATCAAACATTGATAACTAGCTGATGTGACTTGTGGGAAATAACGAAAAAAAAAGGATCTTCAGTATGAAACCTTTTATCATTTTATAAAACAGATGGTATGATACCCATTAGATTTCATGCCACTTTGTATGTACAGCAGATTTAACAACCCTGAGGATACTCCAAAAGGACCATTAAACTTGTGTAGGATGTCAAATTTCATGAAACGCGTCTGTGCACCCATTGTTATGGTGGCATATGAGTATCTGTGAAGCAAGAAAGAAGAAAACAACCTCTTCTATCAATTTAAACGCAGCCTTACAGCATGAAACCGTACACAGTCGGGTTTGATCCCTGTGTAAATAACAGAATTGATGGGTACGGTCAGTTAGGGTTACAGTCAGAGGAGGAAAACCATGCACACAGTCCATGCAGAGTTCCACATAACTGACGACCACTTGGGGGGATAAAAAGAGGAAAAAAGGGCACAGATGAAGAGAGAAAGGATGGAGACGTGTACTCCGTGACAGCTGACAAAAAGACACAGTCATACCTCTTCATTTCATTGTGTTATGTGCAATTTGCACAGATACAGATACACACACACACACACACACACACACATATATATGCACACAGACACACAAGTCTTACCATCACTTTTACCAGGTGTGCCATCTTTTGGGCATTTAAGAAAGGCAGAGCAGCAGTGAATGGGAGGAGAGGTATAGAGGAAGACATTAGTAGCAATTGAAGCAGGAACAGGAGTGAGAGGGTAAGCAAGGGGCCTCATCATCATTGGTAATTAGTAGTTCTCATCACACTAGGGGGCCACTCAGCCTCATCACATCGATTTGTTGATTATCAAGGCAAGTGTCAACGCAGGATTCAAATAGTTCCTGCTGACAGAACAGTCTAATGACAAGCTCAGTGGTCATTAATAACCTCAGTCAGGTCCATAAAAGCCAGTGACTACGGGAGAAAATCTTTTAATACTTCAAAACGACAGGACACTTCGAGAAGGACTGCTTGAGTGGACCTCAGAGGAAGGACTTTCTTTTGTTAGCTAATACTAGAGATTGTGGCTCATTCCTAACTTAACCTGTTGAATTGTATCATCATACTGTTTATTCTCAGGGTTTTTGTCTGAAGTAAGTCAACGTAAGCAAAACTGTATCTTAATTCGTTCACAGTTCTTTTAGTCCAGCCTTTCATCTTGCACTCTAAACTCCTTACACTCCTATACTACTATCTAAATTGATTTGCATTTACATGCACATTTTTAACTGAATGACAATGGAGTGAAATTGCAAAATGGCCATACAGATGTTAGTTTTTCTGCTTTTACAGGATTAAAAAGCAATGGCTGATGTTACCTAAAGAAGCATAGGATCCTGGGGGAAGAGCAGCCGCAGAGCTGAAGGGTGAGGAGGCGGGAACGGTGGACAGACGTGACTTGGCGCTGGAGGCAGCATTTACATCGATGTCACTACGGGAGCGCTGAAGGGACCCTGGTGTAGTCGGCACCCTGGTGCTCACCAGCTTACCTAAACAGCACAGAAAGCAGAAGGAAATAAGAACTATAATACATTCACTATATAAATATATATCACAATAACATTCATTTAAGGTGGTTCATTATAAGTGGCTAACACACCACGTCCATCTACTTCTTAACCTTTACTTTTCAGTTAAAACAAATTACAATACTAAGATCATTACCCACTACTAAGAGACTCTGACAATAGACCCAATACATCTGCACATTTGCACAGTATAATACAAACATACAAATAGCATAAATCATGTGTATGTGAGCATTCGCAAAGTGAATGAAATGTTCTGCAGTCTCCTCAATAACAATGCAGCCAAACTTAATATATTTGTCACACAATGAACCTGGTGGTGACTTACTTCTTGTCATGCTCCCTCCAATGACACTCTTCACAGAAAATGGCCGGCTGAAAAAAAAAAAAGGTATATCAAAACACTTTTTCAACTTTATGTACACACACATTCCAACCCAGCCGAGCATCTGCTAAAAAAAAACCAAGTACACTTAATATGAAATGATGTATGTAAAACTGTATGGAAAACTATAAAAGTATAGAAAGTGTATATTATACAATGTGTAACACTAGTGCTTCTAGGTTTCCTGTTCTGTTCCACATGTTGCTGGAAATCATTACCGTCCTGTGAAACAGTAAAAAGGAAAAAGAAAAATGAGCTCACCCCCACACATATACACACACACACACGCACACAAATATAAATGACCACAACAGCTGCAGTCTTGATGGATTGAGGATTGAGTATGAGGTCATTAGCCAACATGCTCCATTGGGAATCTATAAACTGGGTAAATGACGGCAATCGATCCAAAAGTGTGTGTGTGTGTGTGTGTGTGTGTCTGTGTGTCTGTGTGCGCGCGTAGCTGTGAGTGAGAGTGGTCACCCGCTTGCTGCCCATCTGATAATAATTACCAATGTTTTTATGATCACATTCAACAAGACAGATGCATTAGTGGTTTCCTTCAATCAATTACAGCAAACAGATGTGCAAAAGCTTGAGAACAGTGAGACAGTAAGGATGAACACATAATGGACAGTGGGATGGGGGAAGGAGTGATCTCAGTAAAGCAGGAGCATACAGATAGAAGAAAAGGAATAGGCATTGGAACATGACATGGGAAAGGGTCAGAACAAAGGGAGGAAATGACTAGGGAGGTCACTAAAATGACATAGTGGTTCTTACTTAAGACTTTCCTGGGACGACGATGAGGAACGGTCAGACTGGGGTAGCGACACGATACTGTCAGAGCTCTTCAGGTGAGACTGGAGGGCCTTCTGATATGTGGACTCGAGTGACTGGAACAAATGCTCTGCCTCCCGGCTGTAGTGACCATGGAAACCCCAATAGCATCTAGAGGTGAGGGCAAGTGAAAGTGGAAGATAGAAAGCAGAGAAAATTTAAACTTTGCTCAGCTACAAATTGGTTGGTTTTCTCATAAAACAAAGACACAACTAAGTTCCCCATAGCAGTAGAAATAAAACTGTAGAGGTGTGAAAGCCTTAACTGATACTTACTTTCTTGCAATGGATCGGGCCTCAGAGTCAGCGTCGTGTATGCCTTTCTTGATGGTCTCAGTCAGAACAGCCACATGTCTGGGGTAGTAAGGGAACATGATGAGGAGGACACAAGCAGGTAACACAAGACCCGTCAAGATAAGACCAGAAGTACAAGGGACTCCTACGATTCTTCTGAGCTTCGTCCTCAAACACTATTATATGTTTCTTCTCCCTTTCTGTCCCTTCCAGTTTTATTCCTCTGGTGGTCCACAAGCAATGTGGCTACCCACAGAGCTCTTTGCATGCTTTTTAAAGTCTCTGCTGCAGTTGTCATGGTTACAGAGATGGAAAGTTGCCTTATTGCTGGGGGTCTTTTGATGACAGCTCTCTCAGGACTCATCAATTAAATGGGCCTCATCAGTGGTGCACCCAGCCAACACTAAACTCAAAATGTTAGCAAACTCAAATGCCATCATGTGATAGGAGGAAGAAGAAGAAGAAGCATTACCTCCACTACACCCACAGAATGATCCCACTCTAACTTTCTCCCAACTTTCTGCTCAGACACACACAAATGACATACAAAGTTATGTTTCCACCCAAGAGAGTTAACTTACCTTTCCAGTGTATTGGTGTGCCACTCTTGTAACATGAGGTCTAAGAACTCATAACAGCGTCTGAAGAGAAGGCAAAGTTAAATACTTCTCATGTACACAATGCCACGACATAGGATACTTAACAAAGGAAAAAAAAATGTATTTGGAAAGAGCAACCGAGAGCTCTCAACTAAAAGTGCCATTAGAACACACAACAGTATATACAAACATGTAAGGTCAATAATTTGAGGGAATCATTTAAAATATAAATTAAACTAATTAATGTAAAACAGTTGATCATTTCATGTATTATATCAGTCTAAATAATTTTAGGATAATAAAACCATGACGAAAAAGTGTAAAAATATTTGTACTATTTTTCACTTTAACAGCAGCATTAAGGTCCTCTTACCGTCTGACTGCTACTGATTTGGAGGTGCAGTTACTGGTGATGATGGGAATGAGACGTGGGTAGTGTGTGTGCTGGGAACGACAGACAAAAAACACTACCGTAAGTAAAAGTTTCATTATTTCTTATTACAAGTGTTTTTTAATCATGTCACTCCTGATGTTTTACCCTGAGGATGAGGCGGATGGCGGCCATTCCAGAGGTGGCCATGACTTTGGCACTGTTGGGCACAAGGTTCAGCAGTGTGGGCATGATGCTCTCTGCTCCGTGGTCAAACTTATTTCCCAGCATTGATGATAAATGCCTGATAGAGAGAGGACATGGTGTTAATCCCAACAATTATTCTGAAATGTTTATTTCACATTCTTTTTTACCTATGAGGTGAGATGCACAGGGCAGTTATTCTATAAGACTGGTAGAAAGCACACTGTGTGTATGATTATTAAGGCAATTGGGCAGTTGGTAGACAGAAGGAAACTAAAATAGAAAATATTGGACAGTCAGAAATCAATAGACATATCTGTGTTGTAATGGTCCAAGAAAACAGAAGACCAGTTGCCATGCTCAGCTGGGGAATGTTTGTAGTGGATTGAAAGGTGAACTGTGGTGGTGAAATTAAAAGAGATGACAGTATCCATCTATTTATCAAGCCACTGCTCTTTCAGCCCATCTCTGCTCTGTTCCACCTCATCAGGGTTCTATTAAAATCTGGATGACGGATGTTTGTGAGTGGAGAGCTGCTCGTTTCATACATGAGCGATCCAACGTTCATTAGCTTAAGTATGTGGAAAGAATATGTTTAAGTACGTTATTTTCCTGGCATCCTAATCTGTTAGACATTTGAGTTAATATCACTGCTGCCAATCAAAGCCATTTATACCCTGGAAAAGCAACTGATGCCGATCCATTTATGAAAACTAAATGAAACCACATTGATTACCATCACATGAGGTTTTTCACTGCATTAAGCTGTGTATCACTCTACTGTTTTCATTTTAATCAATGCTGAGATGTTTAGCCAATCTGAAAATATTCTAAAAAGAACCCAACCCTACAATGTAGTTATAAGTTTGTCATCAAATAAATAACACACAACAAACACATAACAATGTGCCTGGATACAATGTGTCAGAATGGGCCTAAAACTAAGAGTGTAATGTTTTCAAACTTTCTAGCCAAAAGGGAGGAATATGTTATAAAATATCAGGAGAACACTTTGAATATTCAGAAACTATTGGGCATAGCACTGATTCACCCCTCTTTGCTCTTCAATTCTCATTCAGTTCATCTTTACCACACTTTACTATGCCACTACTGAAGCACAACTTGGAGCCCACTGAGTTACTGAATCACAACAGTAATCTCTGTTGTAGCTTCTCTTTGATTTTGAGACTGTGTGCACTGTGCGCTGACATTACTGTTGTGTCCCAGAAATGTTTCAAAGTCTGGCCAGGACATCTTACCCCAGTGTGATGCAGGCCTCCCGGACCACCTGTGAGCGCAAGTCTTTAGCTGACAGCTTGAAGGGAGCCTCCAAGAGACGCAGCTGCTGAGGGAAACCCTCATACTCAGCTGCCCCGGCCAGCATCAGAGAACGGACCTTCTTCAGCTGCAGGGGAACAAGAAACAATCTAATGTCAGGATTTCATCACTGGATTCATACGTGTGTGTGAGTGTATGTGAATGAGTGTGTGAGGAAACAGCTGGTGTCTTACCGCTACCACTCGGTGCTCCCAGTCATGTTTATCATCAGACAGCACTTCCCTGATCTTGGTCAACTGGTCCTCTAGCTCTCTGTTGGAGTAGATCTAAACCCAGAGGGAGCACAGGAGAGACCGGGTCATTATCATTAACACTGCATATATGTTCAAAGTTAAGATTTGAGAGAGGCCAGCTGGTAACAGTCCACGCCAACAAGTACAAGTCTTAGAAGTCTGTAAATCCTCCTAATTTATTGTCAATTGCTCATGAAGACTTGAGCTATGATAGTTAATGAGAGCTGTCTATTTTTTAAAGACAAACAGAGTCAAATGTTTGTATGAGTGGTTCCCACTGTGTGCTTAAATTTGACAAAACCAAACAATAGCCAGATCAGCATACCTGAACTGAGGGCACATCTTCAAAGGCTTTGATGAAATCCTCTTCATCCACAGCACCAGCACCTGCTTCTTTACCTTTGAGAAAATACAAAGAACAACAAAAAGAGCATGCTGCTGTAGAGTATATACTATATATCACAGTGGTGTGCATCTGTGTGGATTGACCCTCTCCCTCACCTGCAGCCTTTGCTGTGGTGGCTGAGCTGGGTCTTCTCACTGAGCTCATTACAGTCCTCCTGCCACAGGGGGGTGCTTTGGATGATGACGAGGAGGAGGACCGGCCTCCATCCACAGAGTCTTCATCCTCAAAGTTTTTATCTGCAGCAACAGAGACAAAAGGGAACATGCATTACTAATATAGGAATAACGGTGAATGTAAATGTTCGTTTGACAGTTGGATGACTGCGTGAAAGCTATTTCCCATAAGGATCAATAAACAATTATTAACTCATCATTCAGAGACGTGTGTCCTCAGAGGTCAGTGATATCACAAAGTGTTCTTCCTGGTTAGTATTAGGACCCACGGTGAAATGCGTCATCATTCTCTTCCCATTTATCTGCCTACCGTAGGCCCTGAGTCATCTCTGCATTGTATGACCTCTGCCTGCCTCAATAGAGAGTGCAGCACAGTCAGTCTGTCAGGTTGTGTATATGTATCTATTCAACCTTTATCTATCCATCCATCTGACTTTAATCTGGTTTGGCAGCTGTGCATGGATACATGGTCCCTGTCACCTGCCCAACGTGACCATTCACACAAGGGATTAGCCCGGGGTTGATATGACGGAGCTGGATGGCTGCCGTCAGCTGAGCCACGGCGAGGACGGGAAGGTTTGCAGCTCATTGTCTAGTTTTTAGGAAATGTAGAAATGTAGAATTGAAGAGCAGTGTCTCAATCCGTTTATCAGAGAGAAGGTGTTCTTGTAGATGAGTTTACAATATGCTCTCTCCACTTTAAGGTGCACATAAAGATTGCTTTCATCAGTGGAGCTAAGACAGACTGATTGATAGAATTGGAAAATAATCATAGAAGAATTCAGAAGAATGATCCACCTCTCCACAAAAACCAGCCCCCTCCATGACCATGACACAGCAGATATCACAGTCAGACAGAGAACACAAAAATAAAGTGGAGCACAAGGACAAAAGGCAACAGGTCGAGAAAGAAAGAGGTGGCAAGATGAGACGGACGTTCAGCCAGAGAGAGCAGAGCAATGGCAGACAAATGAGAAAGACAAAATACCAAGAAATATGTGAGAGCAAAAACTAAGCAGGAGGAGAATGCAGAGGGGGAAAAGGAAAGAGAAAAGGTATCATTCTTACGAGCGCAGATTTTCTTGCACACCAGCTTCCTTAGCATGTCTCTGCTGCACCCTCTAACACGCTCTCTCTTTTTCGCCAGGCATCTCAGTCGTCAGGATGTGTGTGTGTGTGTGTGTGTGTGTGTGTGTGTGTGTGGGTTTGCGCGTGTGTGCTCGGCATGTGTCTCTATCGCACGCTGGGCTCTGACAAAGTGCCAGACTAACCACCCCTTAAGCCCTCTGAGTTCAGTTATCAATGTGCGTGTGTGTCACAGCACCATCAGTGGTGATGCTGCTGGACTGTAGAGACTCATGCTGAAAAGAGGGAGGGGTCTATTGTTGTGAGATCACCTTTTTTATGCTTAGCTGAGAGCACACACTCATGCAAAACCACGACCAATAGCAAAGCACAACACTACTACTGTGTTAAACACACATCAACACTGAGTCTCAGAACAAGCTTATTACTGCAGATGTAACACAGAACAAGAGGGAGGAGTCTGAACAACAGGCTTTACACACCACATACAGTAAATGCAATTTATATATCAAAATCTTTAATTTATTTATCTATCTTAAATAAATAATATTCACCTAGTTCTGCCAAAAAAGTTTAAGATGTTTAAGATGTTTAATCCTTTAAGCAACTTTAATCAACAATGCCTCTTTATATGCTAAATCTGTATTCAGTACTTTAAAATGTGGTCCTTGAAAAACAAAATAAAAAAGCAAGACTGGTTTGAGTGAACTGGTAGAAAAACTATTTACGGATCTTATTGTGGAATAAAGGGTGATACAATCTGATGAGCAAACTCTGAGATTCTGCTAATAAGTAACTGAAACATGATAAACAGAAGAATGCAGGCAAAGATCTCACTAGTTATCTAACTAGTTTTGTACCAAGCGGTGACACAACAAATAGACAGCTTGTCACACAGTTTTAACCAATGAGACTGCCTGGCTTAAACCATCCTTTGTAGCTCAAACAACTAAACTCCGCCCAGTGGCTCTTCATAGCAAGCAAGTCAGTGTGAAAGCCAGCTGCTCTCATGAGCCTAGAAATGACCAGCTGACAAGAGCAGTTATATTCAAGTTTAAGGCAGAAATCAACCAGACATAAATCCGGAAAAGATATATAAGCTCACCTGCCGGACCCTCACATAAAGGTTAATAGAGCACCTTAAAGGAAAGCACAGTGCCCGATGGCACACAGAGAAGTATTGATTAGAGCTGTCAGAGGTGCTGCTCCCACTGATGCTGAGGTGATTTATCTGTGTATCAGGGGAGCAATTAGAGCCGCACACAAAGTGCTGGACTGTTGCATGCGGGACTGTCTGCTGTGGCTTGAAGCAGGTCTTTAGTGCTGCGTGAAGGTAAGACGGCTGGTGACAGTAGCAGTGATCCCACAGGCCTCCTGACACCACCACTGCCTTTCTGAAAACTGGTCAACATGGAGGGTTTGTGTGAAGTCAGCAGCTTACTGTGTCCAGTCAATGGCTCGCTCATGTGAGATTCAGCATACCGAGGCCATGTTCACACACTGACCACACCCCACTGCATGCACAGGGGTTTCTAATAGAGCCAGACACACAGGAAGTAGTGCATAAATGAGACACGGGGAAAGATAGGGATGGCAGAGAAAGGACAGTATTACGGTTGTCAGCATCCTCTCAGGGGGAAAAGGATCCCATGAGCAGCAACGATATTGGTACTGACTTGAAACAATAATTCACAGCCTCAACTTAAACAAGCTTTTCTTTCAGCAACACATCACACAGCTCAACACTTGAGAACAGACGTGACTGTTCAAAATCCTTTGGTACTAAATACAAAATAACAAATTAATACTTTATATAGTCTTATGGATGCATTGTGGTTGGCAGCAAAAAAATGTCTCCCCACCCTACACAATTCAGTTAGGGTTCCCACCAAAGAAAAGCCAACAATCACTGTGTGGAAACAAAAGAAAGGCATACTGGCAAAAAATGCAATGCATGTTTTTTTCCATTCTGGATGTCTTGGTGGGCTGTAATGCAATGAAGGTCATGTATCAAAATGTCCATGGGTCGCATTGATGAAAAGGTAATGCACTGAACTTTGCAGACAAAAGATGATTGATTAATTTCAGTGCAAATGCATTGCAGCTGTTCCTTTTCAAGGTGCTGCAAAAACAAACAAACAATTCATGTGTCAAGCAAGACAACAGAAGAAAAAGACAAGTCATTATGTTGGAAAAAGAAATGCAGCCAGAGCACAAAAACAAATCAGTGTTATCTAACTATTCAAAAAACAAACTGACAGTATGTTGTCTGGTCCCTTTTCAAGATTGAAGGATGTGCTTCCTTATCTGTGCACTAGGTGTCAGCAGAGACTGTGAACTGCCACACGCTGCATCACATTGAAGTATTCAAAGTTGCTGAAGCTGCACTGGCATCAGCAGTCACCAGTAATCTGTCTCTGAACCACAGATTTATATAATAGGGAGGATTTTCTCTCCCCTCGCTGTACTCTTTAGAGAAATAATAAAAGCCCGAGGCATGAGGGATTAAGAAAAACTTCTGGAAAATGAAGTGCTTCAAAGAGGGAAGATGTTGAATAATGTTCTGCACTGGCCGACAGAGACTCTCTCTCCCGTTACTGCCTTCACCTCCTCTTATCCTCGTCCTAACCTCACCCCCTCTCTGTCTCTCTCATCCTATGTCTCCTTACTCACTCCCTCATTGTCTTTTCTTCCACTGAGTGTCAGGCCCCGTCCTTCTGCGTGTCCGTGGAGCTCAGAGGAAAGTGACGGCTCAGGGCCGTGCCCATCACACAGGCAGAGGTTTAGCCCACAGCCTCTGAGTTACATAAGAGACAGATGACTGGTGATAAGTGTTATGTCACAACAAAGATGTCTTGCTGACAAACCAGAGACTCTGCTTGCAGGGCAGAAAATGAGCTTTCTGGCTCGCAGTTGTGCACTGATCAAATCTAATATTACCAGTCTCTCATATCATCTTATAGAATATGAGTCTTGCTACCTCAGAAACCTTCCCTCCACCTGTTTCATCTGGACAGGATTTAAGCCTGTCACAGATCTACAACGAGACTGAACTCCTGTTCTCTTGGGACATTGCCTTAGCAACTAGGCAGGGGCGGAGCTTGATCCATTGCCAAAGGGAGCTCTGACAATATGCTGAGGCTGCTGATGAGGGGTTTTGTATTGGTATGTTATTTGCCCTTCACCTCGATGCATTTGGAAGAACATTTGACAAAACTGATGACTGACTGACTCCAAAAACCTTTCCTGATCTCTGCCGTTTTGAGAGGTAATAATGTTATAATATACACTTTTCACCTCATCCCACATGAGTCAGAGCAACAAAGTTAATTTGTTCATCTCAGACAGAAAGTCTGACTGAAACACTGAAGTTTGACCTGTTCTGACAAGCACTCCCTCCAAGGCAGCGCCCATTAAATGCAAACTATCTGCTTCAGTGAAAAAACAGACTTTTACAAAGACATGATGAATGTCTCAGCAGAGCACCCTGACAAGTGACGTATGGAATTTCTCAACATCTTGACTGATGGGTCTCCTGGGATGAGGAGGAAGGATTGTGACATGGACAGTATCATATATCTGATGGAAACAACAGAACAGATGCCGATTCTGAATATGGTGTCCTGTATTCAACAGCCACTCAGATGAAATCACAATTACAACTACATTTTTTTCTCATAAGGATTACTGCACAGATTTCTTTCATTAAAGCCAAAACAGAATTATAGCTAGTTGTTCAGGGCTAGAGAAACTCCTTAGCTGTTCCATTGTTTTAGCAATGTTAGCCTGAAAAATGGAGGAATGTGATGTTATAGATATACAATCAAATACAAGAGGCATTGTGTTTTCATGGTGGTGGTGGTGGTGGTGGGGATGGGAGGGGCACACACACAGACACACATTATTGCAGCTTGGTTGTTGTGAGGACAATGTGTTGGCTGTCCCACTCAGACTCTATAATCACTGAAGAAGTGATGAACAGAGGCAGAGGAGTGACTCCCCAGTGGCCATGTCAGGCCACCAGGCTCTCAGAGCCGCACACAGAGACACACACTCAGACACTGAAACCAGGTTGGATCATTATTACTGTGCCAGGGTACTATTACTTTCTTGTACAAGCTCTCATAAAATATATGTGTAGTCAGCCTTGTGCGTCTGCAGTCACTGCCAACATCCAGGAATCCCTTCTCAGCTCATCCTCAATGCTTAAATATCATTGTGTGCGCTATTTGACAAAAATCTGTCATTTTATCACCTGCTGACAGATAAGATGGCACGGAGACAGTGTTTCAGGGTGTTCCGATAAGGCTGACACTCTATTCTATATATTATAGGTAGTCTAATCCTGTGTAAGCAGCATGTGTCTACACTGCATCCCCTCACGTTCACACTGAACATCAAAAAACATAAAAATATAGAATGTAGGATAGAAAGTGTCTGACAGGAGACGGAGGCTTGAGTTCCAACCAAGATCACCTTTAGGAATGAAAGCTCTACTTGTAAGGCTGCATTACAACACTGATTAGCAGAATGTCACAAAATCCATCCGCATCAGTATTCCATTCATGTTTTCACAGACTTCGGTACAGTAAACCCATTTCCCTGTTTTCATACTTGGGCTAACTTGGAACAGTAATAAGGACACTAGTAATAATGATAACTGGCAGCGTCAGTCAGCTCTCTGTCCATTTTCTCTGTCATTGAAGAAGCCTACTCATTCACTGCATCTTCATTCACACCATGTTATTACAGTAGCTGGACAGATCGTGAGGGACAAAGAAAAAAGAGTTTGTTCACATTATACAAAAGTGCCTTCGATCCTCCTCGTTCCAGCTCTCAGACACTGGGCCTGTTTTTTTCAAATGACTTGTACAGATATTCAGTGCACTTGGCATGGGTAACCCTGTGTTTAGATGGAGGGGGGTACTGCCACAGTGGCCTCTCAAAGACTCCTTTTAATCTACAGAGGGACTTGGACAGAGGGACTGCTTGCACATTTCGACTGGCAGAGAGCGGAAAGAGGACAATCCCATCATTCAGTAGACTGTCACAGTTTATACTGTTGATGTGTCTCTCTTTATCTCTTTAGTCTTCATAGCATGGCAGCCCCCTCATACACACATACATACAGTCTCTTTGTAAACTGTGTATTACCTTCTAAAATCAAAACAAGGAGTATCTGCTTCTCCTGCTCTTCCAAAAAAATTTCAGTGTTACCTTACATTTAACAAGTTATGGTATTGAGGTGATTAATACAGAATACAGTCATTAACAGGTGGCAAAATAATCTCCACTTAACCTACTGATGGTATTAAAGGATAAGAATAAGAAGCAATACAATCTGTATTCACCTTACTGTCACCAAATCCGATGAAAAGATCAAATCCTCTGTCTCTCTCTATATATATGTATATATATGTGTATATAGATAGCCATCCTTCAAATCCAAACAATACTCTCTAACGTGCGAGTTCATAGACACAAATACTTTACCCCAACAAACTTCTTTATGTACTGTACATACATGTAGACATCTTGATGACACATCTTGAGAGAGCAGTGATAAATATCTATTTCACTCTCCTTTTTCCAGACTATTCACTCTTAAAAATAAAATTTGAGTGCATCACAAACAAAATCTAGTTAAGAATACCAAATATAGAAAATGTCTTTCTTCAGTGCTGTTAAGGCATAAACCTCCTCCACACAGCAATAGCAGCAGATACACAAGCATGAACCCACACTCAATCCATACAGACGTAAGAAACAACGCTAAGCCCTTTGCAAAGCAGTGCATTCACTGAGTGTGTGTGTGTGTGTGTGTGTGTGTGTGTGTGTGTGTGTGTGTGTGTGTGTGTGTGTGTGTGTGTGTGTGTGTGGTGATCAAAGGATCTCCTTAGAATAAGCATTCAGTCTTCAGCATTCAGCCCTGCTTTCTCCTGCTCACCCACTGGTGTTAACTATTTCCTCTATGGTGCAACACTAAATACTTCACACACACACATACAGACAAAAACACACAGGCATACATTTGCATGCACACACAGTGCTCAAGCGCCCACACAGACACAGCGACACTTGTGTCATCCCAAATCCATAATAATAGCAAGTCGAGCTGACACATGAATTGGATTGTACCATTCTAATAATCCTGGGAATACAGTTTCACCTTCACGGCTCAAAGACGAATCTTCTTTCTCTTTTGAGAGTCAGATCCCAAAGTGATATCAGATAAGTGAAAAAGGATCAGAAAAAGTGATTTATATTAATCTGCATTTAGCAGAGTGGCTGGAGGGGTAAAAGATAGTCTTGTTGTGTTAATGTGACAGCAAAGCACTAGAACTGAGGATGATGAAGGCAGCTCATGCACACACACAAGTCTCGGGGATTAGGCCAATTACAAAGGCGTTCTGTGAGTGTGTTGAAGAAACTGAGAACCCGTTGGCTGATGCACCATTGTTACAACATCCCACCCATATTCACAGTTGTCCCTGTTTTAAGACATGGCTGCAGGTCAGCGGTCTCCTCTGTGGCTATAAATACAGGCTATCTGCAGCGTCACTTTGCATTATGCATTGATCTGCTAAAAATGATTCCATGCAGAACCAGACAGACCCAAAGAGAATCTGACAACATCGACAGTCCTACTTAAGACAAAAGTAAAGGAGACAATGCAAACCGCTGTGTACACATTATTATCTAAAGGAGGCAATACTTCACAGTCAATTGAGATAATAAAATAGCAGAATGAATGTCCTCACATATTTGTTTTATCATAAAACTGTTCAATTCCCATTTTATTTCTGTGTCTAATAAATACTCTACCTAGTGCTCTGCATCAGCCAGCCAGTCAACCAAATGAAGAACTCCTGTTTCTGTGATCTCAACAAGATCTCAGCAAGTCATCACCAGTGTAATCTTAAAATGCTGCTTATTACAACAAATCCTGCTGTAAAGAAAGCAACATTCAGGCACAGAGACCTCTGATGAAAGATGTTGCTAACTGTATTCCTGATGTTCAATGTAAGGGTCCAGCAAAGGACATATAGTGCATATACATACTGCAGAGGCAGTTAGAACATTTCTTTTTTAGGTCATTTGTCTACAAGCATCACAACAGCTGTGGCAGTGACACTGGAGGTACAATGAGAAAAGTCTGATCTTATCAAACCTGCAATCAAAGTTCAGACATCAATCAAAGATAATGACTATGCTTATTTACTGACTCAGGAGCATTTAAAGGAATAGAAGTATACATGACTGTAGGTGTCAGTAAATAAAGCTACTGATCTGGAGCATTGTGAACACTTTATACATTTCATATGACAGTTTTAGAGGCAGCAGAGGGCTGACATATTATAACGTAACTGAACAAGTAATCCCAAATGAACCAGATTAAATGAATGAAGACTAAATTGCATAACACATTATGTAAATTATAGACAACCATTTCTAGTCATTTCCATATTGACAGTAACTCTCTCAGCCCCCATCAACGTGGGCTGAGATGAAATACGTGTTGGCATGCTTTAGGCAAGCTGTCGCTCAAGGCACTTTGAGGAGACTGGAGGCAAGACTGTTTCCACAACAGAGAAGTAAACAAGCATGAAATGTAACATTACAGTCCCGTGCTGGAAGGACTGCTGCAATACAACAAAGCACCCACTATTAACTGAATTCATAGAGGAGAGATACAGTCCCCTATTACTGGGGATATCAATGAGAACACAGCAGGACAAAAACAGCTTACATAAGAGAGTTAAAACTGTTTTATTTTCTGCTAAGCCAACAGTCCTCTATCAGACGTCCACACACGCACACAGGGGAGATGGGTAATCTATGATACAAGTGTGACATGACCTTAGCAAAGAGAAAACCCGTTCCATCTCCTGGCTTACCTTCTCCAGCTGTCATGGTGCAAAGCCGAATGCTGCTACACAGCAGATAGCTCAGCTCTCTCTCTCTGTTGTCTCTGCCCTGTTTCTCTCTGCACACTGTTTACCTCTCTCTCTGTAGTGCTACAGAAATGGCTGCTTTGTTTTGCTCTCTATCCCTTCCTCTCCTCTCTTCTATCCATCCCTCTACTAGCTCTGCTCTCTCCCCCCTACCTCTCGCTCTCCTCGCCCTCCCTTCCCCTTTCTCTCTTTGCCTGCGTGACAGCACTATAGCAAAGCCACCCCCTCAGCCTCCACCTCACTCAGAAGATCTGCACACACATCACAAGTAAGAAGGCAAGACAAAACTGAATTTTGGAAATTGTGGATCTCAAAGGACACCTCTCGAGTCAAGTTTCCCTGTGGGATAAATAAAGTATTTTGATTCTGATCCTAGACACTGGGTTTATTTTGCAGCTGTTAGCACAACTGTCAAACTCAGCTGAGGGGCCTGTTTAACAGCGCAGCTACTTCTCTGTTCTCACTGACACCAGACTCTTCTCAGCTCTGAGGCAAATGGATTTAAATAAAACTGAGCCGTCATCTGAAATCACAAGTCAATTTCAGTGCAGCTGTGAAAGAGAGAAGTCGAGCCAATGTCGAGCTAAGCAGCTGATCGTGATGAATGTCGTCCTTGCCTATCTGATAACTGCTGAAATGAGTCATGTTTGCATGTTCCTCTCAGCTTTCCAAATGAACTTTTAGCAACTCTGTTGAATGTTGATGTGGAGGGAGTGCTTCATTTGACTTAGTCATTAGTACTTATATTCGGCATTATTGCGTTTTTTTCTCTTAAAAGACAAATAAGAGAGTTAACTGATACCTCCTAGCAGTTAAATTAGATTTTAATCATCAGTATCCAAAATTCAAGCAGATTATCAGGCAATTTACTTAGTCAAGATCAGTCCAGTGAACGTTCAAATACCCAACTTTAGCCTTTACTCAGGCTATAGCCCTAAATTACACAATACTACAGTTCCCATAATGCAGTTCAGCAGAATCTTTCGTTAGAACCTCCCTGACCGGTTAATGCCCACGTCTTCTCTACAATTAGTAATGCAGATGGCATCACTCTGACATCATCAGGGTTTTTTATTTTTCTTGAGAAATCTCGTGCAGAGGCACAGAAGACTTTTCACCACTGTTTTCGCAGACTAAGCAGTTCTTTTTGTAACAAGCGTCTTTGTGTGTAATATCTGTGGAGTACCCCTTTAATGTTTATGTACACAGAAAGAGTGTATTTCACAACAAAAGATATTAATAAAACAATCCCGAGATAAGAATAGCAGGAAATGACAGGGCTTTCAGGGTCACAGTATCAGCCTGCAGAAAATTCTGCTAAGGTTCACTTAGTTCACTTCAATGGGGTCTCCCCATCAACTCACTTTACAGTCCGCCAGCCCACCTCAATGCTTCGATCAAAGAAGTTGTTGGGACAATTGAAGCCCAACAACTTGAGTGGCAGCTAAAATAAGATGCTGCAGACTGTTTTGAAATGCTGAGCCCTGTCTAACTGTATTCTCCTTTACTCAGCTGTTGTCCTGTAAATGCACTGTGGTTGGAGGCAGCCGTAATGAGGCCGAGTCAGCAGTGAGCACAGAGGTCACATTTTTACACACAACACACAAAACACTCATGCATGGACAAATACAGCAACATACAGCTTTTTTTATGCAGTTGTGTCTTTTCTGGGTTGTTTTGTCTACTCTGATATTAACACTGTTCTAGGGTTTCCTGAGGAGGACTGTTTTGCTCTTCACCTCCACAGAGGGACATCTGAAAGCTCCAATGGATGCCCACCTCCTGTGGAGAAATCTCAACCCCTCTAGGGACAGGCTTTCCATCTGGCCTGCACCCCTCACCCTACATTCCACCTCCACACACAAGAAAACATAGTCTAAAAGAAGCTGACACACCCAAATGCACTGCGACAGAAAGACAAATGGTGACACTGACGGGAACTAGTTGAATAAGTGACACTGGCAATGTGATGACTGAGAAAGTGCACTACATAACGAGCTGCCCTGGTATCTGGATACTACATACAACACAAAGGCAATAGTTGGAATAATAAGCTTAAACACTGACACACAGAAGGGATGCTCACCTGAGCCAGAGGATGGGATCATGTTCCCAGATCTTTGGACTTCGTCAAATCTGCTGAAGATTACATTCAACCTTTGGGAGCAAACAGACAGAAAGCAAAAATAAAAACTGTGCAAACAGGTGATGATAAATATGTAGAGAGGATACAAAATAAAAGAAACTGAAGAAAGGGGAGTAAAAACTGTGTGTGAAGACTGAGGCAGAGAGAATGATGACAGAGAGTGAAAAGGACCCGGGAACTGTTGACTGCACCATCCGTCTCCTCTGAGGTGAGAAGCTCGCCCTCTGCTCTGTGCAGAAGGGATGGCCAAGTCCAAAACTGCCACACAAATGACAAACTGGAACCAGGGCCAGAGAGAGGGGGGGGGGCAATGGCGGCGTGCAGACACATGTGGTCCAGTTTTAAAAAGGCAGAAAAGGACAAAAAGGTAACAGACAGGGTCTGTACATGTCTGCTGGCAGGTGATATAAAAAAAGAAATATAGCTCATCCAATCCTGAGCTACAAAATTCTGGAACCATGTTCAAAGGGCTTGTTCAGAGGCTGATTACAAGGGAGAAGACTGTAAATCAGATTTTAGGGCTGAAAAATGTGCTAGGTTGTTCTGTCATGAGCTTCTGTCAAATATAAACACAAAGACAGTAACAATCTGTATGAAATGAAACCCGAGACACTTGCTCGCAGAAAATGATGCACAGACTGGATGTTATGTGATATCACACAGGAGCATCACAACTTCTACCAAATGGACAGATATCTTGTTATAAAACCTGTGTGTGTGTTGTGTGTATTCATAATCCCCAGGTTGTCTGAGATCATCTATCTCTTACATGGTGAAATAGAAATGCTTTCTTTCTCTGCTCTTCTCTTAAAAAAAGCACATAACCCCTGGACATGGACAAACCTTTGAAGAAGCTGGACCCCCTCTGAGAACTCTGCAGTAAGATAGTTTACTGCTGTGGTTTTGGAAAACTGGTGTGTGTTGCTTGTACCAGATAGCTCAGACAGTGTGGCACACAAGAAGAGCCCACTACAGGCAAAATTCTTAAAGAAGGCATTTTCACTGACACCCCTCAACTTGAACAATATGAAAACAAGAACACTAAAATGATCATTATATAAGTGATATCTTATAACCTTTCTGAAGGAGTGTTACTGTTGTATTAGACTACATTAGTTTTATCATAGTGTACCAGTTAAACTAGGAACAACAGAGTATAAATCTCTCCCAGCTAATCAGCATTCTAAAGCTGCAATGCTTAGGTCTTCCACTAGAGGGGGAACTACAGTGTTGCGGCCTGTAACCTCTTTGTGTACGGACGTGGGAGAAAATCTTCCCCTTACCACTTTAACAGCACCTGATCCATGTACAGTGTACGCATTTGTGTGCAAGATGAAATATAAGTGAGTAAGAAATTAAGCAAATTCAGAAAAGAGAAAAAAAAACAGGATCGATGGAGATGGCTCAAATAATAAGATGGACAGAAGCAGGTTGATTTCTGTTGTCGTACCGTGACTGTGGCAAGCCCTTTTTACTGAGATCCATCCTCACCCTCTCACCCACGTGTCTGTAGATCTCCACCAGGCAGCTCATGGCCCCGTCACGTACCTGGTGAACACATGAATCATTAACAATTGAATAAATTCTGGTCCTTCTTGAGACTCCTTCTTTACTCATTTGGTTTGAGCTATTTATTTTTTCCAATTCTGTATCCAATCTTCTGTAGCAGATTTATTTATTTTACTAAATAAATGATTATTAAGCTGGTCTTTAGTGAGTCATTTTTATCAGTACTTTGTGTTTAACAGTAAGCACTGCATTTGCACAAACCACTCTGAGGTCCTTAAACCTAACCTGTGCATTTTAGGATCCATTTTAAACTAATTTTATTTGCTTTTAAGTGCTTGAATGGTGCTGCCCCGCCATACCTCTCTGAGCTTCTCCACCCCTACACGCCCTCT
>JBAJHX010000043.1:22096867-22153939 GCA_037176925.1 Amniataba percoides | reverse complement strand
CAGGGCCAGTGAGGACCCTGTGACCACATGGATTTATCTGTCACAGTCTGTCATACACATAAACAAACATTTGTATGTGTGCACACACACATCAAAAGCTTCATCTGAATGCACTCAATACACATTTACATAATATTCAAATATAACAGCAGGACTACAAGGACAATACATATTCAAGCATACTTAAATAAAAAATACTAAAATGGAGACTTTGCAGCAGGTTCTAGTGACCTCAAACCAAAGATCCTGAGCTGATGTGACTTTTAGTTGTTTGTGGGGTTTTTTTTGCACTGAATTACAATATTTAAGCCTTTGACACAAAGTTAGGGTGTGATGGTGCAATACATACTCTGCCATGGCACCTGACAGACAGGATAGCAGAGGCCGTCACTCTGTGAGCCGACAACAGTCCTAATCAAAGTGGCAGCAAACTAACAAGGCTACCAAAAAAGAACTCGGACATGAAGGCAGAGAGACAGCTGACTCAGGAGGTAATGGCTGCTCACGCACAGCAAGCGCAGGGTGGTAGTTTGTTTGGGATTGATGAAGGTCGAGAAGCCAGACACTGGTCCCACTGAACAGGTTACCCGTCATTACACACACAGATGATGATAGATGCTCTGATGAATATGGACTAACTGTGCTGGTGCGGACTGTGTCAGAGAAGTGGTCAGTGACAGAGAGTCTGTCATGAACCAGTTTACCAGTGTATCAGGTTAATATCAATGTTTCTAAGGTAATATTATCATGTGCTGTGTGAAGTCTTATCCCATTGTAGGTGGCTGTGCTCCTCAGGGTCCATCACTCCCAGGATATCACAAACCATTCACTTCTACTTAACTTGCCAACTTGCCTTCAAAGGAAACCAAAAATGTGTCAGAAATATATCCTGGGCTGGGTGATGATAGTGACAGCAAAATGATGTCACGAAGAAAAAAATTACTGTTAAAAAATTACAAGAGGTAGCTCAAGTCGTCATCTAATCACAGGGTAGGTGTGTGACTGCAATTTGTAAAAGACTTTGTACAAAAGTCACTACAGCTATTTATTATTTCACTAAATTAGTTAAGATTTGGGCGGCACAGTGGTGTAGTGGTTAGCACCGTCGCATCACAGCAAGAGGGTTCTGGGCTCAATCCCTGGGTGAAGCAGGCCCTTCTGTGTGGAGTTTGCATGTCCTCCCTGTGTCTGCGTGGGTTCTCTCTTCCTTCCAATCCAAAGACATGCAGGCTAGGTTAATTGGCTAATCTAAATTTCCCTGTATAAACCTTTCAGTGTGGCCCTGCGACTGACTGGAGTACAGTCCAGGGTGAACCCTGCCTATTGCCCTAAGATAGCTGGGATAGGCTCCAGCACCCTGTGACCCTGTGTGCTCAGGATAAAGTGGGTTAGAAAATGGATGGATAGTTAAGATTTTTGTTTTAAATATGAAATATTTCACCTCATCTACAACAGATAGTGATCTTTTCTCCTTTTTTAATGCCACTTCAGTTCACCTGCATGTAGGTAACCCTGTATAACTCAGAATGAATTAGAATAATTATCTTAAGTTTAAGCAACAAAGCCAGCCTAATCATGAACAAACATAATCCCCATTGTAAGGAGGTGTTGTGACCACAGGTGTTATGTGGACAGTTTCCAGGGGAAAACCTTCAGCAGTGCGTGAAGGACATACTCTAACTAAGATGAGGATAGTCTGTGTTGACTGCCAGCATTTTAGAGACCATGGCAACCACTGTACACTATATTTAAAATGAGGTGAGAGGGGTCAAGTCAGGTGAAACAGAATCACGTCTCACAAGCTTGCTTTAACTCTGTTCTAATGTGTTCAGGTGTTTTAAAACTGTGCTTGTGGTGAGAAGGTTGCTAGTTCAGGGACAGTGTGAGTTGTGAAAGTGAATAAGTGGGAGCCGTTGTCAGTGTCAAGTATCATGTTGCCATCATACATGCTCAGTCACATTTTTATGGTTAGCCACAGATACAAAGAGTACAAATTTAAACACAAATCTATGAATATAGGCACATAACTGCTCCCAATAAGCCATTAAACTGTTCAAACCAACTACTTACAACATCTGCAGTAGGCCAGCAAAACTTACTGACTCAACTCAGCCATGAACAGTATTAGTGTTATTACATCCCGGTGATGTTTACAGCTTGTTTAACCTTTGAGCAGGAAATCAAACTAGACATCCTAAACATGATCATATCAAATAGAAGGAGGAATCGCTTCATTTTTGCAACCACAGACATTTTTAAGACACAAAAACTGAGTTACAGTAACAAGTGTACATGTAAGTCAGAACTTCCACCACTAACGTCAACAGGAGTGCTTATGTTATCTCGATGTTCTCCATGTTCCCTTAGTCATCAGCACACTGTTGTGTCAAATCAGTGGTCTATATTGGTAAATATGAATCCAGGTGCCAGACCAGTAGATCTGTGATAGAAACAAATTAGGGCTGAAAAAAATGTAATAACCTTTATGTAGCCCACACGTCTACACACTAAGATGGCGCTGTCTCAGGCGGCAGCCAGTAGTAGCAGCTCCTGGCGTTTCTCCGTACTTTTCTAATAAAGTTGATCTTACATGTGTGAAGTAAAATATTTCAGAGGCTCAGAACACAGAGGGACCCATCATTGCACGTCTGTCTGTCCCAGGGAGAGGGATCCCTCATCTGTGGCTCTTCCTCAGGTTTCTTCTTTTTCCCATGAAGGGTTTTTTGAAGTTTTTCCTGACCCGGTTCGAGGGTCTAAGGACAGAGGGTGCCGCAGCTTTACAGACTGTAAAGCCCTCTGAGGCAAACAATGTTAGTGATATTTTGCTTTAAATAAATACATTTGAATTTTCAACTAGTAGCAGTTCTAAGAATTAGAACAAAGACAACTGGACTTGAGTTCTTGAGACTCTACTAACTCTTAAAAATTACAAAGAGCTAGATGAGTGCGAATCTTCCCAGACAAATGACATAATCACACATAACTGCAAATTGTTTGTTTGTGTGCGTGTGACACAGCATTTCTATGCTTTATTGCTCTCACTGCCCTCCCAGACACCCTGCATACTTTCAGCAGCCTCACAGGACATTTAGCTATAAAATGAAGGCCACCAGGACAGGGCTGTATTCCTCAACACACTCTTTTGTCCTTGACACAGCACTCTTCCACAAAGCTCATTTTGGACCATGACAGAGCACATTAGCTGTAAGATCCACTAAGTGACTTCCTTCCTGGGTTCTGCTGACTATGCAGAACGAATGGCCAAACTGATAACATGATACGGGTGTCAGAGCTCCAGTGGGCTGACATGGGAAATTACATGAACAAGAGCAGGTCAAAGGAAAACTGACTGGATGAAAATCTTCCTCAAGCTTCCTAGGGTACACTCTGAAGACTACAACAAGCGTTACAGGGTTGTTGTCTCTTCACACATTCCTCTGAGAGTAACACGTATGAATGTATGTGTGTATGCAGTTCCCACTCTACCTTTACTGACTGAAGCTCAGGTATATGACCTTCCCTTTAAAGCTAGGACACAAGAGATTATCATAGATTCTGTATACTGCTGGACTCTCCCACCTGCATGAGTCACTCAGGAGCGGAACTTTTGTAGGGACTATTTTAGTATTTTAGGGACTTTTGTTTGTTAAATCTGTCCTATCACCTAAAATTAAGGATTTATGATTCATAAAGCTGATGTATTGTTGATCCACAGTGATTACAATTATGTAGTGAAAGCAATGGAAATAATGAACTCTATCTCTGTCACTGTGCTTGGGTTTTGTTTATTTGTGCCTACGATCAGGTGATGTGTTATTCCTCATATATGCTGACGTCCAGACATTTTTCTAATAATCTGGGTTACAGGCTTCAGTTTGTATCCTTGTCCAAAATCAGGACTGTCAGTTTGGTAGCTCTGCTCGTTCATGGACCAGTCATTGCTGTGTTGAAAGTTGACTGTCGACTTCATTGTGGCCGTAGGGACCAGCCAGCGTCACCTCCGGCAGGGCAGGACTGGGTGCACTGGCTGCACTACTCATGATGTCATCGAGTTGCTTAAGGAGAGGCTGTGCTGTTATCTACCCTGAAGGACAATGCCACGTGCCTTGTTCAAACACAAGGGAATTCCTGTGTTACACTGTACAACAGCAGACGAAAAGAGGCAGAGTTGACAATATCAACGTCCAAGTGAACTGACAGGTTGCTGAAATAATGTATTGAGTATGAAAAGGAGGCCTTTTGATGGTTAGGAATAGAAGACAGTGGAGGATACCGACTTTTTCCCCTAAAAATAATTTGTACTTCTGTAATGTGTGTTATAATGTTGTGGGCAAGTCCAATTTAAATTCAGGTTTCACAGTTAAGCTGTAGTATCTCTTACAACCTACCATGTAGCTAACTAAGGACTCTCGCTGATGCTTGGTCTTTAACCCATTCGAATTTTTAGAGGATAATTACACAAAATATGGGCTGTGTGTTGTCTGAGCAGAGAAAAATCTGAAGGTAAGAGAGCTCAACACAGAAGCAGAGAGGTGAAGAGATCTTCTGGTCAGGTGTGTCTGTGATGAACCTTCTGGGTCTGTCAATATGTGGACTAATCACTGGAGAACATACAGTAACAGGACAATAAAACCATGTGTTCTCACATAGGAGTGTTAGCTTTTGACATTTGACACTTTACACTTTGATCACACACACATTTGGGAACAGACTTCTGGCAAGAACACAGTACAGGCTTGCACAATGATGCTCAGCTGATCGATGCCTGCAGGTTCTTGTTGCAGACACATACACACAAACACACCAAAAAGACAGCAATGTGAGTGGTGAAAAAAAGGCCTCTGTTCTCACAGTAATGTGCTGTGACTTCTTCCTGGAGGGAGTGGGCCTTGGTCCAGCTAAGGAGGAACAACTTGGATAATTATGCATAAGTATGTGAATTACTTTGCTTTACATGGCTTCAGGTGTGATCACGCCCTCGCTGTGACCTCACCTGATGGAATGAGCCACAGTGAAAGCGGTAAGATCTGATTTCTGCACACCTAATGTGTGCACTGGATTTCCATCTCATCTTTGGCATTAGGTAACATTACATATGAATATGAGCGTCAGTCTAGACTGTGGTTTCCCACAGTTCATTATGTTTTGCTAGGATGGAACATATATACATAGAATACATACATACATAGTAACTCAGACATTCATATCCATCCCACATAGCCACAATACCCTGCTCTTCTAACTTAGAGAGGCCTTCATAAACAAACTAACCTTTGTTCCATTCCTGCACATTCATTTCATTCTCCCCTTCCCTTCATAGACTAGTTATTGCTTTAATTCCCATATAACGCATACATGTAACAACAGAACTGTAGGAAGGTAAGGAGTGCAAGTTTGTTTCCAGTTGTGGACCTCCAGCTCAAAAGGAACTTCAAGCAATCCTCTCCAGGCTCCACTGGTTTTAATTTTTACTAGAACCAGTGTTATAGTCACTGTGTTTAGTTTAGTCAGCCTGGGTCAGCATCCCTTTGACCTCCACTGGACATACTTACAGAACATGGATGACAAAAAACACTCACTTTTGCAAATAGTCCATGTTTAGATATAAAACATACCTTCTGGATATCAACAGAACTTTGTATTTTTGTGTGATCTGCACTGTTGATTGTCCTGTTTGTTCTTTTCAGTCCACCAAGAGGGGATTCCTGATTGGGAATGATCTTTTTCTCTTCAAAAGAAATGGCTGGAAACACATTTTCTGACCTTGGTCGAGTCACTTAGTGTTAAGATTCTATCCTACACACT
Source organism: Amniataba percoides (assembly GCA_037176925.1). NCBI lineage: Eukaryota > Metazoa > Chordata > Actinopteri > Centrarchiformes > Terapontidae > Amniataba > Amniataba percoides. The sequence goes on along the minus strand of JBAJHX010000043.1, from coordinate 22,148,134 downwards.
CATCTGTAAATGCTGCCTAACGCAAAGATATGCTTGCACAACCACAAAGACAAGCCGTCAGTCGTACACCCACCTCAACAGCTGCATCAGAGGGTTTATGCATCACCCAAAGCAGGGAACACACAGCAGCATCACAGCCTGAGGTGATGGTGAAACTGTTTGCAGTCTATGGCCCCAGTGTAGAGCTGATAAGATTTATTGGCCCCTCGTTCATCTCAGTGTGCTGTAATGAGAGTCGACAAGTAGAGGCGGACAAACCCAGCCTCAACAGACGCAGCGGTCTATCTATCCATCTGCCAGACAGTTGTACTCATTAATTGCCAACTGATTGCTGCCGAGCGGAATTTCAAATTCGATTTACCCTCCACAGCATGTAGACAGACAAAAAGGGACAGCACGCCCCGCTTCCCAACAAAAATGCTGATTTGTATACAAACTTATCAGACCTAATTGTAATAAATATTCTGGAAAATTGAATCCCAGCACAGCTCACATGCACCAAATGGCAAGTAGGGACCTGCTGAAATGGAGGATTGAAACAGCACGCGGAACTGCTAGCTCAGCTCAGAAAAAAAGGAAAAATTCTTGACTTGAGCAGATTAAATAAGAGAGGAGATTATGACTATGGGGTCGGCGCCACAAAGGGTCACACCACTGGACAGATTTTTACTGGCAGTGATGGGGGGGGTCATTGGTACTGGGGATTTAAAGCTGCTGCTGCTGTTGCTGTTGGTGACAAGGACAGTGACAGCAGCGGTAACACATAAAGGGATCATTTTTTACACAGTGCAATCTCTAAATAGGCCAGGGAAGTAGAGATTACATTCAATAGAAAAGATAAAGGAGGTGGGAGGTTTCACAGGGTTAGAAATGGAGAGGGATGTGAAGAACTATAGAGAGTGAGAAGAGGAGAACACAAAGGACTGTACATGTGTGAACAGGTATGAACAGGTAAAAGGTAAAAAATAAAAAAGGAGCATAAACAGAAAGAGAGAGAAGGATAGAGTGGTGTATAACAGGAAACAAACAAAGGGCCTGTTTGGTGTGATTCCAGGTGCTGGGTGCTTTAACATGGACTCTCCAAGAATCAGCAGGAAGTCCATCACTACGCTGCACTCCTCCTCCTCTTCCTGTCTGCTACTCCCCCTCTATCCACTGCTGCATCATTTACATCATGGCACAGCTCAGCTCTTATTGGATATACACACACAAACATGTTTAGCTTTACTCTGCAATTCTGCTCCTGCAGCCCTGCACAGGCAGGCAGGGAGACTCACTGCACACCACACAGCTAACTCGCCATCGCATCCTCAGTTTAAGAGAGTTCAACCAAAATGAGCTTTGATGCTGTCATGAAGTTTGGACAATGTAGAATAAAAAAGAATTAATTTGTATACACTACATTGCAGGTGTAAACTAAGGATGCTGGACAGGCTATAGACCCAAACCTTAAATGCAGGCTAACTTTTGGCTTCATTAAAACATTAAAATACTAGTATGGTTAAAAAAGTAAAAAAAATAAAATAAAAAAAAAAGGAATAGAAATTCAGCCAACATCCCCTCTTCACATAACTGTACTTGGAAACTAGATCAATTCAACAACTTTGTCTTAAGTTAACAGAATTTAGCAACACTAAAACTGGTGGTGATGCAATGCTGTGCTGACCTATCTTGAATTTTGCAGCTTAACCCAATTACAGCAATCCTGCAACTGCAGCAAATATCACATAAAGGACTAATTCATTAATCCCAAACTAAACCCATATGCCCCACAACAAACTAAACACACGGAGCGGAGAGACATTGACTGAATTTAGAACAATAATATTATTAATAATAATGTGACAATATGTTGAAAATAACAAATGGTACCATCAACAGATTTCACACAAAAAGTCCGCAGCACTAACTAATTTGACTCAGCTACATCATTTTAATAAACTGGATCAATGTGTTTGTGTATCTTGATGCCATTAAGGTGTTAAATAATATTTGATTACATTTGAATAAAGACTTGATTGAAAGAAAGATTGCTTCTATTGAAACTTTTAGCCTTTGACTGTGAAGCATAACCTTAGGACTGAGTGAATACACAACACACGACACACTGAACTACTGGTTTGTGACCAGTGGAGTTCTGGTGGTAGACAGCCTCGCCAACTGGACAGTCATCAGCTTCAACACCTGATTTGTGGTGCAATTTGGGTTGACAGTCTCAGGGGGTTAGGATCAGAACACACTTTATATACTATAATATTCAAAAACTAATGTTCAAAGATTGACAAAAACTAAACCAGCCCCACCAGAAAAAACTCAGATAATCCAGTTTTATTTTACAAACAGTATTAATCGGTATAAAACACAACAGCAAATCCCCCCATAACACACTAAACATGTGTGGCTGCTTCATTCATAACACACTGCATACACACACTCAAACCTGACTTTACACTTTACCCAGATATCCTCACACAACCACCCCTCCCCAAGACTTTTCTCTCTGTCTGTCTGTTCACACACACACCTTTTGTGCTGTGTAAATCAGCCAAATGTCATGGCAGATCACACCAGCTCTGCATCATCTTGAAGGCTGTCTTTCATCAGCACAGCAGAGCACTGTGTCACAGCTTTTCCTCTGAGCTCTGCACAAATCTCTGCTCTCCCAGGGTTCACAAAGTTAACATGGTTTAGGATTAACTTTTAATGTGGGGCTATGCCAAAGCTCCAAAGTCCCCCTTCAAGCTGAAATGGTCAGTTCAGTGGGAGAAGGACCTTGAGGTTTACCTGGTGTATGAACATACTTAATGCTCATGGGCTCACACTGTTAACATTTACAGATAATGTGTGCAATAAATCACTTCCATAACGTTTCCCATAAAGAGTACCAACTAGAGCCCAACTAAACAACAGGAGTGGTGTGTTTTTGTATCTCTGTGTGTGTGTGTTAGTGTGTATGCACACTTGGCTGTCTAAGGTTGATTAATCCAAAGTATTAGCATAACATTTGGAAAAAGATTACAGAGGCTCACATCTGGGCTTGCTGCTGCCACCCAAACTGGCTTGAGGCATACACACACTCACCTACCTGCACAACATGCAGTAAATGAAAGAGAAATGCTGTTGATCAGGAGAGCCTATAAGGGAGAGATACAAATACAGAGACACCAGACACCTTCACAGGACCCACCAGAGATTCTTCTGATGCCAGAGGTCTTCAGTCTGTGGGCCTGAATGCAAAACACTGAACTGGATCTGACTGTCTGCCTGCTACTGGTCTCCCTCAGGTCAGCTGTAGTCATTATAGATTCTGTCAGGTCCTTTTCAGATCAGGACTCTTATTTCTTATCATTTAATCTATGCATGTCACTTTCTGGTCCATAGTTCAGCTTCAGATTGAAGACCACTAAAATAAACACACTATTTCATTTCATTTGTACATTTATATAGAGATGTCAGGGTTGAGCTGAGCAGATTTTAATTGATCACATCCACTAAAACAAAACAAAAATCACTTTCTAATCATTATACCCTAACATTATGCTGTTCATGGTAATGGATCAGAGCAGCTGTTCAGGGAGCTGTGCAAAAACCATTTAGCTGATTTCCTCATTCTTAGGCAGCTCTGACTATCACTGCATGGGTTAAAATAGTAATCATCACTGGCAGCAAGTCACATCAGCTGTGACTAATTAGCAATGATTTTGTAAATGACTTGATGACAGCCAAAAATGAATTATAATTCTCTGTGATTTGGTCAAAGTGCTCCTTATTAGCTGGCATCTTTCTTTGTTAAAGACAGTTTATGAGGGAAGAACCCTCCTCTGTAACACCTCTGTATGATCAGAGTGGAGTTCCAACAACTGCAACAGAGACATCTTTTCACCTCACGTCCTTTTCAGGACTTTTCCAGTGAAACTTTCATTCATATCATCTCAATAATGGTTACTGATTAATTTGTGTTTTTCTTGCTGCACGTAGCAGTCTCACATTTAACAGTGTTGTATTCTCTGACTGAAGTTAACCATGGTATGCTCTTAAAATTGGGGGTGGGTCTCCTGCTTTAATAGGCCACATTATTTGCACTATAATATCCTGTTGAGACATCATATTCCCCTGAAGGGCAACTGACACAGCCTTTGATGAGTACAACTTCAAAGTGATGTCATTCAGCTGCACCCTGGAGCATTTAGCTGCCTGAGTGTTTGCGTACCAGACAACTATCCATCTGTCCGGTCTTTGATGATGTCAGCTGGTCAGTCTTCCCTAAAGCCACTGATTATAGCCTCACACTAAACAAAAGGCTCTGACCTTCCCATCATTCTCATTTTTATGCAATAGTTTCTCCCCAAATGTACGTGTGAGTCAGTTACAAATGCACAAAGTGAGTACATTGCATGAAACTCGTCCCTACACTCTGAAATTGGGTCCTGTGTTAGAACTCTAGTTTGCAGAATCACACTTCTTATAGGATCATAATGTGTGAAGTGATTGTTGTGCTCATACACATGGCAAACACTACGTATCTCAAAGCTTTTGGTCACTGAGAGCAGCTTCCCTGAAGTTTTTCTTTAGGGAAGTGAGAAGAAATGGCATCCCATCCCAAAACAAAATACTAAAAAGCATCAAAGAAAAAGCCACTCAGTGGCTCCTCGAGACAGCACCAGTGCTCTACGCTGAACATGAGAAACACAAGCTTGGACACATTTCATGTGTTCATGTGTTCACCAACACTTATAGATGAGCTCACTGACTCCGCTGAACAACCCTGTCATCGTGCAGAGTTTGGTAGTTGTGTTAGCTTCCTAAGGCATCTATGGATCTGAATTCAAGAGAGAAACTGGCAAACACAGGTCTGCTAAGTGTTATCAAGCAAAATGAATATAAAAATAAAATATAGAAACCTGGTGGTAGTCTGGATCAGTGGTATAAATGCAAGTCTACAGATTTTCTTAAACTTGTTGTTGGATCAAATTAAATATATGAAATCTAACACAACAGAGGCTGTTAATTTATCATTATAGCATATATATATCATTATATCATTATATATAAGGAAAATGTTGTCTCCCAGATGATGCACAGCCCTTGAAGGCAGTTTAACAGGCTCATATTGGAGTTCTAAAAGACAAAATACATCAGTAATGATCCTGTAAATGCCTCATCTGTGGTCTACTTGGGTCACTTGGTGCAGAAATGGCTAACAACATTACAGGTGGTACCAGGTTGTCTGAGCGATCACTTGAAGGCTCGTCAACCCGGAAACCGGTCTTGCCAGCCTTCATCGATTCAGTCGGTAAAGCAGCCCGGCTCCCAGGCTCAGCTGTGCACAGAGAGGGAGAGATGAAAATGATGGGAGGGAGAGGTGACGTGATGGATGGTTACTCACAAAAGCCTAACTGGTCTCCTCGAGACGGTGAAGGTGTGAACAAAAAGGGGGGTGAAGTACAAATCACATCCTTGTTCACTGCAGGTCTGTGTTCTGCAAAGGCAAACATGGCACTAAATCTACATCTGGGAAAATAAATTGATGCAACTGTGGCACAGGAGGGTTTCCATCAAATGCCTTTCTTCTTTGTCTTTTCTTGCTGTGAGCCTCTTCTTAAAGTCATAAATTAAAATTCTCCTAACACCTAAGTCACATTCTGTTTAAATCAAACCATGAACTTGAATGAGAATAAAAGGAAGTCTTAGTTCTTCTGTTAGTTTGCCATTAGTGAATGGTAAACTAAAAGTATGAGATCATTTTGTTAAATCCTAAAGCACTGCAGTCAGTCAGTGCAGTATGTGCAGTGACTGACTGCTTATTTTAGTGCTGTGCTTTCTGTATTAGGGTCAGCTAGCTCCCTAATTTTGATTAAATGGAAATGAAATGAATAAAAGACGTGACTCAAGAGGTGTGCTGAATGTGATCAGACAAGTACTCATGGGATTCTGCAAATGGTAGGATCTTGAGGTGGGCGTGGTCTCCTCATGCCACAGTACAGGATGAACCACCAATTATGGAGCAAACAGGGAACACTTGACATGTCAAGCAGGGTTGGTCATACAGCGTGAGCAGATACACCCAGAAATACACCCAGACAGTAACAGACTAAATTTAACCTTATCTACAGACCCATGATTATCTATGAACTAATAGTGAATTCAGCGTGTTTCTGACAAACATCCCACTATTCCTTCCTTAGCAGCACCACACCTCAGCATTTCACCAATCATCAGGTGCACGCAGACTTGTCTGGAGTCATTTTAGCAGCTGAAACCAAGGCTGGGATGTGGCTGCTGACTTGACACACCCAGAGAAGGCCACACAGACAGAGAACGCTGTGGAAAATGACAACTGCATGGAGAGGTGTCCATCCACTGCACACATGGCTCTTTTGGTTTGAAATTGCATGTGCATGAATCACTAACTCACTCTATTTAGAAAGAGTCAGAGCAGGCTGACAGCAGCAACCAGTGATGTCCATGCTTTGTGCTTCTTTAAGAAGGGCATTTCCAAGACTCATACAAGTGTGCTCAATTTCTCTGTCACATCACAGTCACTTCAAAGTGTTGGGGCCTTTAGGGAAGAGCTGGTGAAGTGGTAGCACATTATATACAGGGTCTTTCCGAGGTGTTTTAAAGGACTTAAATACTGTTACCTCTGCTGGTATATATTAACATTTTCAAGAGTGCTATCAATCCTATATCAGAAGGCTTTTCTGTTGTTATTTTTTTGTTTGTTTATTTGTTTATTTTTACTATCACATAAATGACTCAAAATATAATGATTACAAGCATCATAGCAGCTGGGCTGGAACAGGTACTGTCACAGAGGGCACACCTGACATTAACCAAACAAAAGTTCTTTAAAGTAAACTCTGAGTTAACATATGCAAACATACTGGAATGCTGAAGTAAGTATTTGAACCATGCCACCACAAAGGTTATACTCTACATAAAACTTGGAAAACAAACAAGCAAAATGTGTATAGCTAAAAATGAGGCAAAGTATTTTTGTCTTTCAGTAAATCTTAGTGAGATACTTCACTATGTTTGACTGCAAACCGCCAGACAATACCTGCATTGCTGTAAAAAATATTTCATTTAATTCAAGCAAATATAAAATATGTTTTAGTCTATTTTATGTAGTGTGCTGTTAACCTGATATGATGTTCAATTCCCTCCAGTCAGAGCTATACCACAAAGAGTACACTGAGTCATTCTGCTCCTTTGCTAAACTTGACTTGTCAGCTAACCAGCATGACAGTACCATCTAATGTTTGTTATCGAAACACAAAAGGTATGTGCAGCATAGAACATGCTGAATGACTGAATGGTATACTGAAGTTTAGGTAAGGAGAGGTTAAAGGACACTAAAGCTCTTTCTTTAAACAGTTGCTTGGTATTAGAGGCATCCACCCACAGCTCCATTTATGGTGAATGAATCCATCAGCCCCTCTCTCTCAAACACTAAACTCTAAATAGTTTCCACATTAGTTGCCAAGTGATCAGTTAGGACTGTGCTGAGGATACTGCCTGTGTTGGACTTACTAACAACATGAGGGGTGCCCCTGCAAAAGTAGAGATGTGTTTTTCCACCAGCCCCATCAGACCTTAAAAAAGGAGACTTCATCACCTGCTTTTGATACAAGCTTTTCAGGAAATACAGAAGAAATACTGCTCAGTTTTAATAACCTTGCATCTTTTAAGCAATGCTCACAACAGGTAAGATGATTTGATACATTTTTGATAAACTGCAAAGAATTATACCAGGGGTGTCAAACATACAGCCCTTGGGCTGGATGCGGCCCGCCAGGAGGTTTAGCTCGGCCCGCTGAATGACTTTGCTAAGTGTGAAAATTAAGGAAAGGAAAAAAAATAACTTCAAAAATAGCTTAAATCCAGTATCTGCTCTGGAGGCAAAATGTCATTTCCACAGGCAGCAGCGTTCACTGCTTGCTTTTTTTATACAATAGGGTTTACGAAACATAAAGGGTGTTCTTCTCTTAATACAAAGTTTCAAGTAAGATCCAAGTGGACTGATGAAAACTGAATTTTATTTAGATAAAATTTAGATACTTTCCTTACTGTGGAGTTGGCAACACTGGAATCAGGCAGATAAACAGCAGGCTGATGTCTGAGTTTTTGGTCTTTGTGTTTTTAGTTTATTGTAGAAAGACCTTAAAATAGGGTTTAACATCCAAAAACCTCCACTAATGATTTAAACAGAGAAATATTGTCATTATGTACGGGTTATTTTACTATGATTTTACTGGTCCGGCCCACTCGAGATAAAGGTGGGAAATATGTGGCCCCTTAACTAAAATGAGTTTGACACCCCTGAATTATACAATACACACCCAAACTATTTTGTTTGGCACCGTGTAAGAAAGGTTGTCTGCCGCCAAAAGTATTGACGCCTCTTTGTGAAGTACCTCCTGGCTCGGGCCTTTAGGACCCTGAGCTGTAACCAGGCCAGATCCAATTAAGCCTGCTCCATGTCTGTTTCAAACTCTCCCTGGCCTCTAATCACAATTTCTCTCAGGCAAGTCCCAAACTTCTCAGTCTAAAAACACAGCAGTGCAACACCTATGGTCATCTGCTGCACACAGAACTACCGTCCCAGCACAGCGTAGCATCAGCAGTGAGACTACAGAGAGACTAGGAGAAAAAAAATACAACTCCAAGCCCTGTCTGCGCTGAGCTGCAGTATGTAGGATATCAAGAGCAGGCTTGGCTTTGTTCAGGCAGATATCGCTGACATTTTTAGGCCTACATAGAGCGAGAACATATCCTGACTTGAAATCAGAGCTTTAGTAAACAACATGTTCTTACAGTTATGGCAGAAAAAGCAACCTGTGGTTGGGCACTGACAGAACTGCTGATGTAATCACGATTCAGGGTCAGATTAAACGGTGCCTTAGATTGAATTCTGAAATAAAACACAATCAATTGCAAAAGAAGAATGTGAGCCAGCTCCATGGTAAGAGGAAGCAAGAATGTTATGTGCTTTTGCCTGCCTGAGAACATTTTGCTTTACTGCACAACAAACTCTCAGAATAACTGGAAATTCCTCCTTAAACAAAGCAGAAAGGGGCCCTTATAAATCTGTACAATGATGTGGACGCACAGTCTAAACACAGAAAAGAAAAAGGGAATTCTGAAACAAGTTCTCATTTATATTGGCTTTCTAAGACCAGTGTGATCTATTAAGTGTGTAAGGGAAATTGTCAGTGTTTAGCCACGCCACAGCTGGACATGTGTTTTAAAATCAGAGATTAAAACCATAAAATTCCTCTCAAAACGTTATCTCCAACATGAGCATAACTCACGGTTAAAAGAGCCATAACAGATAAACAGAGGGAAAAACAACAAAAGACAAGCTCTTACGTTGACAGTTAACAGTCATGGTCAGTTCATGACTCACAGAAAAAACTCTGTAGCTACTTTTCAGTGGAGTTTACCTTGAAGTTGCTGGAGTTGACCCAGGAGCTAGCAATGCCATCGATCATCTTGTCCAGTGCGGTCTGATCCTGCTCCAGGTCATGGGACTTTTCCTTATCCATAATATAATCGATGATCTCTTGCCCCACCTGCAGCCGTCGGCCCATGTCCTTCTGCAGGACCTGGGCCAGGCAGTTCTCCATGCTTGGCTCCATCATCGTGGTCTCTGATCAGAAACCCCTCTGGCTTCCTCAGTCTGCCTGCCTCAATGACTGACTTGCTACTAGCAATTCTCCACTGCTCAAAGCAGCGGGAATGACAGCTAAACAAAAGCAGCCCCAGTTAATGAGTGTGGTTGGGTGACCCGGAAAAGGGAGAAAAAAGAATGAGGCAAGTGTACACAGTCTGCTTGTATTTTTATCCCAGAGGGAAGGCCTCGTCTTTTGTGAACCGCTAGCTCGCTAGCAAGCTAGTGGCTGTGCCCTAGGGATGATGGAGCAGGGCTTGGGGAATGGCAGCAATGCAGCATGTGTGTGTCTGGACAGCAGCTGGGGAAAGTTTACTACTCCCTCCCACTTGGGTTTTTTCCCCCCTCTCCTTGTAACCACTGTAGCCGGGGCAGAAGAGGTGGTTTTGGCGAGCGTCGCACAAGGCAGCAAATGGAGATGGATGGAGAGGGCTAGCTTAGAGCTGCATGTCTTGTCCCGGGATCTGCCCTGGAGAGCCCTAGAGGAGCAGAGAGGACACAAAACAGCCAATTCATGATTAAATCTCTCAGTTTAAATGAGAAACATCATTGCTGATTCCTCCTAGTACATCAAAATTCATAACTTAATTAACTGCAGATTTTTTACTCACAGTAAAAGGGGCTGGTTTTCCTGCTAACCCTATGTTATACTGATACAGAATACAATAATATTTTATACTGCATATGACAGTTATCTTCTTTATGGATTCCTCTGCTGATTATTTTTGATTATTACTGAAGAATGCCAATACATTATACTATACTGATGTCTGACACTGAAAGATATTCATACATGTGCTTAAACACACAAAATACATGATTTTTCTGTGTATAAAGAAATCAGTTCATTGATTAACTGTTTTGGCTCTAGACTTTGTGGAAACAGACCTCGACCTCAACCACATCCAGCACCTTTAGGATGAACTGGGAGACCCACAGTAAGCCAGACCTGATGGCCCTGCATCAGTGGGCAGCCTCACTGACACTCTTGTGGCTATGTGAGATCAGATCTCTGCAGCCAGGTTATAGAGGGTTATAGCAACACTGCTTCAACGACAGACTTTATAGAATATAATCAATGCTTATGGTATAATCAAAAACATGACACAAAACGACACAGTTGAAACAATGACTGAATGCCCACCATGAACACATACATCCCCCATCTCTGACAGCTTCAAGTTTTCAGCATCACAGGCCACTCTTGCTGTGGAAACACATCGGCTGAGCTTCGTTAGAAGCTCCACATGAGTAAGACTCAAGGACCTCACAGCGCTGTTTATTTGCTCTGCTTCCAAACTGCTCGATCATATGCTGACCGAGACTCTTCCCTTCAAAACAGCCTCAGGCTTCTAGTGTGACAAGATTATCTGCGTGAAAGGAATGCTTAAACAACTCCTATCAGACGTGGGCCTTTGTTCTGGGAAGTGAAAATCAAACCTGCGAGTCTTGAAGCAGCGAGACTCTCACTGGACTGTGACCTTATTGGTGTCATAACCTGCGAATGACTTTCTTCCGATCGTGCAGCCATGTTGTTGTAACGACACGTGGTGTGAGAGGTTTTCTATTTTACTTGCAGTGGCTACAGTGGGTGTATACTAAATATATGTACTCTCTAATTTAATTATCATGGATGATACGGATGCACACTGTTACTTGGAGAGAAGTAATGCATCAGATGAAACGTACATTAGCTGTCCCTGTTGAGACTTCTCAGTTCTGGTTCAAACAGCTGTGTGTGCATGTATTGTACATGACGCTGTGTGCACTTACATTTAGATGTGAGAGAGTGTATGTGTGTGTGTGTGATTAAATCTGAAGATGCTGCACTGGTGTCAGTGTAATACATTTTAATAACAACGTACTAGATGTATAATCTCTGAAGCCATGAAAATAAGACTATACACCACCATCTGATTATACTGTTACCATCCTTTGTTCAGTCTATACTCTCACCTCTGACAGACCACTCATCCCTGTCACACAAATGAGCTTGTGTCTGTTTGTCTCACACAAACACACACACACACACACACACACACACACCCCTGCTCTCTCAGCGTTAGCAGAGCTGCAGTTAGCTCAGAGCTTCACATCACTGCTAACAAACGCAGCAGCGCTCTGACAGCCTCTACACACAGCTACCATGAAACACACACCCCCTCTCTGTTTCACCCCCCGGACAACAAGCATTCATTCGCTCTGTTTCTCTAACACAGCCTTCCACCTCTCCATGATGGGGTGGGTGTGTGTGTGTGGAGGGGGTGGGGGTTAAAGCTAAAGCTAGCCCCTAGCCCTTCCTTTCAATGAAGCGTCAGTGCAGACAGACAGACAGGCAGCACAAAGAGAGGAAAATGTGACAGTGAGGCGGGGTGGGGGGGTCCCACATCATTCACGGTAAACTCACCATATCGTGTGGAGGCTGCTCTGGACACACAGCCCGTGTTGGTGTGTGTAAGTGTGGAGAGTCGGCCTGAGAGCTCCGCCGTCTGTCTCTTTCTCTCACTCTCTCCACCCGGAATGCTGCCTGCAGGACAAGAATGGGATCGTCGTGCGCATGCGCAGTCGGTCCAGGGATGATGTTGGCACTTGGAAAACTGTCGCATGGCAATGCAAAAAAAAAGGCTGTCGGAGTGTGTACAAGGCGTCATCTATCGCCATCTAGCGGCCACACGGGGGCTGTGCTTGGTGTGCAGTATTTGCATGTTTATTCCACGTGCTGCAGTCAGATCAGTCTGAAGATTTGAGCTTTCACTGTGGTTCAAGACAAAATGGCGGTTCACATACATACACCCCAAAAAACTGTACATCAAGTAGTTTGTTCTGACTTATTTCCATTAAATTATCTGAAAAATCAGAAAGAGAAACTCAAAAAGACCTGTGTACCACCATACTGTAATATGATTACATAACATTCAAGTCTTATATAGGATCTACTCTGCAAATGAACCCAGGCTCAAATGCTGCTCATGTAAATGAATTACCCCTCAAACAGACTCTAATAATAAGAAGGTGATCACTGATCGGCCTTTGTCACAGCACTCACTGTAAATCATCATAGCAAGAGTTCAGGTGTTATAACGTCAGTCCTGACAGTGTGCTGTGAAAGATGCTAAAAGGACTTCAGCCATCATAAAATCTATTTACTCTTGTGCTCTTCATCCTGTGACATGTCAAAATGTCTTCTGTACAGAGGCGTATTGCTCTGGCTGTGTGTGTCTGTCTTTTTCTGATTGCTCATTCATGTGGAAAAACACACATCCAGTGTGTTAAAAGAAGTGTTCAAAAGTATGTTCTCAAATCATTTATTTTTAAAGACCATAGATTACACTGTACAAAATTAACCACACTTTGAGACAAGTGTTTATAAAGCAAAAACAATGTTGTGTTTTGGATCAACATTTCAACCCTATATGGAAAACTGCCTGCTCCAATACTGTGATGCACATTGGCCACTGTCAGAGAAGTCCAGGCACAACTGCAGCCCATAAATCAGGCTCGCTGTGATGATTCTGCAGGCATTGTCCACAGTACTCACTTAGGTAATACACCCACATGTAGGATGGGATCTTTCATAAGAGCTTCTTTCTCTAATGTAATGTGATGTGATGTGATAGTCACACACTGGGATTTCTAAACACAGTTCCAACGTATCATGTGAGTCTCCAAACAAATCAAAGAGCATTCATGATCCTGATGTCTATGACTGTACTCCGACAGCCAGAGAACAAAGTCCACAATAAAACAGGGAGGATCATCACTCCACCACTGCGTCCTCCTCAGAAGGTTCCTCGCTCTCCGATTCATCTTCCTCATCTTTGTCAGCGTCTTCCTCCCCTGATAAGGAACACTCTTCATCTTTCTCTGCAGCCGGCATCTTAATGACAATTTCATCATCAGCATCATCGTCTTCGACAACCATGGACTTCCTCCTCTCCAGGAGAGAGGGGGTGCAGACTGGCGTGGTCTGAGGGGGAAGAGAGGAGGTCGTTAGACACAAGTGCTCATTCTGGTGCAAAGAAAAGGCATGCTCATTTGTTTAAGCTAGCACAGTATGTTGGTACATGGGTTTTATCACGCAGCCACCAAGAAACATACGCAATAAGCTTTACGCACCACAGTACTATAGGCACAGTTATCTGACCCCAGATCACTGATACACCTGGGGTCATTTTCAGTCTGTGCCAAGACTCAGTATGTTAATGTTGGCCTTACATCGCTACACGTAGAAGCATTCATGGGATCAGAGGACTTTTTCTTCGGAGGCACCTGGGCAGCCTGGAAAAGCAAAGATAGCACTAAAGGTTAACAAATCCCAACAAAACAAAGTAACAGTACAGGCAGAGTAGCTGTGCTTTACTGTGAAACTCCAGTTTATGGTTCGAAGAGGATGTCACAGCTCATCTTAAACTCAACCCTAACCCTAACCCTTTTTTAACCCTTTTTTACATTTTGAGGACACAAAGTTATGGAACAACATTAAAAGAAACAGATGTTTGCTTGTTTCTCCAGTCTGGGTATTCTCTGCATTTAAAGTTACTATTCCGAATTCACAATACTTACAAAACCAGGGAAGTCATAGTCGATGCCCTGTGCAGCCAGTCTCTTGCGAAGCTTTGATTCTTTACGCACAAGTTTGTCTTTCATCTTGGTAATCTCCTCTTCCGTGCGTTTCTTGTTGTAGCGTGCCACGGCTGGAAACGAGGGTTTTTTGAACTCTTTTTGGGAGCCGACAAACAGTTTCTGGTGAACCTTCTCTGGTGGAATCACATGACCTGAGAAACAAGAAGCAGGGCTGATGACATGGATAACAAGTCCTTTTCTAACAAAGGTGTGGACAAAAAGTGTACAAAAAAGGACTCCAAAAATATTTTCACTGTAATAACTGATCTTAGAAACTCAGTTAACATTAATTGAAAACTCAATACAGGAGACATGCTGGTATCATGGCACTGATGGAACCTGTAATATTCATTTGGTATCTGAACCTGTGTACAGGTGATGTCATCATACATCATAGTTAACAGACTCGTACGGGAACAATACTCACATTTGATGAGTCTCTCTCCCATGAGGTAATTGTTCATGGTCTCTGCAACTATTTTGGCCACTTCATCACAATCAAACTCCACAAATGCGTAGCCTTTGCTTCCCCCTGTCTGCAAGTCAAACATATGCATCAATGATAACAACTCTTTCACACCGCACATCCGCAGCTGATTAAGGCTAATCTGGCTCCCATTTTAAACTGATGCTTCAAATTGAGCATCTGTTGGCACCTGGGTTTTATCGCTCTGCCAAAAGGTGAGCAGGTGATAAGCTTAACGTGCCACAATACTTTGGGCTCAGTTATCTGACCTCAGATCACTGTTAAATCTGGGGCCATTTTCAGTCTGAGCCAAACCTCTGCAGGATCATCCCTACAACATACACTAAAACTGGTTATCTAAAATTACATATAGGACATAACCATTTAAATCTTTGTTCTTGCTGAATAATTAGTACACAGAACAGGATAAATAAGGAAAAACATGGAGGTTAAATCATCTCAGAACAATCAAATAAAGCACTGATTTTGTGAGAACTTGTTACTGTGTTACCTTTTTGCTCCTGGACAACCGCAGCCTCAAGACCGTCCCAAACTGCTGAAAGTAAGTTTTGAGCTGAGGTTCGAACAGCCCGTGTGGCAGGTGGCCCACATAAATCACTCCGGGTGTCAGATGATTCCCCTGCAAAACAAAAGAAATGCATGACTCCAAAAAGATAAAGTCACAGTTTGTAGGTCCTGGTATTGTTCACGCTGGCTCACTGGCACATGTTAACAATCCTGACACCTGAGCTTTCCATGTATAACACATAAAGTTCAGATGGCTGCTGTACAAAGAGCCAGTGACAGTAGGAGCACATGTACGTGACTGTATGAGGAGGAGCTGTCCGATTAGTGCGACAATCTGAACGTTTTTAGGTTAATATTATTATGCTGCTTGCATCTTTGTGCTGTTGTTGTTAAAGAGAAGTTTAACGTAATTTCATGCATTGTTTCCGGTTTATAATTTACCGCTTGCTGATCTTTAAACGCACAATTACACATATTTATCCATCAGTGGAGAAAAAGAAACTTTGAGGTCAAAGTGTTGACGGAGACAGTAGACGCAGCAGCACACACGGACACCAAGCCAGCTGAAGAGTTTCTCAACCACACTACAACACTGCGGAGGGATCGTTTGACCGGATAACAGCTCTCCACGCTGTGCAGGTAAACACCGCCATCATGAGAGCGGCTGCTCCAGACTCTGTCCGCGGCCAGCGGCGGGTTAAAGGTTAGCAGCTGCGTTCACGACAGCTCGGATGTCACAGTGTCTCTGGTTAAAGAATAAAGGTGAACCCCTGTGTGTTTTCAGAGCTGGTGTTGGGTCCCTGAGGCCCCTCGTGTCTGTCTGAGCCGGACTCACCCCTCTGCTCTTGTTCTTCTTGGCCTCCTGCACCTTCTTCTTGAACTCGGACTCCTGTTTGGGGTTGAGAGCCAGCAGCTCTTTGGCCGCTTTAGGGGCCGTTTCCGCTTTAGCTTCGGTCATTTCGGTGTTTAACTGAGAGCACACATGAACCGGAGAGTGAACACGACACGGTGGAGCGAGTCTCCGCGCAGCACGCCGCTCACTGCGTCCGGTCTTCCACGTGCAGACAGCAGAGGAAGTTGAGACGGAAGGTTTGTGAGCTGCTGGACACCGAGGCGTCCTCAGCACAGCGCCGCCTGCAGGCAGGGAGGACCTCCACCGCCCTGTGACACAGAGACTACAGACAACAGACCACACGTCACTGCCGCCTGGAAATAAGCACACAAATGTTGTTTTTACAGGTTCTCCCTCAGGATTATAGCGTGTTATTATTATGACTTATAATGACTTAATATATTCTAATTATGAAATAGTAATTCATATTATTTTCTGCATAAACTGTAGCCTATACACATACATACAAAATGTACAAATCAGGTATTGCAATACACAATGTGTAAATAATCTCTGAACTAAATTTCTTGAATTTTTTATTTCAATGTTTTTTTTTAAATAGATATAATCTTGTGTTATTTTTCTCAAGACCTTTATTCAATCTTTGTGACTTCTTCTGATAAGTATGAATTAATAACACATAACTATAAGATCATATTACAATTACTGGATGATACTTCATTATTATAATCTAAAATGGACACTTTTTGATGAGACGATATTTGAGTGATTGATTTATTTTCTTCAAGTGGCAGAAATGGACTTTCAGTAGAAGATCAACAAATGAAATACATAACAAATACAGGAGAACACACCCATACACAGAATAAACACTCCTACTGTTCCATGAAGAAGTGTTACAGTACAAAAGACTATGGGGAAGGCGGAGCAGAAGAGGAGGTGGAGAGGACATCAACAAGGGGGTGGAGTGTTTACCAGTAAAGTAATGAGGTGAGACAGACATTAGATAGAGACCAGCAGCGCGCACAGCAACATCAGTGGCTCTGATTTCATGACATGGCAACAAAAACCATCTACTTCACAGTGAATGGGAGACCAGAGCAGGCTGAGTTTCCAGTGGACTGCCCAGCCCAGGATGTCAAAGGTAAAAACAATTACAATTACAATTACATTATTATTTAGAATTCACTTACTAATATGAGAAATGTATTTCATGGTATGTGTGGTATGTCCGAGTGCCTACACATGTTCACACGTGCAGTTAAAGTGCTCAAGAATCAATATCTGATCATTAATGCAATCTGGTTTACATTTTTTGAAATGATAATGACTTTGCACTCATTGAAAGATGGTAAATATATTGTGTATTTCTTATCTGTTGTTATAGAATCTAAATTTGACAGTTAATGGGAATCAGCGTGCTTGGCTTTGAATAGTCAGACAAATAATCTGACAGCTTTTTGTAAATCAGTCACATAAACAAGCTTGATAAGGGCGAGGATCATATGCAGAGATCGGTCATTACACAAGCAAATGAAAAAGAGCTGTATAACTGTTCCGGAGGTTGTCTGAGCTACGGACGGTGATACAGCTGCCACTGACAGCTCCTCACTTGTCACATCGGCTTCATATGTTCCTTATTTATGCCGTGTTTTAAGCGCCAAGGAAGGCAAAAAGAAAGCAGTTTATTGAAGATCTCGTGTGATGTTTTTCAGAAACAGTTGTCTATTACTTTGTTTTTGGATTTTGGATCATCTAACTATGAAGTCTACATGCCTCTGTGGTACACTTATATTAAAGTTTACTACTGCCTTAAGGAGGGTTATGTTTATGCTTAGTAGCCCATCTTCCTTAACCATCCAGGTATGTATAAAAACAGTATCTTCATTTATGTATGTGAAATGAAGTGTGAGTCGTTCTCTCCAGATCTCTTCCGCTCTGCAGCTGAGGCGGGACCCCATGACATCCTGAAGCTGTACAACCCCAGAGGCAACATCATCAACATCTCCCCCAGTCTGGAGCCCAACAGCCCAAACTCCTGCTACAAGCTGGAGGTGGTGGCCGCCGACTGCAACAGTGAGCCGTTAGGTATCTTTAACTTAGCACCATGGGAATCACAGTGCTTGGCTGTATTTGGAAACTGTTGTGTCAGATTTTATGCCCTGTTTGTTTTATGTGCATTTATAAAGGCTTCTATATACTGGGCTTTATTGTATGTGACCTGAAGTAACTTTTGTTAAAACTGGTAGATTAAAAATTCAGAGGAAGGTGCCTGATAACATCAGAGGTTGTGTCAAGCACCTACAAGTCCTAAAATGTCCTGTTAAAGCCACAGACTGATAGAGCGGTCAAGCCAAAGACTGGTGGGTGTGTGCAGACAAAGACTGGATGTTGATGTCTTTATTGTTTTTAAAATTCCACTAATTAGACATTCTGACTTCACTAAAACACTGCTGAAATCATATTGCTACCTACCACCCTCTGCCTTAGTCTGCCGGGGACTTGCCACCCGTGTGTGTGCTATCACTGCATGCACCGGCCGCTGCCCGTGTGTATGCCCCTGACACTTGCAACCTGGTCAGCAGGAAACACCATTAGAAATAGCTTTTTGTGCTGAGGTAAGGGAAAAAGAGCCAAACATGCCTACAATTTGCAACATAAAAAGAGATGTACAGACCATTGTAATTCAGTCATACTGCAGGATGGCTCATTGCTTTGCACTTCGTATTGAAGAATAAAGCTCTCTGGACTCTGGTGTTTTATTCGACTTCTCTCACTCTCCAAAGAAGAACTAAAAACATAGAAACCTCATTGAAGAAGAACTTAAAGAAACAAAGAGTAAAGTGTTGAAGCTTGGGCAGGACCAGGCTCAGTCTCTGACTGGCCCTGACTGGGTCTTCCATCCGGCCAGAAAATCCACATCAAAACTGTTGACAGTCTTCGTCTCCATCCATGTCATTTCAGGTGTGGAGCTTGCTGGTGCACTAGGATTTGATCTCTCATCCATGGAGAAGAGGTAAATAAGAGCAAAAGGATTTAATAGAATATGTACTTATTTTTAGTGTGAAATACTCTGTTCAGCACAGTCCAAAGATAAATGTCCTGCTGATGGTGTATGATCTCAGACTGCAGGGCCTAGAGAAGAAAATCCTGATCGAGGCCGGTGAGACCCCTGCAGTCGTGTACGAGATGAAGAAACAGGTGGACTCATTCCGGGAGAAACTAGAGGTGTGGACCAAGCCCTCAGGGCTTTTAGGGCTGCTTGTGAAAAGAATGTGGAATAGTCCTGAAAGACACAGAGCATGAACCGCCCAGCAGCAGTACACAGCTTGTAGCTACCAGCTGAACATCGAGGAGCATTAACAGCTAAAAAGACCAGTGTTTACCACACGAGTAGGTGCAGACGTGTAAGAGTGCTACTGGTGTCAGTGCTGTTCCAGGTCTACTGGAAGTTGTGATGAGACAAACAACACTTAACCTATAACAACTTCATTGGGTGATAATATAATAAGATGCATTTACTGCTGGTTCCACCTTCTCACGTGCTGCTCGATTAAACAAAGAAACAAGGCACGGTTATGTTTTTTAAAACAGACTTAAATGTGTATGCAACCCGTTGACACTTTTGATGTTGCATCATATTTTTAGCTGTGCTGTTGGTACGGCTCTGGGTGGTGATGAACAGTGTGAGTCTCTGATCTCCAGCCTCAGCTGACTGGATTTATTTCTTTTCAGAGCGTGGAGCATCTCAGCTGGCTGGGACTGTTTAAAGATCTGTCAGAGGGAACACACAAGCCTTCCCCATTCTACCACAAGAGAACTCTGCATAAAACCAAGACGGAGTGTGAGCATGTACGGGAAAAGTTTCTTCAAATGAGGCATGTTCACATGCAAGACTCACTGCCAAAAAAATACTACTCTCCATGTATTATATGTTTGAAGGTATAGTGGTCATCAGTGCTTATGTTGTCCCACTTGCAGCTCCCTGGAGGTGTCAGACGAAGTGAGGCAGTACTTAAAGACCCCAACCTTTGATAACTGGTAAGTTTTGACTCATCCAGTGTGAATCAGGAAATGTTTTAATGTGAACTGAAGCATCAGTGTTTGTCACCATGATGTGCTGCTGTGGTGTCTTTGTGCTTGTGTGATCACAAATAAACAGCTAGTGCACCTGTTTCCTCAGAATGAGGCGGACAGTTGGCTAATGACAGTCATGCCCAACAAGCACCTGTGACGCGTTTCTGAAGAGGCTAGGAGCCGTCACCCTTTTCTTCTGATCGACACACTCATCTCAATATGAATAGGGCTGCAGAGAGCTCACAAATCAAAAGACGGTTTTCATAAAAGGATTAATCAACAAACCATGTTTGAAGTGGGCTTTATAGGGAGGAAGTGCATGCTGCATTCAGTTGAGCCTGTTCACCATTTCATCTCACCAAAGCTTTTAAAGCAAACCACAGTGATAGCAGGGCATAGACATACAGTAACGCACGGCCTACAGAGGGAGAACTGACATTTGGAGGATCAATGAATCGTACTGGTACAGAGCTCTGTTAAAACCCTGACAAAATGTAGGCTAGTATAAAGCCTGGCATTATCCTACATTATGGCTCTACAACAAATATAAAGCCAATACTGTTATTTTTGACATTTTGTGTCTTCATTACCATGTCCGTGGCACAGTTGTTGGGGACTATTTTCAGCAGCAGATTAGTACACATTGTGTGGGTTCCACACTGTTCAGCATCCTCTCATGGTGCTGTGTATCCTGTGTGTGTGCAGGCAGTGGGAGGATGCAGAGATCATGGTGCTCCTGCAGGTCATGTACACAGATTTAGATTTTATAGCGACCTTCAACATTGAGCCCGACGTACTGCAACAGTTCCTGTTTGAAGTCTACCGAAGATACAACAACATCCCTTTCCACAACTTCAAACACTGCTTCTGTGTCACCCAGATGGTGAGTGTGTGTTAGATTGTGTTATATTGGGAAAAATCATGGAGAGCCACAAACAGACACAATTGTTTGTGTCTATAATCATGAAATTGCACAATTATGGCTTCACCTTGTTGGCGAAAGAAGAGCTGGCCCTCTGATAGAAGGTGACTCCAATCAGTGGGCAGCTCAGCACATTCATGAAGGAGGACACTTGATGGTTTGAATTATTGTCTTTAATATTTTGTGAAATATAAGTGATACATAAATGATTCATTCTCTGAGCCTGCATTAATCAGTATGTTTGATCATTACATCAAATGACTGTGGAGAAGGTATAAGAGTTCACTCATACTAACGATATTACAGAGAATAAGAACAGAGGATGGTTTAATATGAGGAACTCTCACTGTAAGCAGCCTTTTACAGCAAAAACTCTGATAAACCCATTATATAATGCAAGTGGCAAACAGATCATGTCCAACTACACTATTAGAGGCTAAAGGGACAGGTATTTTTCTCAGGAGACTCAAAACAGGAGCTAAAGGAGAGTGAATATTAGGCTCAGATTCAGGCCAGGTGGGAAGAAACATGATAAATGAATGCTGTTACTGTTCAGTGATTGCTAGATGACTGCTGATGTCAACTCTTTGTCAGTAATGAAGTGAGGCAATATGTTGACTCACTATCCTTTAAAACGTAACCAGTTAGAGCTCTATTTCATATAAAAATGGATCAAATAAAGTTGAATGTGGAAAGTGGTGACTTGTCCATTAGCTTGTTAGATGATGAGATATAAAGTGATGATGTGTCAGTGTTCATGGTTTGCTGCATTGCCCCACAGACAACTATAAAAATCAGTGGATGCAGCTTTAATCTCTCACAAAATGCCAAGAGAACATCCTGCTGCTGTTTCTGTGTCTCTGAGCAGATGTATGGTTTGATCTGGCTGACTGACCTGAGGAGTAAGATGGACAGCATCGACCTGCTCATCATGCTGACCTCTGCTGTCTGCCACGACCTCGACCACACAGGATATAACAATGCCTATCAGGTTTATATGAAATTCTCCCATTGTGCACATTGTTTCCTTGTCACAGCACAAAGAATGAATTTAGTACTAATTTAAATTTCAAATTTATTTATTTAAAGCCCAAAATCACAAACATTGTTTGCCTCAGAGAGCTTTACAGTCTGTACAGTTGTGACACCCTCTGTCCTTAGACCCTCGATTAAAGAAAGTGAAAGATCCCCATTTGATCTGACTACTAAATCCTCATATAAAATCATCTCAGTCATTGGAATGTCTTTTTACACTGTAAACTAATGTTCGACCTTCTTTCAGATAAATGCTCGGACTGAACTTGCTCTTCGTTACAATGACATCTCCCCACTGGAGAACCACCACTGTGCTGTGGCTTTTGAGATACTGGAGAAGGTAAGGATGACAAAACTACCAGCTCCATGATGCATCTTAAGTTTAAGTATTTGAAATGAACCTGGATACGTGCAGAAGCAATTCCTGTAAGATGGAGGTGACAATGAAGAGATGACTTCCTGTATTGCAGACAGAGAGCAACATCTTTAGAAATGTGTCCATGGATCAGTACAAACGGATAAGGGAAGGGATCATCAAGTGAGATCATCTTTCTAATTCTCTTAGTATGCACACTTCTCATGTTACTGAGTCATGATAACACACACAGCATAAAGTGTGCTTTTTGTTCTGTTGTAAGTGCAGATGCATTCTGGCCACTGATATGACAAGGCACAATGACATCCTCAACAAGTTCAAGTCCATCCTGTCAGCATTTGACTTCACCAACAAGGACCACAGAGACGTGGTAAGAGGAACAGGCCACTGTGGCAACATGATCAGTAGGCAGATTCACAAAGACATTCATGTGACTTCATGCTCTGTGAGTATTATTGTCTAATGTTTGCAGAGGTAAAAAGGACATATTTATTATTGAATAAACAATGCTTGAACAAAAGTGACATCTGTTTGCTACTCTTTACATGTGACATTTACAAATGTGACATAAAGCAACCCACATTCAGATCATAGCAAATCAAATCAAACTTTATTTGTGTTGTCTCATACAGATTAGTCCAAGTGCATTACAGATGAATGACCAAATGACCACAAAATAATACAGAAATAACATTTTGAAACATGAATTAAATCACATAAACAGCTGCTTTGAAAAAAAGTCTATATTAGCCATAAAACATTCTAATCAAAGATCTGGCAAAATATGTCATTTTTAAGGTTTAAATGTAAAGATATACTTTGAGCTGCCTCATGTCCGTGAGCAGAAAATAATACCTTGCAGCCTTATCCATACAATGAAGTAAAACCTAACAGCTACCTCACTTCACCTCACTGACCTTCAAACATTTCAAATAAAATCAAGCTTGTCAAGTAGGCAGGTGCATGACCATGTCCATCATCAAATCAACAGAATTTCATAATGAATATGAAAACTAACCAAAGTTATGACTTTAAGGAAGGTTTAAGGAGCGTTACGCAGCACTTTTATTGCAATAGTATAACCTGCTAGATTTAAATATAGTTACCATACATATTTATTGTTTTTCAGGATTTTTGGACATTGGCATTAGGACTGTAAATATTATAATTGCTAATTTTACTCTGGTTAAACCCAAAGTTCTCTTTTTCTCATAATTTATGTGTCGCTGTCTGCAATCTGATTTGTTTTCCGGTTGTGTTTGCAGCTGATGATGATTCTGATTAAGGTGAGCGACATATCCAACGAGGCCCGGCCCATGGAGGTGGCTGAGCCGTGGCTCGACTGTCTTCTGCAGGAATTCTACAACCAGGTATCTGTCTACAGTCCTGCTGTATTTAAGGACATCTCGTACTTTGGCAACACTTTAATGTACATTTCAGAGCAATTGAGGATCATTCATTCCAGCTGTGTCATCCATCTGCCCTCAGAGTGATGTGGAGAAGTTAGAGGGTCTTCCAGTCACCCCCTTCATGGATCGGGACAAAGTAACCAAACCTTCATCTCAAACAGGCTTCATCAGATTTGTCCTTTTGCCCCTCTTCATTGAGCTGGCCAACCTCTTCCCCTGCTTGGAGGTAATTTATTTCAAAAGATTCACAAATATGGTGAAAAAAAACGTTGTGGTTTTGAGTTACTCTCTTACTTACAAATACTACCTCATTTAAAAGTGGGGAAAGTTTTATTAATTCTTCCTTTGTTTTGTAGCAACACATTATTGACCCAGTGCGGAAGGCTCTTGATTACTACACAGAGATGGAGAAAGCACTGGAGAGGGAGAAACAGACTCGGGCTCAGAGTAAGGAGGCAGCTGTGGGCACACAGAGCACAGCTGACAGCCAGACAGATGTTGGGCCTGAAGCCTCGAAAGCAGACGCACTGTGAGATATAGAGAGCAGCACATGTGGACTGGATATCTTATTGAAAGACTGTATGACTTAATGTTGGTTTTAATGTATGTGAACCATCAAAGCTTGTACTTTTACTTGTCTATTTACCAGGCTAAACACATTTACTGTACGCTGCTCTACGCAGTTGTAGTTTTGGTGTATGCAGTATTCAATGTGATGTGATGGGATCTAACTTTCACTTTTTGATTCTAATAAAAGTTCAAAACAAATTCTCAACATTAATACTATGAGTATCTTCAGAGTACAATAAAAGAAATTAGTATTTGTCTGAATTATATTTTTAACTTTTTATATTTAAAAAAGGAATCTGTGTAAAATGATTACATAGATATGTACAAGTAAATTATAGATTACACATCAGAAGCATTGCATTATTCTGTTGCTGAGGTAGTCCAGGCACAGTTGTATTTCTTATGAAATCACCAGCGTTGTTTGTTTGAGGATGAATAAACTCTTTATACTGTAAGTTGGTTTGGTTTCATTGCATCAGTAGTAAATGTGAATGTAATAAAACACAGCCAAGCTTCCGAGGTATCAGTACACTGACAGAACATACATTGACTGTACCTTGAGATAAAAGTCCTTCGATAATGCTGTCAGTTCAGTCTCGGGCCTGTGGATCATTTATCATTTATTATATTCACATTCAATGTGTTCTGTCATTTTAGCTCAGTGAAAGTCTGACAGTCAGTGAGTCTGATACATGTCATTTATACAAAAAAAATGCATTTGAATGAACTTTTTACTACATGCAAAATTTACTGATGTTACTCTGTGGTTTAGCAATAGCAATCAGAAGTTCAAAAGAAGCCTTTAGCTAATATGTGGAATGGGAGTCTGACTATGCTGGAAGTGGACTAGTGGTTTTACTGAACCTAGTTAACCTATTTTCAAAATGATTAACCACCATTTATGGACCATAAACTGCAGCATTTTAATTCTTCCCTGTTTTTAAAATCAAATGATCGCACCTGATATTGTATATCAAAAAGGACCATGTTTGAAAGTCTTGTCTGGCTGTAGGGTTGACAGTCTGAATGTCAGCAGGTGTAGAGTACACTGCTGGTCTGTAGGTGTCACCGTTGGTCCTGTGATATGACTCTGAACAGCCGCCTGAACCTCAGCCCACACTTCTTGGACTGTCATAAATAATGCAGTTACAGTAAGAGCAGCAAATGTCAACTTTACCTAATGCTGACATAATCCCATGTAATGTTTCCGCAGAATTAAAGTAGTATATTAGTTATCACAAATACGTTCTTGTGGCTTAAAACAGCCCTGTTAGGTCTAGCCCCAATAACTAATTGACTGTTTCCTAAAAGGTGCCAGGCAGCACTGACCTGTGGGGAAGCTGTGTCCAGTCAGCAGTGTGAGACATTAACTCTGTTTGTCCTTCCTTTGAGATCTATTTTCATTTAGGAAATCTTTATACACCACATTATTCCATATTATTATCAGTGTAGTAAATAACAGTAGACTTCACCTGAAACAGGTAACTCTACACTAGACAAAAATATCTGTTAGTTAAGGTGTTAAAGGTGACATTTTAAAAAACAGTGTTGTTTTCTGTGATGAAGAAGGGGTCACAATAACTTGAAAAGGTTTTATGGTTTCCTGTCAGAGATCAGTGCCCTCAGCTCATTCTGGCTGGTACTCCAACTTTAGGACTGTCATTATTTCTTCTAAAAAATGCTAGCCAACAATGTTAACATAAGCAGACCAGATGGCCCAAAATAGTGTTTTCCAGCCCGTCAGGTTTACAGTGGGAGGATCATCAGTCTGCCTCTACGGCTCAGTGTGGCTAAGAAAGACATTCCTCACAAAGCCAAATAAAGATGTGAATTATTTTTAGACTTCAGGCTCATATTATCACCAGCAGAGGAGCTCCAACTGACTGAGGGAGAGGGGCTGCTCCCACAGCTGTGTGAGAGAGTGTGTGTGCGAGAGGGTTAGGCTGAGAAGACCACAAAAAGCTCTCTCTATGCTCTCTCTTTGCCTGAACGCAACGCCATCCTCTTCAAGGAGGTGTAGAAAACCTATAATGTCTTCTTATACCATAAAAAAGTTTGTTTCATCGAATGCTTTATTGTGTAATAAGGTGTTGCTTTGAGCTGCTGCTCCTCATTTAAGGCCATATTCAAGGTTGCAGAGTGCATGGTTAGTTTTATAATTTGTATTTTGACTTGTAATGTAGGTGTTAAAATTGGTTTGCACTTTGCACTTTCACTCTGTTCACCTTAGATTTGTACTTTCTCATGAACTCATGTAACTTTTAGTTGTTTCCATTTCATCAGAACACTGTGACCTTTAGCTTGATAAGCAGGAATCTGATGTTCACAAAAACTCTTCATTAATTTGCCAGTTGTTTTAGATACACGCCTCAAGGACAACACACATTCATGTTTCATACCACATTTCCATAAGTTCACGTGAACAGTCGGCCTGTTCAAGTCAGAGATCACTGGCCAATGAGACTCGGTGGCACCTCAGTCCAACCTGGAAATCAAGGCCTCATCTGACTGAGATTCTGTGAGAGTTCTGTCATTTTGATCCCAGCGCTGTAATACTTTACCTGTGACCTGAATAAATTCTACTTCTGATAACTGAAGATTGCTCCGGTTTGTTCTTCCAACCAAAGAACGGGCCTAACATAGGGAAAGTTCATACGTTAAATGTAACACTGACAATGGCTGCATTCTGGTCAAGAGTCCCACTTAGGCATGACTGAATGAATCAGTATGCACAATACAAGGACCCTGAAACTGACGCAGCTAAATGGAATTCAATAACGTCTCCATTCCCCCCTTAAGAGCAGGAATAACAGAAGCAAAGCCTAAAAATGGTCGGCTGGAGCTCTTCTGTGTTTGTCTGCAAGGGTTTTCTCCAGGTACCCTCACAATCCGAAGCATGCAGATGAGCTCCATTTGTTGCCTGTAGGTGTGAGTGGTCGTCTGTCTCGGCCCTGTGATGACTGGAAACCAGTCCAGGTTGTCTCCCGCCTCTCAGTCAGCATCATCTGCTCCACACCCCCGTGACCATCTCTGAGGATAAAGACAGGTGATGGATAACACATTTCTGAGCCACTGCAGGAAGGTCTCACACCACACAGAGCCAGTTTGGACTGCAGACCTGAAATCTGAAGTTCAAATAATACTTTTAATACACTTTAACATTTGACGCTCTAAATAGTGAACCCTCAGTGATACTGAGGAGGGATTGATTTGAGCACATTTCAGATGTGTGCATTAAATCAGGAGAGAGGAAATTTTGGGACCATTTTTCAGAATCAGAATCAGAATTAGCTTTATTGCCAAGTATGTGAACCCATACAAGGAATTTGGTATTTTGCACTACCCTCTCATGCTTGACAAATAGAAAATTTAAATAAATAAACACAAATATATAACAAAGAAACTAACATAACCTTAACATTACATAACAAAAAAAATTAACATAACATAACAAACATAACATAACATATTATAACTTAGTTAAAGACCTGGAGGTCTGGAGGTCTGGAGGTCTGGATCCAACCCCTGTGGAAATAAACATATACATCTAAGGATTTATCAAAACCCTTAACGTATTTCACAGTAACGTGTCTACAGGAAAACATGTTAATACTTGAATTAGCGTGGTTTTCTTCCCTGTTGGTGTCAGTCAGCAGTAAGTAAACAAACAGAATCCTTGATGACAGTGGTTTGTCTTATCACTTATCACACAACAATGTGAGCCAGTGATCTTCAGTCAGCTGATGGAAACTAACTGTTGAAGGGGTGTCCAAGGAGCAGCTGGATTCAGTCAGGTGAAATATTCCAGACAGTATCCCCCACACTGCGTCACGTGTCGTCACCCCGGATTGGCCGGAGCCTGCAAACGTGCCCCCAAAGCTGATTGGACGGAGCGTGGCCGACGCCTTCAGACGAGCGGCCAATCGGTGAGCAGCGTCGAGGTCGGTTCCGGTTGATCCTCCGTGACGGTCGCGAGGCTCCGTCCGCTCGGTGCACCCGCCGCCCGCAGCAGAGGCGCGTGCAGCAGCTCGCTTCCGTCCCGGTGTGACCGCAGAGAGCATCGCGAGGACCGGCTGAGCCATGGAGCCGCTCGTGGCTGCTATCGACCAGGGCACGAGCTCCACGAGGTTTCTGGTGAGTGACGTGGAGGCGTGAGGCCGGCCGGGAGGTCACGCGCGCACGGTGGTATCATTCAACAGGCGGTGCGTTCATGGCCCTGCGTTTATTGGAGACTTAGTGAAGGGGGACAGACCTCCGCACACACAACCGAGACGTAAGACGGGTTAATTAGCTTACAGGCTACAGGGGAAGGATGACCCGTGGTCTCTGGAAGCTGACAGCCTTCACGTTTCTCCTCTTCAAGTCGAAGAAAGCCGGTTTTTCTGGGTTAATGAAACTCAGCAAAGAGAGCTGCTGATGACAGAGACAGAGCTGCAGGTCAGACCAGCTCTGCCTCTGTCGCCAGTCTCTCTGAGGACTGTCAACATCTGACAAAACATGCTAATGGCTACAGATCACACTCAGTCAAGCATCCATAGGAAACAGTAAATACTCAGTCTATTTCTATGTGTTTAAATGAGAAGAGTCCATGCTGTGAGACCTGAGCATCAGTGTGTCAGTGTGCATGGAGAGCACGTTTTGAAAGTCTTTTGTGTAAATTAAGCAACTGGAGAGTAAAGTAAATCACAGTTCACTGGAACTGCAGCTGATGGGGGAAAAATCTTCAGATTGATAAATGAAATGTCAATAAACCTTTTTTTGGTGACACAGAGAAATATGAAACCAATTTTGTGGATTGCAGACGTTTATTACCTTTTTTACAGTTGACTACCTCACTGAAGTGCTTGTATTCCCCTCAGTTTGTTTTGTTCCTACTTTTTCATCAGCAGAGATGCTCGTCAACCCATCCCTTCTCTACCACACTGTTATTCTCCTGCCTCATGGAAAAGCCACCAGATTTTTCCACCTGTCACTGTTCTCACTCTTCAGAATGAGTCCTGTTACGTGATCCATTGTTAATAAAATTGGGCTTCCTTAAGTAGGTCAGCTGGAAGATTCAGAGGCCAGCAGTGTGGAGCTCTGTGCAGAGAGCCGCAGCCTCTTGTTACATTTAGAGGATTTTTTGATGCTTGAGTAGACCTGCTACACATTTTTGTGAGATCTGACTTTTTTTTCTTTTGAGTAACTGGTGTCTCAGTCAAAACACCAGCTTAACGCGTGCTTTTAATTTTAAATTGATTGACAGGATTTTAAAAGGAGACTAACTCTGATGAACAGCACAGTCTAAGCCATTATATCGTTAGTTTATATAGTTTACATGAGTGTTGTTTCTCTTTTATTCAGCTCATGGTGAATCTCGAGAGGTGAAAAAGGTGGTTGTCCACAGGTGATATGACATTGATCTGGATGTTTTCTGCGTCAGCTCTCTCCAAAAGGCCTTGGACCCTTTGTGAGATCTCTGGCTGCCCGTCTGATGACACTTAGGTCAGGAACAGAAAAAGTTCACAAGTTAAACTTTAACCTAGAAGGTTGTTTTTAGGTAATCGCTAAGAGTCAAATGACGATGAGCAAACATGTCTCCAGTCATTGGTGATGTTGATGATTCTGTTGATGATTACCATCAAGCCTTTTGCAATATGAAGATGAATCCTCAACATAACTGGGCCTCCACCCCTTCATCTGCTGAGCTTTGCAGCAGATTGCCTCGTCATTTATGAACTATTCCAAAGTTTAATACACATTCATAGTGTCACAAAGACGATCTTGTTGTTGGTTTTAGTTAAAGTATGTGATTATCAGGCAATACTTAACTATCATAGTATTGATATTGATTTATCCAGTATTTACAGCTGTATTTGACCTCTTCACACACAAATCTTTCTCACCCAGAGGAATACCACAGACTCACAGACTTATATGTCCAGTGTTCCCCCACTAGTGACATATCTTATTTCACAAACTACCACAGATGTGAGCCTCTGTGTCATATAACATTTGTTACCTTTTTTTTAATAGAAATTCATTAGATGTCTGTGATATATTACAGACTTGATGAAAATTGCCAACGCAAACTTTGAGACTTTGAGATAAGTCTCAACAAATGATGAACACTGTGTTTAGAGATGTATTTGTTTTAGGACGTGGATGTCTGCAGTGTTGATGTTGGCAGCAGCCACATGTAGCTGTTTCTGTTGTTGTAGCTGACTCTGAGAGGGTTGTGATGGGTCTTTTAAGGTGATGGCAGTAAACTGTCACAGTGTCAGAGAACTCTGAGACCTCAAATGTTAATACGACTCCCCTCTGTGCACTCCTTCTAATGAATTTCCAAATCATTTGCTGAGGTCAGGAGATAATCTGCCCTCTGTGCCAGAACACACAGGTGGTTTGTCAGTCAAACGGCTCAGACTGAGCTCTGTGGACTGGCTACAGTATGTGAATCATCACATGTGGAAGTGATGTTGGACTTTGCGTTGAGTTTTATAAAATGTCACCATGAACTAAATGCCACCTGAGATGAGAGTCAAAGCCTGACAGTGATCACATGGAAACGTTCTTGATGTATTGATAACACCGACTGTGAGGATGCATAATGTGAATTCTGGGCAAACTTTTGGGGTTGTTGGATTGATAAAACCCTAAATCAGGGGAGGTAAACATGAGTCTTCTTTGGCAGATTTGTAGACTTTGAGTATTTGTACAAGTTTGAACTCCAGTGACGTCAGAGGTCCCTCTTTATCTGGCCCGGTCATGCGGGCTGCCCTTTTATGATGCGATGAAGATGTTCCTGTTTGCTGTCCAACTATGTGACTTCAACCGAATGTCACCTCCTTCCTTTCAGTGTCAGAGGGGTCATCTTGTAGCCAGCGTCTGTCTGTCTGTCTGTCTGTCTGTCTGTCTGTCTGCCTGTCTGTCTGTCTGTCTGTCTGTCTGTCTGTCTGTCTGCCCAGTCTCTGTAGCTGTGAGGGAACCATGAAGTTCAAAGAGTTCAGTGGTGCATTATGGGTGGAAACTGCTTGTGGGTCAAAACCTTGAGGACAAGGCTAATGTTTCACACTCTTTCCTGGTGTGGTATATCACTGTGTTGACCTCATGTAACCCAGCATTTGGATTTTTGTGGGGAGCTGAATTATAGGCCTGTGCTGCTGTGCTGACAGGAGGGTAATGCTACATGGGTTTATCCTATTACCTTATTAAGAGAAATGCTGACTTCTGTTTGTGCTGCCTCATGTGAAACCTTTCCCCTCTGTGATAGGAAGCCATTCTTTGTTGGGTGACGTCCATGTCGGGTGCTGTGTCTGCAGTGACATCCAGCCAATGCTCACCGTCACTGGCTCACTTTCTGTTTTGTCCCTTTATCACACCCTACTGCATGTTGTGTTGCAATAATAAAACCTCCCATCACCAGTCAACCCTCTGTTGTGCCAAATCGTGTGTCATCTCACTAAGATAACTTTAACCTTTTCCTCCTTTTTGTAATTCATGTTCTTTGTGTCTTATGAATTCATTCTCTTGACAGGTGTTCAATGCAAAAACAGCAGAACTCATGAGTCACCACCAAGTTGAGATCAACCAGAGCTTCCCCAAAGAGGGGTGAGTGTATTTTACAACAAGGCCAATATGAACAGTTTTCATGAGAAATGAACTCAAAGGTTACTTTTCACTGAACCAGCGACTCATCGGTTTCCTCTGACCAACAGTCCAGAGCACAAAGACATTTACTTTGTATATTTGACTATCAGATCCTCACATTTGAGTGTAGGAACAGCGCGTCTTGCATTTGTGCTGAAATATACAAATATATACAAATAAATCCATTCTGTGTACACTAAAAGGAATAAGTCTTACATTGTATCTGCACCGTCCTACTTCCTTTGACGGTTTACTGCACTGCTGAGGTTACAGTTTAACTGCATTTCAGGTGACTTCTTACTTTATTTGAAATGTGTAACATAATTGAGTCTAAGGTCCAAGTCTTTTTTTATTGTGCACACAATAGCTGGTTGATTGATGCACAACTAGATGTTTTTATCTTCTCCATATAAAGTCTGGTTGATGAACACACTGTTCCAGAGGCCAGGTCCAGGTCTGACACACTGTAGACTGTGTTAATAACAGTTTTTATATGAAATTGAGAGCTTTGCTCTGTACATTCATAGAAATAGGTAAGTGTAAATCTTTAATATTCATACCTCAAAGTGCACATCCTGAAGCTCTCTGTGATCCATTCAGATCAGAGTTGCATCAGCCAGAGGAGTGTTTACTTAAACTAACTCTACCTCTGCATGGTTCATGTAAAAGACCTTTCACCGTGTAACCCCTGACTCACTGATACAGTCCGGCCTTGTGATCAGCAGCACGCAGCATCTGCACACACGACACACAAACTACACTGTTTTCTGATGGCTTTGTTTACAGCTCTGTGTCTTTCTGGAGCATGTACAAAGCTGACATGTGTTTGTGTGCACGTGTGGGATTTTTGAGTGTTTACATGTCTGTGTTTGTGTGTGCATCAGCTGGGTGGAGGAGGACCCCAAGGAGATAATGCAGTCTGTGTACGAGTGCATGGAGAGGACCTGTGAGAAACTCTGCCAGCTCAACATTGACGTCTCCAACATTAAAGGTGGGACACTGTGACCGCGCTACATGGACTCTGATTGGTTGATGCAGACTGTCTAACTGTGGGTGGATGAGAGAACAAACACTGACTGTTAACCACACCCACCAGGGAGGAATGGGCTGATGTGGGGGTCTTACTGACATTATGTATGTTGTTTTCTCAGCGGTGGGGGTGACCAACCAAAGAGAGACAACCCTGGTTTGGGACAGAGAGACTGGAGAGCCTCTCTACAACGCCATTGGTGGGTGTATCTTACATGTGGATCAACAACAATCCCTGACAAATATTCTCATTTACAAATGTAGTAAATAATACTTTCAATTTCCAAAGATTTACAGCATTGTAAAGTGTTTTTGTAAGATTTGTTACCACTTGTTTGGTTCTAAACTCACAAAGTGTGAGACTTAACACTGCATACGCCTTAGCTGTAATATCTTTAATTGAGCAAATAAGATTATGTCATCTGGGAAGCAGCACAGCGCATGACTATGTTGCATCAGATTGTAGTGTCCCATGTGTTGTCTGTCCCTGCCCCGCTGCCTACTATCCCATGAGGCAATGCTTCAGTGTAGGAGCTGAGCACATGGGTTCACTGCCCTCTCAAAGCCTGCATGCTAATACTCCTCGCAGAGAGGAGCTTTCTCTCCGTCCCCCGAGGCCTTCAGTTACAGCTTGAAAGGCTCATTTGTCAGGCCGGCCTGTGGTTGCTGTGCCTGTAGAATGTGAGGGGTGTGTTGGCGGTGGGTCAGCCTGCTGTGGACAGCACTACAACAGGAGACAACGTCCAGGTGTCTGGTCTGAAGTCACCATGTGTAAAAACCTGTGAAATGTCATCATGACATTTTGTGTGACTGCTGCAATGTGTGTGTTGCTTTCAACACTTCCCTCAGTGTCCACACAGTAAAGCTGGCTACACTTTCTCTTTGATGCTGAAGTGGTACATTTGTGTACACTTGATAGCATAATGTAAATGATGGGGTGTTTTTAGTTTTAGCTCTTAGGATAGAAGTGATTAGAAAAGCTTTTAAGAAGAATGAAGACCATGATTTTAACCTCCTTCTCTAAACTCGATCTGCTGAATTTAAAAATGAAATATTACAAGAAAAAGAGGGGTCAGAATTGTTCATGTAAAAGAAATCAGAAATAAAGTTCAACTACACAACCATGTGACCTGTTGAAGTTGCTTTGCTTTGACCATTGGAATTACTTTTTCATCCCATAAACCAAAACGGCACTTTGGAGAAAAGCTGAAATATGTTGAGAGAAGAAGAGTCTTTTATTTCATCACTCTCTCTCCTCTTGTATATTTTTAGTTCTCACTGTAAGTATGACCTGTCCTCTGCTTCATCTCCAGTTTGGCTGGACCTGCGCACACAGTCAACCGTGGAGAGGCTCATCAGCAAAACTCCAGAAAAAAACAAGAACCACCTCAAGGTGAGAGAAGAATCGATCATTAGTTTTTAGCTTATTTGAGGTTTTAGATTCAGGTTGCAACATTTACAGACTTAAAAGAAGAAATGTGACAAAGAGAAGCAGGTGTAGAAAACAGATCAGTGGGTGGAACTAAAGGTTTGCATACATGATGGTCACTTAATACCTACTGTTGATACTAAAGGCAAACAGTGTGGATGAATGTCTTTCTTTTGATTTCTGATGTTTCAGTAACTTCATAGTTTGATCAGTCACTCCTTTTTTATACCAAACACAATCTGTTATATGTTGCCATTGTTCTCTCTCCAGCACAAGACAGGCCTTCCCATCAGCACCTACTTCAGTGCGGTGAAGCTGCGTTGGCTGCTGGATAACGTGGAGGAAGTGCGTCAGGCCGTGCTGAGCGAGCGCGCCATGTTTGGCACGGTGGACTCCTGGATCATCTGGGTATAAGCATCGACCGAGAGAGTTTCAGATAGAGACTTAACTGACTTTAGTTATACTTACACTGAATGAAGTCTATTTACAGCCTGGAAAATGTTCCTTAGAGTCAGTGTGTGAAAGTGAGGGAGCACAAGAGAAAAGCCTTTTTCTCTATATGACAATATCAAGTGGAGCTACAGAGTTTACATTTCTATGCTAATGGCCCTTCACAGCCCCCTTTTGTTCCCTACTTGTGATGCACACTGAGTCCAGTGTTATTCTTCCTCAGTGTCTGACGGGGGGCAGGAATGGAGGGGTCCACTGTACAGACGTCTCAAACGCCAGTCGCACCATGCTCTTCAACATTCACACCATGGACTGGGATCCTGAACTCTGCCGGTAAACAAACACATGCAAACATACATACACAGGGTTTGCAAGAAAAGCTCACAGCTCTGCTACCTTTGACAATCACAGCTTTAAAATGATGATGATGATGATGATGATGATGATGATGAAACTTAAGTTACCTTAAAGCCAAGTCACTGCTTTACATAAATAGCTCTGTTTCCTTTCTAGATCCACGTCAAACTATTGTCCGCATACACACTGTCCTGAATGTCTGTCCCATTTTCTTGTCTGTTCTGTGTTGCTGCTGTAGTTCTTGCACATGTGTGCACAGTAGTATCCTGTTTGCTCTATTATAAACCTGTATGGTCATGCCTGTAGGTACTTTGATGTCCCAGTGGAAATACTTCCCAGAGTCAGAAGCTCCTCAGAAATATATGGCTGGATGGTAAGTTCAGTTAACCTCAGACCTCTGTCTGTCTGTCTGTCTCTCTGTCTGTCTCTCTGTCTGTCTGTCTGTGTTTGTGTGTCCACGTTTTCAAATGCACTGTCTGCTGAATGTTTCCCTGATACCATTTGTGTTTGGAGATTGACACGACAAGATCTGACCTGAATGTGTTTCTCTCTGGAACTGTAAAATCCAGATAACTTGCAGTTAACGTGATAGGACTGTGTATGTAATTATCAGAGCATCAGATAATGTCCTGATAATGTTCATGGGGAAGCAGTAAATCGTTTGCAGCTCAAAGATTATTGGCCTTTTGAATGTCTGGTGAACAGAATGATCCATCGTTCACCAAATCATGAGTGAAGAATTCATACTGATGAGCTCTCAGAGAGGGCAGTGTGTACAAATGTCAGCAGTAACACACCAGCAGGCACAGCTTTCTCTTTCTCTTTCTCTTCACTCGGACAGCTGTTTGTTGTTTAACATGCTACAAAAAGTGTGTTTGGATTTTGCTTGAATGAGCATTTCACTGTTTATGGATTCAATAGTCCATGAACCCATTTAGTTCTGCTTAAATAGAAATCTTTATTGTGGTCCTGCCCTGATAAGCCTCGCCTGTTTTGTCTCACTGGCAGATGGTTTGTACAGATAACAGACACAGAGGCTGCACTTTTAGAAGAGTCAACATCCCAGCTTGTATAAAACATCTTGACTTAAAGCGGTGGTGGCGGTGTGCCATTCAAAGAGCTGCCTCTCCTGTGTGTGCTCAGAAACATGCTGCTTCTGTTAATGTGCGTCTGTGCTCGTCTCTCCCAACATGGTCTTGTGTGTAAAACCTGCTTTATGCAACATGCACCTTGTCCTGCAGATCAGAGGTCGGCGACGTGGCAGCTCTGTTTGTTTGTCTCACTTTTATGGGTCAGATGTTTGTTTTTTTTTATCTCTTCCCACATCCTGCCAGACCTAACTGTGACTTGAACTCGTTTTGGGATGAGGTTTTCACATAAGAAACACTTAAGTAATACTTAAATGAGAGCAGACGCTGTTACTACTCTGATGTGTACGACGGCACATTTCACTCCCTGATCTGATACTGAAAAATCCAATGAAGTCGAGCTCCACATGTAAATAAACTATGTCTGCAGAGCTGCTGTTAAACTGGCAATAGGCAAAAGGGTTGCATACTGATAAGGTGATAACCTTAGTGCTAATCTTTTCCCCATTAAGATAAAAACATTCATAGAGTGTGACTCATTTCTTGTCTCTGCATTATGTATTTCATCACTGAGATTTATTACATTATGCTGCAAATTTGCATAGATAATGTTGAGAATCACACCATGGTGGCTGGATTATCAAAGTGGTAATAATAATATATTTGTAGTGCTGAATCATCATTTTAAAGGGTCCTGTTGTGTAAACTGATTAACTTATGACATGACTGTCATGGTGCATTGGATTCATCCATTATTGATATCAGGGTTAGGGTTAAGAGTGACGGTGAGCAGCTTGTTGTTTGATCCAAAGGTTTTCAGTGTAGACTCACGTGTGTTTTGTGATGAAACAACAGATGCAGTCATTTATCCAAATTCTAAACGTGTGTGTTTTTCCTAAACAGAAATCCGGCTCTCTTGCAGGAGTTCCCATCTCCGGGGTAAGGACTGCTGTCTGTTATGTAACTGTCAGAACAGTGACCGTGTGTGGAGGTTGTGTTGTGGTGTGTGTTACATTTGAGTGACAGATTTTCCAGTAGAGCCTACCCCATGCTCTGCCCAGGCCAATATTAGCCTATCAGTCATATGTTGCATCAGAGCATCAGCCTATAACCAACAAGAAACTGATCTGCATGCTTTTACACACTGCAAAGGTCAAATGAATCAAACACTCACCACACACTACTTCATGTTGTAGTTACTATTTTGTTTAATGTAGCTCAGTCCAATTATTTTTTTTATTTATTGGCCCCGTATATGTTTGAATCTTACTTGGATATTTATTGTTTTTTGTTATAGTTTAATGGTTTAAAAAAAGTAATTTGAGCTGATATGTTGGTTCTAGATTTTTTAAAAATCATTAGATATCAACATTGGTGTCAAAAAGGCAGTAGTCAGGTTCTAGTTTGAGTACAAGTTGGACTAAGTGTGTTTGTGTGTGACTGTCACAGCCCTCTAACAGCGACCTCGTCTCTCTCAGTGTCTTGGCGACCAGTCAGCTGCCCTGGTGGGTCAGATGTGCTTCAAGCAGGGCCAGGCCAAAAACACGTGAGCCGTCTTCATCTTACTTCTGTCTGTCTGCGCCACTATGTGCTGCTTTAAGTTTCAGACTGGCTCAGTGTTACATCCTCAACATACCGCTGCCGAAACAAGATGCCAACATCACGGCACTGCTTTGTGCTCGTAAAACACCATGACAAGTATTTTCAGTGGGAACTTTTCTCTGAAGGCTGTTGTATACTCTGTGGACGAGAGATCTCATGAATAAAGCGGAGAGTGGACTAAAGTAGCGAAACTAAATCATTTAGATAAAAAACAAAGGAGAAACCAAGATGCTTCCTCAGTGTGCACATTCACTGAGACAGCGAGGAGTAAAGTTGGCTTAAAGTTGGATAATAAAGAAAGTAAAGAGTTTAACATTTCCCCACATATTTCCTTAATATCCATCCAGCTGATGTCAAAACCACATTAGGCATAAATAAACGCAGAGTTGTGACTATATGCATCATTCAGACAGAGAAACTTAAATTGAGTGATGTTAGTTTTTATTCTTTGAGTCTTTAGATAATGACATCAATCTTTCAGTGGTGGGTCTCTAACCTGCCTCACTCTTTTTCTGTTCCTCTCATATAAAGGTATGGGACTGGTTGCTTCCTGCTCAGGAATACAGGGACCAAGGTAAGACAGTAATTCATGGGACTGAAACTGAACTGGAACTGAAGAAAAAAAAGCATTTGGGTGGCACAGTGGTGTAGTGGTGTCACACTGTCGCCTCACAGCAACAGGGTTCTGGGTTCAATCCTTCTGTGTGGAGTTTGCATATTCTCCCTGGGTTTTCTTCCTCCCGCCATCCAAAGACATGCAGGTTAGGTTGATTGGAGAATCTAAATTGCCCTTAGGTGTGAATGTGAGTGTGAATGGTTGTCTGTTTTTGGCCCTGCGACTGACTGGCATCCAGTCCAGGTTATAACCCCACCTCTCACCCGAAGATAATGGGTTAGAAAATGGATGGCTGAAACTTTCAAATGACGTTCATGTCTTCACTCTGTTACTGCTCTCGCTCGACAACGTTCTCTCCCTCCTGTGATGTCAGCCTGTGATGTCAGACCACGGCCTGCTGACCACTGTTGCCTACAAACTGGGAAAAGACGAGCCTGCCTGCTATGCTCTGGAGGTGTGGACACACTTTCATTACTCCTTCATTTCAGAGTACATTTCACATAATAAATGATGACGTGCTCCACGGCGGACCTGCTGTTTCTACCTTCCTGGAGCTCTGATGTTTTTCTTTCCTCCCCTCAGGGCTCAGTGGCCATTGCAGGGGCAGTGGTGCGGTGGCTGAAGGATAACATGGGCATTGTGCAATCTTCTTCAGAGATCGGTATGTGCACCGTAGCATCTCACATAATGTGAAATTCATATCATTCATTAACACGGCAGCGTGGAGTGAAATTCTTTCAGGTCTGTCTTTTTTCTGTAGAAACGTGAGCCCTGTGTGTTTTTGAAGTAACTCTTCCTCTTGTCCTCTCACCGGCTCATTTCAGAGAAACTAGCAGCTGCAGCCGGCTCGTCGTACGGCTGTTATTTTGTGCCGGCTTTCTCCGGGCTCTATGCCCCCTACTGGGAGCCAAGTGCAAGAGGGTGAGACAGTCAGCTGTTCAAACACAGTCAGCTGTCAGTTCATGTTCAAGTGAAGAGAGGAGCAACTCGAAAGAGATTTAAGAGTCAACTGGACTTGCTTGAAGTTCCTTAAAATGCCTCTTCAGTTCTGACTGCTTATTGGAGAGATGAGAATTTCTAACCCCTAGTAGGTGACCCTGAGAGTTGTTGGGGTCATATGTGGATCGTTACCCCATCCGGCCATCACTTGAAAGTAACTGAGCAACACTGACCACCCGTCCTTCAAGCGAGTCAAGTTGATTTTAGTCAAATCTGAAGAATTAGATGACTGAGAACCGTCACACACGAGAAGGAGAAACATTTTTACTGCAACATATTTGGTTTATTTGATTTGTCTGGATTCTTACCTTATACATCATATTTTATAGTTTATATTTTCAACTTGTTTCTGTTGTTTGTCTTCCAGCATCATCTGTGGACTCACTCAGTTCACCAACAGGAGCCACTTGGCCTTTGCTGCCCTCGAAGCCGTCTGCTTTCAGACCAGAGAGGTGAGCAGCGTCTTCTGTTTATTTCTTGTTTTTTCTTCCTGCTGTGGGAAGTGAAAGAGAAAACCACAACGTCTGTTCTGACGAGCACGACAAAGACTAAATGCAGCAACACTCGTGTGACATCTGACTGCAGATACATCACACATTTGTTGTTCTTTGTTTTATTTCAGCCTGGAGTGTTTCCCATCAGTGTGGCTGTTGTGGTTTTGTAGTTCATGCTGTAGTTCTGGGAGACACAGCAGGATAAAATATACCTCCTTTTTGAATTGATGCAGTGAAAGTTTGGGTGTGTTGCAGCCAACTGAAAAGCACGTCCTAACTTTCCAAGAGAGTAAAACGATGAAAATCTCCAAAGCAGTGGTACTTTGTGTGTGTCAGATCCTGGATGCGATGAACCAGGACAGCGGCGTCCCTCTGACGCAGCTGCAGGTGGATGGAGGAATGACGTCCAACAGGTTACTGATGCAGCTGCAGGCCGACATCCTCTGCATACCTGTAGGTAAGAGGACTCGTAACACACACGAGCAGTATGTACTCACATGTAAAATATGTGACGAATACATGTATTTATGATGTTTGAGTGTGTATGTACTACTACTACAAAGATCCAACCCAGAGCATCCATGTATGATGTAAAATGTCTGACAGCAGAAGTCAAAGTCAGGAACTGATTTTACACATGAAGGGGCAGATTTACAGTAAATGTAGAAACAGTTGTTCAGAGACTTTTGGGGCGCAGAGGCAGCTGTGTGAGATCTAATCTAATCAAACTACAGGGTCACTTGACTGAGTAACTGAAGACGAGTTTGAAAAGAAGTGGGCTGATCAGATGTCTTGTAACCTGCTCCACATCTGTTTGAGGCCAGGCTACATTAACCACTACAAGCACAGCACGCTGCAGCTGCATTGTGGGTGGTGCAGACTTGTTATGCTGTAATGTTGACAGAGAAGAGAAGATGACCCCTCTGCTTCTGCTGCATGAACGTCTGTCCAATGTCACAGAACACGGTGGCAGCATGAACTGCTTCACTAAATGTGTCTCCTCCTCCAGAAAACAAAGTTAAAGTTTAGATAAGTTTAGAGTTAAAGTTTAGTTAATATGGATAAACATTGATTGTCTGACTGTAGACTTTGTACTCTTTCTGTCATCCTGACCTTTGTCCCAGAAGGACAAAAACACACACACAGACACTAACCTTGACAGGTGTGTACAAAACATCACACCATTGCTTCATCCATACTTGTGGATTCATCTGCTGCTTATCACGCTCGGATGATTATTACAGCGCCAACATGCAAGATTGTGTCACCTGTCAAATCCATTTACACGAAGTTTCAACCACAATTTAAATATTGTCCCTCCCTCATTATCTGCCATTTAAAGACATCTTTAGTAAATAAAAAGAAAAAAATGGACAGTTTGACATTTTTACTTGTGAGGATAAGGACTTTGTTGATAAGAGGGATTGTTCCTCGTTTCTGATCCTTCATGTGTTTCCACGTGTGTGTGTGTCTGCCTCGTGTTGGTCCAGTGCGACCCACCATGTCGGAGACCACAGCTCTGGGTGCAGCCATGGCAGCGGGGGCAGCAGAGGGGGTGGGAGTGTGGGACCTGAGCCCCGGTCACCTCCCACACGTCACATCTGAGGAATTTGAACCTCAGATCAACCCTGAAGGTGAGAGAGCAAAAAGCTTTTTAAAGCCACCTGCACCAGTTGTACTTGATTCTCAAGTGAAGCTCCTCACACACGTAACACTATCTGCTGCCATCTGGTGGACGTTACTGTCTCAACAGTGTGTCTGAAAAATGCTCACGCTCACCTCACCTCGCCTGTCTGTCTGTCCTTCAGAGAGCGAGTACCGCTTTGCTCGCTGGAAGAAAGCTGTCCAGAGAGCCATGAACTGGGAGACCACAGAGCCTTGCTGCAATGCCAACGGTACAAATGAGTCTTATTTAAGAAACGTGTGAGTGAAGGAGGACGTTAGCACAGCAGGAGTTTGAATCTGAGACGTACAGGATCGTTTGTATTGTGTTTTTGGGGAATAATGTTTCCTGAACCCTGAGCGGTGAAGTGAGCGCAGCAGTCTGACTGTGATCCATCTTGGATGCTGTCTTTTCTTATCCACTGACAACAGGTTTAGGAAAGAAGATGAACGGCGCCCCCTGGGGGGTCCCACCCACTCCTCCTCCCACCAGAGCAGACCCCTAAGGTCTGCCGTTCACTGCTGCTGCATGCCATGTGTTTCAGTGTGAAGTGCTACAGCGGGGGCTGAGGGGGGCATGGTCACATTTCCAGGCAGCATTACTAACAGACTGTTAAAGGGTTTGACTGACACAGAGCTTTAAAAGTTAGAAAATCCTCTGGAAGTCAGGAGCTCAGCCATCACTGGACACTAACTTTCTAATGATCAGTGATTAAGCAGCCTTTTCAGACACAGAGATCTGTCTTAGCAGTTGAATGGAGATTAATTCTGTCTTTACAGAACACATTTGCACAACACACAAAGTTATCTTCACTCATATGAACTGACTGTCACAGTCAAATGAAGCAGCTCTGTATCCGTCCAGTCCTGCTGTCATGTTGCATGAATGTGCACGTTATTGTTTTTCTTACTTTTTCCACCTTTTTTCCTGCTGATTTAAAGGGACTGTTGGTCTGTCATGACATACCATTTTAACCTTAAGTTGAAACTGTACCTATGGTTTAGTTTCACTTCTCACATGGAAAAAGGCATCCATGACTCTTATCTTTGGTTTGTAACAGTGTGATAGCAGAGACTTTAGTTACATCATTTATTTGGAGTGGTAAAAAACTATTTGAGACGTATGGTAAATCATCAAAAATGGACAGAAATTGACCTCTGAGCAACCTTTTGTTGTCACAGCTGAGGAGACGTGGTGCAGAATAAAGTCTTTAAAGATCTCAAATGATAACAGAGCCAAAGCATCAAATATATATCAAATATTTGCTAGAGGTCAGAGGACACAGGGTTTAGGACCTGTGATCTCTGTAGGTTGATGCCTCAGGTATTTAAAGTTCAGCTCAGTGAAACATGAAAATGAGGCAGTTAAATAGACCATCGTGATGTAGCGTCCTCTCAAACACCTGCACTGGGTGGATCTTCAGGTAACTGCTTCAGCTGCTGCAGGTCTGCT
Organism: Amniataba percoides; assembly: GCA_037176925.1. Classification (NCBI taxonomy): domain Eukaryota; kingdom Metazoa; phylum Chordata; class Actinopteri; order Centrarchiformes; family Terapontidae; genus Amniataba; species Amniataba percoides. The sequence continues at coordinate 22,104,794 of JBAJHX010000043.1, read as the reverse complement.
GAATCTGTGCCTGTTTTTAATATATGAGGAGCTCCCATTCAGCATGCTGAGTGACAGAGCAACAGTCCCGCTGGGTTTACTTATGTTTGGTTTAAACCATTTCTCAGAACTAACACTTTCCCTCTGTACTTCATATTCAACCAATATGATATATTGAGCTCCTTCTAAGAGATGTCTTCTCACCTCGCAGATCACCAGCATTAACTGCTCGAGCTTCATGGGAACACACGATGGAGCAGGACTGGAAGAAGAAATGTGCTCACAGTGACTAAAAGGACCTGACTTCTGCATGAGGCGAGATGCTGTTGTTTCTGGTGACGTGTAGCCTGTTAGACTTAGTACCCCACGGCCGTGACATGACTGAAAACTGCTCAACCTCAAGTGCCAACTGGAAAGAACAGTGACACAGCCTGCGGAGCTTTTTAAAGCCACGACGGAAGAATTGTTGATGGAATTTCTTTTGTCTTCCTTTCTGGAAAAAGGGAAGTTGTTCTTAAACCGTCCTGTAAGACCCATGAATTTGCCTTCTTCTACTTGTTGTATAGTAAAACACAGGAGAAATCAAGTGTCTGTGGTGTGAAGCAAACAGCCACAGTATACCTCATCGCTGTAACAAAACAGAATACTGTACAGTTTATACCCGTTAGCTCTGTACATAGTTGTTTGTACTTTTTTAACTTTGGGATGTACAAGATCCAAACAACTGTGACTAGACGTTTCACAGTGTGACTGATTTATTGAAAATGGTTACTAATGCACTGTCCAGTTAAAATGAAGTGTGTTCTTGGAGGACCTCAGGAGAAATGTAACGTGTTATTCCTGGAGTTAAATGGTTAATGAGACATTTATACCCCTAAAAACTAACGACTGGATCTGCAAGATTTCCTGATTTTCAGTGTTTCTGGACTGAAAGAAAAAGAATACTAACCCTGTTTTGACAAGTTCTCCATGATTCAGAACTGATGTCAAACTGACACTTTGCGAGTTCCCAACAGCACTTTATAATTTATCCTGTGTATGGAGGGATGATTTTGGGAGCCATGAAGATTTTTTTAATGGAAATTGTTTTATCCTAATTATTTTTAGAGAAGGGATTTTTAGTGATTATTTAGCTAAGTGCTGAGACAAGAGATCACAGCCATCATACAAATCCACTGATGATCATCTTGAAGTTCATTTTAATTGAGAATGAAGACACCTCAAGATAGTTACATTTTTAAAAAGGTTTTATTCAGAGTTTTCATCATTTTAGGGGAACATTTGGTTGTTTCTGGTGACCGAAAGGTGATTTGTGATTTACTGAAAGGGATGTGTCCAATTTTGTAACGTGTACCTGATGATCACAGATCCTCTTTGCACGCCTGTCGGTTGTTTTTTTCCTGTAATTTGTTTGACAAGATGCAAAGCAAGAGTTGTTGAGCTCTGCAGGAATGTATAGATGCTTGGATAAACATGAAAACCTGACGTGTAATAAAAATGAGTACATCAGCACTTTGATTGTTTTTTTTAAGGGAAGTATACAGAAAATGAATGAAGCAAATAGAATATATTCAAAGTCCATAACGATTTAATATTCCAGCCAGGTGACATGAAGAACTGTTAGAAAAGTTAGCATTTGTGCAGAAGAGCAAGTTCACAGAGGCACACAGGAATCAGCAGCCTCTTCACCACGATATCCACACTGATGTTCATTTAGATTTACAAAATACTCAGGAGATATAATAACTCAGGAGGACAAACTGCACCTACGTGATGTCTGAGGGAACACGTGGCTGACACACTGCATGTCACCCTGTTCAAAGCAGAAGTTCATGTAGGAACACAGGACAGTTCTTTAAATCCACAGAGGAGGAGTCTCTACAGGAGCTCGTGTAGTTCAGCGGGAGAACTGACGCCTGTCGCCCTTTCCTTTGTTGACGTGCTTAAAGATTTTGGATTTGTGCACGTTGCCGGACTTCTGGTATCCAAAGCCGCCGCCTCCGCCTCGCTTCTGTAACTTTGCACCTTTACTGCTGTGGACATCTGGAGAAAGCTGCGTTAAAGAAACCAACACTGTCTTAATCACACACTCCAACACAATAAACAAACAGCACACACTACAGTTTGTAGAATCACAGCAAAGGATACTCAGATCGACATATGGGGGGACTTTGAAGCCGAACGACAGCGCCACCATGGGGAGGTTGAGGGTGTTGACGCTGTAGATCTGTTTGAGTGAGTGGGAGTCGTAAGCCCTCACGTAGGACTTGTAGGCCTCTTGCGCTGACTTGTGGAGGTAGTAGTTCTTCTCAATCAGCTTCTCCAGCTGAGGAGAAAAAGGGAATTTGGTATTCAATTGGTCTTTTAATTCCTTTTGTCACTGTGGATAATTATTACAAGCACTGAAAGATGTGTTAAAGCCACTGATGCATCATTACATCACCAAGTAGGCTATAGATGTAGATTTCTTACCTGTGACTGGATGTCAGAGATTTTACTCCAAGAAAACTCAAACTCGCTTAGTGGAACCTGGATAACACAGAGTGACACATAGAGGCCAATTTCATTTAGACGTATGACACAACTGTAGTGGTAAAGGCTACAAAATTAACTGGAAAACTGCTGTTCTGGACTATGTGATGCAATAAATTAAAATCAGCAGTGAACTGTATCAGTAACAGTAACTGTAACAGTGGACTCTGAGGACGTTACCTTGGCCTGTTTCAGGAAGCGGAGGAAGCCGAGCTCCTCTGGCCGAAGGATCAACAGCGCGTGGCCTCTGCCGTTGATGCCTCTGGCTGTTCTGCCCACCCTGTGGATGTACTCCTGTGGACGGAGAGTAAAGATACACAAGTTGTAATCTGTGACATGATTCTGAACTCTAACTAAACAAAAGATGTCCTTCACAAAGTATATGAAGCGTCACCATTTAAGTACAAATTTAAGGCTCACTTCCCACCCAGATTTTCACCAGAATACAGGCATACACAGAAGAATAAAAATGTAATGAAAAACAAAACCGTGGTAAAAACTTATGTTGTTGTAGTTTTGATACCTTGGGGTCATCTGGGGGGTCGTACTGGACAATCCAGTCCACCTCAGGGATGTCAAGGCCTCGAGCTGCCACGTCAGTACACAGCAGGATGCCTGAGTCGGCGTTACAGAACTGGAAAAAGGTGGTGGTACGTTTGGTCTGCTTCTGCTTGCCCTGCAAACAGAACGATGAGGAGAAACATCTTTTACAACAGCTGGATTTGCAGAGAGAGATTTGCCAAGTGGAGGTAAGTGAAGGGACTTACATGGATGGCCATGACAGGGAGGTCGATGTAGTTGAGAAGCTCGTAGTGGAATTTCACAGACATACAGGAGGAGAAGAAGACCATCAGCTTCTTCTTGCGGTTCTTCTTCAGGAAGGTGAAGAGCAGAAGGAAGCGCTTCTCTGATGGACACACCACATAGCCCTGAAACACAAGAGAGATCACTTTTTTATCAGTCTGATGTACCTTCAGTGTAACACTGACTCAACAGAAGAGGAGCAGACAGTACCTGCTCCAGGCCATCAACAGTGGCATTGTCTTTGTTGTCATCCACACCGACATACAGAGGCTCTTTCTTCAGGGAGATGCGAGCCAGGTCCTCCACCTTACGGGTCTGAGTGGCTGAAAACAGCATGGTCTGTCTCTTCTCTGAAGGAAACATGCAGACATGTGTGACAGTAAGTTAGAGGGAGTGTGGAAGGTCAGAGCTTTGAGTGCTTTTCTTGAAAACTGTGGAAATTCTGTACAGGAAGTAAATGACAACAACACAAAAGTTGCATTCTGAGAATGATCCAGTGTTTTTATAGATCATGGACAAAAGACAACATATCTCTGTCTTTGCTGGATCCATCTGACCCTTGACTTCCTTGACGTCCAATAATAAATTGTTCAAGTAAACAAAAGCAGTCCAGTCCAAGAGGAACAAGAGCATGACGACGACAACAGGTACGTACTCGGCAGGAGTTTGATGATCTGCTTCAGCTCCTCCTCGAAGCCCACCTCTAATATGCGGTCAGCCTCATCAATAATCAGACACTGTAGGTTCTTGTACATGAACCCTGGCGTGTTCTGAAGACACAGAAATCATTTTTAATATTCTTTTCCCAAGTATTAAAAACAAGTAGGAGCTGTACAAACACAGAGCGGCTATAGACATCCAGACAATGATCAGTGTTTGACGAATGAGTCTCTACCAGCTCGATGTCAGTTTTCAGAGGTAAACTAACTCTTAATAATATGAATGGCTGATCAGGTGTTTCACCCTTAACAGTTTCATTATTTTAATAAAGTACTCAGCACATCCTGGTCCCAGAAAGGTCGACAGTGTTCCTCCCCCTGCTCACCTGGAGGTGGTCGAGCAGACGGCCAGGTGTGGCCACCAGGATGTTGACACCGTTGGCCAGTTTTTGGGCCTCAGCCGAGCGGTTGCTGCCCCCCATGATCAGACCGTAGGTGTGCACATGGTGAGCCATCAGCTCCTTCAGCACACCGTAAGTCTGCATGGCCAACTCACGTGTAGGTGAGAGGATCACTACACCAGTGCCTGGGAGAAGGAAGAGGTTAGTTCAGGACTCAAAGCGACATGTCCCGCTCTCTATGACCAACCAACAAGGTGCTAAAGCCACAGAAGAATGAGGAGGCAGGAGAAATGAACAGGAGTATTACCATTTCTGGGCATGAACTTGAGTTTGTAGATGAGCTCTATAGACGGGATGAGGAAGGCCAAAGTTTTACCGCTCCCTGTCTTTGCAGCAGCCAGAACATCCCTGCAGAGCAAACACAAGCTCTGTTTAAGCACCCAAAGTCACAATAAGATCCTGCTCCAAAGATAATTCTGCTTTTTTCCTGAACATTCCAAAAATGAGTGATCATGTTGAAGAAAATGAACTGGCCTCTAGAATACTGAACTGATCACACTTACCTTCCCTCCAGCAGGGGGCGGATACTTTTGTGCTGGATCTCAGTCATGTGTTCAAAGCCCATCTCCTTCACTGCTTTCAGCGTGCTCTCACTCACCAGTTCAGCAAGAGAGGCAAAGGACGTGTCCTCAAACGCTCCTGAAACATCAGGTCACAGTTAATGATGACAAGAACAGATTCCACGTCATGGTTAACCTGACGGGGCCATGATGAAACATGAGAAAACAGCATGTAATGAAAAAGAGTGAGATAATCAACAAGGAAACCTGCAAAATTCAATGTGTCCTTGCAGTTTCTCCTGTCAGGAGAATCACTGGAGACTCATCCCAAAGAGAACTGCAAGAGTCCCTGTATGCCTTAGTTGACACCCATTTAGTGACAAACACACTGAAAGGGCAACACATAAAGGCAACACTACTGATTCTTGCTAACCTTTAGTGAGTGTGTGCGAGGCCAAACAGTGAAGAGCTTTAATGTTACATAATATAATGGAAAACTATCTTTTCTAGTTAATGAGCAGCAGCATCACATGCTACAGTATGTGATGGTCTCATTTATAATAATAATAATAATAATAATAATAATAATAATAATCCTTTATGAGCCAGCATGGTTTCTTAACTGTCAAGCCAAACACCTGGTTAAATCAAAGACAGATGACACCACCGGACCTCTGCTGAAGAGTTCCTGGTCATGTATGAGCCGAACCTGGTCAATAATGTAGTGTGTGTGCAGATGTATGAGTATGTGCAGACAGCACTCACAGCTGAGTGTCAGTGAATCAAAAATAATTCATTAGAACGTTCAAGTGCACATACATGGGATATGTGGCACTACTGGATGACTTGATTTGTCAGTAAGAGTGTTTTGAAGTCTATTCATACATGACCGGCCCCTTTCTGACACATCTGTAATGTTAATGTGATATTTCACACCTGGTGTGCAGAGGCAACAAGAGCTACATTTCAAGAAATAGAGTTGATCTGTTGAGAAGATGTATTAGTAGATGGAGGTTTGGTCATATTTATACTTATTAATCAACCATGAGAGGTAAACAGTGCTTCAACAATGATGGCATGTATTTGATAAAATGAGTTTTTCCATTGATCTGATTCAAACGTGGGTAATTTTGGAAGCAATATCAAGTCAGATTTTTTTATGATGTGAACGTTTATGGGAAAAGAAGATATGAAAATAGCCATCACTTGTGCGCAAGTTCACATGTGAAATCGGACAAACATCTTTACAGTGACTAAAGGTCTGACACATGAAGGAAACCCTCATCACCTCCTGGAATCTGCTGATGGAGCATCCTCACAGAAACCTGATCAAGATCCAGTCAGGTCTTCAGTACACATTTCATCCATACCTGTTAACCCAGATGGTAATTCAGGTTGATCTTCCTCTTCATCTCCCTCTCCAGTTTTGTCCTCCTCCTCTTCATCGTCCTCCTCCTCTTCATCTGCAGCTATCTCTGGTTTGCCAGTAGCCTGTTCATCTTCATCAGCTGCAATGGGTGTTGCTGCTTCCTCATCCTCCTCTTCATCTTCTTCTCCATCAGCATCTGCCTCTGTCACAGTTTTGGTCTTCTTCTCAGCTGGAACGAGGATCATGCCATGTTAGATAAAGAGCTGGAGCTGATGAGGTTCATGTTGGTGGACTGCTCTGCTCTTACCTGGTGATTCAGCAGTGTCTGCTAGCTTTCTTTTCTTTTTCGTCTTCTTCTTTAGAGGGGTGTCCTCTGGTGTGTTCTCCTCCTCGGTCTGCTTCTTCTGCTTCTTCTTGCTCTTCTTTTCTGTCGCACAGGCGAGCTCCTCACAACATCCTTCTGTCAGTCCGTTTGTCTTTCCTGTCAAACACAACACAGGGGGACATTATTTACAGAGAGCGAGTTTAAAACGTGCTCCTGTGCCTCAGTAGAGATTTACTGCTGCTAACACCTTGAAGAAGAACTTTGGAGCTGAGCATGTGTTACTGTGCTAGCTAGCTAAATGTTACAGAAGCACATTGGGACTTCAGTCGGTAACAAATGGTGCTGACATAAAAAGATAAATCAGTAGTTACAGTGGGAGGACAGCTAACACTGCGTCTGTCACAGGAAAGCAAATGTAACTCCTGACACGAAGAAAGACGGTGAAGCATGTTGCCGTGAGCAGCTAACGGAGCTAACGTTAGCTCGCTGAGCAGGTGAAGTTTAGAAACACAAACACGGAAAACAGACGAACAAACACCGAGGAACAAACACCGAGGAACAAACCACACACCGTCCTCCCCCTCCGCCTGCTGCTTCGCTAGTTTGCGCTCTTTGTTCTTCTCGTTTCTTTTCTGAATTTTCTTGCGGAGCAGCTTCATCTGAAGGTCCGCCATGGTAACACGTGTGCGTGTGTGTGTGTCTGCGCATTCAGGACCCCTCGGGGCAGCCTGAGGTGCCTGAGTGAAAATACGAAGGCCCTCAAACGTCGCACAGGCATGTAAAAGACGAAAGACTTTTGATCGTGAGGAAACAGAGGAAAGAAAAAAGGGGGGAAAAATCCCACTTTCGACTACAATGAAAGATTTTTTTCTCCATAAAGAAATAAAGATGACTGAAATAAGAATAAGAGAATAAAAAAGATGTATTGTTGGTGCAACCTGCGTATGGATGGAATTAATAGAAATGAATAGAAAAATATTAATATAAAATGTTTCCAGTGAGATAAAGTCATAGTAAGCGACAGTGACTATATGTTAAACTATCATACTAAAACAGTTTAAACTTCTCTCATGTCAAGAACAGTGACAGCTGTCAGTTGTGTGTTTTTAAGTGCATTGTCATTCGACTGCTGTGTCGTTCATAAAGATGATGGTGGATAACATTTTATCATCTCTGAATGAAAACCATGTCTACAAGTGTTTCTTTTAAACTGTAGCGTGATTAAACATGGCACCTAGCAGTTTCTCATGAACGGTGCCTTTTAATGTCAAAATGTGCAGCAGCTATAAATCATGATC
>JBAJHX010000043.1:22080189-22092083 GCA_037176925.1 Amniataba percoides | reverse complement strand
GTCACTTAGAGGAGGAGAATGTCTTTTAATGGATGCGGACGTGCAGAATAACAGTGCTCATTGTGGTATGTACGCTCACTTGCTTTAGGGGGCTAAAGTGGTTTGCATTGCCTGCATGTAGAGGCTTGAACTAGTCACTCCTCACACTGCATACCTCCCCGCTCATACCCCTCCTTCCTTTGGGCCATTAACCAGTCTGCTGCCTCTGCTCTGCGCTGGGACGCAAAGGAAAGTACAGAATTAGGTTAGGTTGCTAGTTTGTGCTCATCAGGCAGATGGCTTCCACTTTCTAGCCAAGCCTTACAGTCATAGCACATATGTTCCGATATCAGTGACTACCGCACTTACTGTTTTTATCTGCAGAAATAAGCCTTGACAATTACATCATCGTTAGTCCTCTTTAAGTGGAAACTAACTGGCGCGCTCCGTCTTTGCAGCTTTGTCATAGAGTACCAGCTATTGGCAGATGTTGTTAAGTGCTGGGGGAGTTCAGCAGCTGTCTCTGAGTCATGCTCACCATGTCCCAACAATGACAACTTCACTTCCTTTCACACATCAACCTCTTAGAAAGCCTGTCTGCTATTATTAGGTTATACTGCTTGGGCCTGTGAAAGAACCACAGTCAGATTCAGATTTGAGTTTACTTTGACTTAGGTTGTCTTCTGTGCAAAACTAGCACTCCTGTAGCAGGAAGAAATCTCAGGTGTTGCAGCCTGGTGCGGGCGACTGGCTGGGAGGAGTCGTTCTTCGTCTGTCTTAAACAAACAGCTGAAATTTCCTAACATGAGGCTACAATCAGTCATGAGCCTCAGTCAGGTAAAGTAGACCTGCGTTATAGATGACAGGTCTTCTCGTGTCATTTTCTAAAACTAGATGTTTTTATCTTAGCTAAAGATAACCATGTGGAAGATTCCCCCAAAAGATTCAAACATAGAATAATGAGGCCAATATGCCTTGTTCCAGTCATTGAGCTGGTTCAGTTCAGCTCCAGCTGTCTGTTGCGATGATGTCCACCGTTAGATGCCTGCAGTATTTGAGACTTGTCAAGGCAGGTTGAGGCAGACAAGCCAGGGCTGTTCTGTGGTATGAAGGTGTTCAGAGTGCTGCTGCTTTTTGTGTCTGTCAGCCCCTGTTGGTGTTACTCTCGAGAGGCAGCTGTATCTCTGAACAGCGATCTGTGCTTTTTTTTCTGGTTGAAAGCGACAAAGGGGTGATGTCATGTTGACTGTATGCTGAAGTGTAAAAAAGCAGTCTGACCATGGGACTCATTCATGAGTGATGATAATGACATGCCGATACATTTTATGTTGAAACCAAGAAATAAGTCATGACAACCATTGTCAGCCTGATCTAGTATATAATCGAACAGTGTAAGACTCTTTCAGGCTTTGGCAGATGGCTTTGACCACCTGATGACAGATTGTTTTGTTTAAATTAATGGACAGTATTGAAATCCATAAATATGCAAAACACTCAAACACTATGTTATTATTGATAATATTGGATAAAACTGTATGATTCTTTTGTTTTTGTTTTTTTGTAAGCAGTAAACAATGTTAAGTATGTTGTACTATCAGACACTGAGCAAGATTACCTTCATTTTGATGCTTTTGGTGATTTGATGACTGCCCTGCGACGCAGGACAGGTAGTGAAGGGTTAATCACTTCATGCATTATATGGCAGTGTAAAGTTAAAAAAGAAATTGTACTGTTATTCTTTGCATCTATTGGTCCTACCAAGCATTTCACACAGTTTTCTATATTTAAACACCATCAGCTGCATGTTCCCATTGTGCTTCTATTGCCTCTACCCTCAGAGAATCTACATGGGCAGTTCTGTTTGTTCTTCTGTGTACATGACAGGTTAGGGAAGTTGCCTTATCAGATGATCTAACTTTATTCACACACCACACTGTGTTTCCAGCTCCTAAGTAGAAAAAATGGTGGCTGTGCTCACTGTTGCCTGTCAGGTACTGTCAGTTCATGTTGGAGGAGGGTGATGTTATTTGACAAAAGAAGGAAGGACATAAATCTTAGTCCATCTGTTTTCAGCTGGGAAGCAGACTTTCTTCTAGCTAAACACACACACATGTACACCACATGGGCGGTTTTGATCCCATGTTTATGAGTGAAGTATTTTCTCTTAGTTTTTTAAAAACTTGGATAGTAACCAAGGCACCTGTGTTATTCAAATGTTTTGCATTCAAATAGCATCCTTTTGTTGCATACATTAAAACAAATATAGTATCACGTATGTGCTCGGGGGGTGATGTTCAGCAGGGGTTATGAAGGTCAGCCTGTATATTTTGGATTATACAAACTGTTGTTGCTGTGATGTTTTGTGCAGAAGTGGTAGCAGTCAGCCATGCAGCAGCAGTCATTATAATGTGTGTCTTTGTCTTATTTTTCTGCTTTCTTTCTGTATTTGTTTTACACAAATGTCTGTTGTTTTCTACATAAACATTAAATGCAGAAGTTCCGTTGCAAAAGAAAGAATGTTATCATGGCAAAAGACAGTTATGATTGATCTTCTGTCTTTAAAAATAAATGATAAACATGACAAAGTTTAAATCTCAAAAGTTGTACTTACATAGATGAATAAACCAAAGTTAATCAGGATGTAGTTTTTGATGTAGTAACTCACATTTCAGCCTTTTAAGTACATTTTAGCACATCCCTAGGTCATTTAATTGAAAGACTGCTGATGTGGCCCTTCCTGCTTCTTTTTTTATAAAGCTGAATTCAAAGGAGCCACTATTATGACCAGGATGTGGCCTATTATGCCCACAGAGCTTTGGCAGTCGTCAGCAGTGTCCTCTATCAGTCCCTTGGGCCCTTTGTGCAGGAAGTATTGGAGTCTGGGCCTACTACAGTCAGGACTACATCTGGTTAACATGTGTCCCGCAAAACACCATTTGTCCACAGCAGAGACACAGAGAAGGCTGTGAAGGCAGAAGGTGTCTTACTAAGTGTTATATGAGCATGAAGTGGAAATTTTGCACGTGTGTCCCAGTAATGATTTTTAAAAATCTTTACAGCATTTATTTATTCATGCCACTTCCCTCTTTGCTTGCTGTTTTATTGTATAGAGGAGTAGGTAATAAAGCAGCAGTGCTGAGGTCACAGCTAGTTTATATGAAGGATGGTCAGTTTATGCAGAAGTGATTTTTTTTTTTCTGTAGACAAATATGAATAGTCTTCAGTTTCCCAATGCGACATGAATGGCTCTTTTAATGACCTCCCATTAGCAAACCGCAGAGCTGCTGCTGCTTTTGGCATCCAACCAATGCACCAAAGGACAGTGACGGCATTGATCAAAACGATAGCGTCGGTGACCGCAGCCAAAAATAATCTCTTCTGAAATGAACTTTCACATGTGCAAATAGCGTGCCACCAGCCCAGCAGGTGGTTGATTTTGTCCTCAACATGCATCCTCAATATAACATGTGATGCTTTCCTCTTGCAGCTACACCAAGCTGGGGTATGCAGGGAACACAGAACCACAGTTCATCGTTCCATCATGTGAGTGTTTCACTGTGCATTGAATTCCCTTCACACGAGCCAAGCGTGCCAGTGACCATGGCAACTATGACCAGGAAGCATCTTTGATATGAAAATGAAAATGATCTGTGTTGACATTCATTTGTTGTTGTTGTTTTTTAAAAATTGGTAAAGAATTTAGCCTCCTTTGTATTACCTGAGACTGTCCCTGTAACATGCGTCATTGTTAAAATCCTTTAGGGCCTTTAACGTTTAAGTTTTCATATGCTATTCAGTGTTCAATAATTCTTAATCATTTGAACTTATTTACCAGTAAAATGTAGACAGCTTTGTAAGTCTCTGGGTTTATCCTCTCTGCTCTGTATTGAATTCTGTGTTTTCTTGTCAGGTATCGCCATCAAAGAGTCAGCCAAGGTTGGAGACCAGGCCCAGCGGAGGATGATGAAGGGGGTGGATGACTTGGATTTCTACATTGGAGATGAAGCAGTAGACAAGCCCACATATTCCACTAAGGTACATGACCCTGACAATTCAACACACCCACTGTTTCAGTTTTTTTTAGAGAACTGATACACTTATCCTACGTGAAATGCATTTAATGATTCGGAAACAAGAAGCAGGTCAAAGGAGAGACTTTCACACCACACTGCTGCAGTGGTGGGCGGTGTGAAGGAGGAGAAAGACTTTATCAGGGCTGAAAGCAGTATAAGAAACGACTCTTAAGATAATTAAAAATATTTACAGGATGTATTTAATCTATTGCATTTATGTGTTAATGGTTCAGAGGTTAGAAATCATTCAGAAAATCTTATTAATTAGATCGAGATAAGATGCTGACATAGTCAGATTTTATCATATGCCATTATTTCTTTTTATCTGGGACATAAATAGGAAAAGTACAGCAGCAGTACACATATGATTTTTCAAACATATGTCATGTGGTATTGGGACACAGGTAAGGGAACTGGAACACCTAAAAAGAATGCAGGCTTAATGATGGTCAATAGACTGACTAAGTTACTTATTTTCTTTATCCCATGAGGCAAATTGGTGAAAAATGATTGCCACTTGTCTGTTTGACAAGTTTGCCAAGTGAATCAGAATACTTTATCCCAGGGAAAAAAAGGGTAAAGTGCTTATTGTTTGAATTTAAGCAGTATAAAGTAGACATAAACACAGTGTGCCTGTTTTCTAAGTACATTTTATATATTAAGCTGCACCTGCTGACCCTGGCAGAACAACTCAAATGCTGTGTTTTAGATGTTGGTGTTGGACTTATCTGCTGCCCTGTTATCGGATTTCTTTATTAAATCCTGTTATGCCACCTAGGCTGCTGCTCATATACAGTATCCTCACATACAACATTTTGGAGGTTAAATAAGCATGAATACATTTGTATGTCGGAGAGCAGTACAGTTATTTAGCTTCACTGAAACAGAGGTGTGTTGTGGTTTCACAAAAATGTGGAGCTAGAGAAACCATATAGGCAGGATGTTGAATCCAACCAATCCAGAGGACAAGATTATACTACTTTATCAGCCCATTCTAGTCACCCAGAGTGTGTGCTACTTTTGTAGATTGTATTAATGTGTTTCCTCTGTCATCATATCTAGCATGCAGTGTTCTAATTAGCTGAGCCATTATGCCAACAGTGGCCAATCCGTCATGGGATCGTAGAGGACTGGGACCTGATGGAGCGCTTCATGGAGCAGATCATCTTCAAGTACCTGAGAGCTGAGCCTGAGGACCACTACTTCCTCCTGGTAAGAGGCTTAAAACATGTGGTCAGCCCAGAACAGATTTCTGCTCCTGATGGACGTTTGTTTCCTCTGCTGTCTTCTCTCAGTGTAAAATAAACATTTCACTTCACTGGCCAAAGGCAACTAAACTACAGCAATCTCTTCACAGCCAAGATTGTTTGGAGGCTAACTGCACTGTGTTTGTTGTGCAACTTCTCTGTTTGCAGACGGAGCCTCCTCTGAACACACCAGAAAACCGAGAGTACACAGCTGAGATCATGTTTGAGTCCTTCAACGTGCCCGGGCTGTATATCGCTGTGCAGGTGAGGCCTTCTGGGTCGTCTAGTTTGTGAATGAAAATACATTTAATACTTCAGATATTTCTCACAAGTTTTTCTTTTTTTTTTAAATTCTAATATGCACTCAAAACTTTGAAATTCATCTTTTAACATGTGTGCTGCTTCCTCATGTCACTGTCACCTATAGAGTAGAGGTACAGAGGAATAAGTTGGACCATAACTGTAGCCTATTGACATGTGATCACAGTCAGATTATCACTATGATATTTCTGTGTGTGTGCGTGTGTGTGTGCCAGGCCGTGCTTGCTCTAGCAGCCTCCTGGACGTCCAGACAGGTGGGAGAGAGGACACTGACCGGCACTGTCATCGACAGCGGAGACGGTGTGACCCACGTCATCCCTGTGGTGAGTTTGTCTGTGATTGCTCTCAGACACACACACAGACACAGTATTCCATTCCGCTTTGACTGTAAACACTGATGACTCTCATTTAGCCATGGCTTGGGGCAGCTGTGTGTAAAGAAGTCTTATATTGAGGTTTTATACACTATGTTGACAAAACTGAAGAATTTCCTCCCTTTAAAAAAAACATATTTCCACCTGTCTCATAGCTCAGTAACAGGATAGTGTTGATGTTTAAAAGTAGGCCACAGCAGTCGAGAGGCTGGAAGGAATTACTCAGCTTTAGGAAATGTGCTTGCAGAATCTATTTAGGGGCTGGGTGACTGAATCAGCATATCTGTAGCCACGGCTTAACGTGCAAAAACAAGCCAAACACAACACCGTGGGGATATGGAGAAGGCCTTGCAGTATGCAGAACTGATGGAAAAACATGAGCCTACAACAACAGGACTTGGTGTTTTGTGTTTTTGAAACATTTGTACTTCTGTTATCTAATATAGTGTTTTCTTCTCCTCCTGTCTGTCCCTTTATTTATTCTTCTGTCTCTCTCAGGCTGAAGGTTATGTTATTGGCAGCTGTATAAAGCACATTCCCATCGCAGGACGAGACATCACCTACTTCACCCAGCAGCTCCTGAGGGAGAGGGAGGTGGGCATCCCACCGGAGCAGTCGCTGGAAACAGCCAAGGCAGTCAAGGTGGGTATTTCCCTTCAGCCAGCCCCTCTGCTAAGAAGACGATGATGATGACTGTGCACACATACATTAGGCCATCAGTGGGATACAAAGCACAGGCCTCTCGTTTCACAGCAGTTAAAGTGTTGCTAACAGCAGTGGCATTGTGTGTCCCCCTGGCACACAGCACCCTGCTGGCTGTGCCTGTTCTGCTGTGGGTATGTTTTGGCTTACACTGTGGCACTGTGGAAATTGGCGAATGAATCTGTTCTTCTATTAATGGAAAGCCTCTGGACATTATGCACAGGTGGTCCCTCTAATGTCATACTTACCTACTAGAAAAATGTACTAAATGGTTGAGTACTGATAAATAACATCTAGTGGTGGATGAAGTAATTGAACGTACAACTTATTTTGTTGTTTGGGATGATTCTGGGCGTAGACCTTTTGGAGAGTAGCCTCCAGCCAATAACAGTGCACGTGGTTTGGAGGGCAGGACTCTACTTTGAAAAGGGAGGGGGGGTCAACTTTAAATTACAAATCGAGTTCTACGGGGTATTGTGTTGAGGTTAGAAGTCACATAAAAGAATGTTAAAATATGTAATAGGTTAATATTCATAGGTGTTTCTTCAAACTTTAGCTCCATAATGACAGTGATGATTCTATTCTTCAGACTGGAAAATTGTAATTTCAGATTTTCATATTTCTTTATGAGGACACCTGGTGGCACTATTGGTCTGCTTTTGAAAACTGCTTGTGTTTTGTTTCTTTAGTTTCTCATAATGAACACTGATGGATGGTGGATGGTATATTTGCAGGACAACACAGGCAGCACTACACACTCAAACTATAGCACTTTTCTGGTGGTCACAGAGAGATATGACTTTATGTTAATGTCATTTCTCTTACCTTAGAGTTGCTCCCTCTGTCAGTCAGCACATCTTATTGATTCACCTCAGTTCTCCACAATTCCTCCATGTTTATTAAATAGCTTCTTATCCAAGACATTGTCCTCAATGTCAAGGACCATTCTTCATTATCCTGAGGCAAATAAGAAATGATGTGAATTGAAATAATTAGCATTAGCATTGAGGGGCTGCACATGGGGGATATATCCCATCATATGTGGAAATGGTAATTCTGCAGCAGTGTGGCCTGCAGTATGGACCACATTGCCTGCCAGTCAAACTAATGGCATCTCTGAATGCAGTATGCTGCTATGTTCTGCTCATTCATATTCATTGTTCGAGGAGCAAATTGCAATTGCAATTGCACTGCAAATATGTATGTTTTCAAATTCTACGCGTCTTAACTCCTTAGACACACAGGAACAATGTGAGCTGTTGTACCATAGACATGTGGCAGGAGATACTGCAACCATGTTTTCCAATCTTCACAAACACTTACTCACTTAAAGCGAATTATTAGCACTAAGGTAACATTGTTCTTTTTTTTGTGCTGTGCTGAAGCTGATTATTCAACTTTACCCTTACCCTCCCCCATCAGGAGCGGTTCAGCTACGTGTGCCCAGATTTAGTCAAAGAGTTCAGCAAGTACGACACAGATGGCTCCAAGTGGATCAAGCAGTACACCGGCATCAACGCCATCAGCAAGAAGGAGTTCACCATCGATGTGGGCTACGAGCGCTTCCTGGGGCCTGAGATCTTCTTCCACCCAGAGGTTGGTGTGAATCAAAACAGGGAACACAACTTTCTTCATTTAATGGTGTTATTGAAGCCTAAAAAGACTAGACAGCCCACATACATTGAGACATGCCTCTAATCATTTCATTGGCCTTGCCTTAAGTTGTATAATATTTTTGTGTAAAAAGGGCAAAAGGGGGAGACAGTGGTAACCAGGATAAATGATTCTCTCTCATCTATGGTTTTCCTCTGATACAGGACATAATCATGGACCATTGTGCTTACTGTACGACGGTCCAGGATCATTGCTTGCTGTTTTCAGAAAGTAAACAGTCCAACCTGTGTGATATTGACATTTAAGATTCAAGCCATAAAACTCAAGCCTGCTCCCACTTGGTCCAGTCATGCAGGTCATACGTCTTCTGATCAGTCATAATGAGTGTCCTCTGCAGTGCTGCACGCTTTATGCACACGCTCTCTGACAGAGGAGAGAGATCGTGGACTGCAAATAACTCAGGGCACACTTTGGTGTGTGTTAACTACTGTCATGGCTTTGGTACACACACACACACACACACACACACTGCACTGTATAACATGTCTTCTTTGTTCACTTACAATCCCAGTTTGCCAACCCTGACTTCACGCAGCCCATCTCTGAAGTGGTGGACGAGGTCATTCAGAACTGCCCCATTGATGTCAGGCGTCCTCTCTACAAGGTGAGTTTTCTGAAATACACCTCACTGTTCAACAAGACCCGGTCTGACTATAGTTATTACATTATTTTTATATAGTTTATTACTCAGTAGTCTGACAGTGAATGATTCAGCAAAGAGCTTTTTTTTCTTTGATTCATTTCAAAGCAGGTTAGCATGGTTACGACCAACTGTCTTACTGCATCTAGTGGAACATTCGATGTGCCAGCTAGTATCACATGATTAGGTTAAGCAGTTTGTTTAAAGAAAGGAATAGTCAGCTGAACTGTTGACAGTATTTCGTGACACTGACCAGCTTTCTGTAAGTTTTTCCTGACTGAGCAGAGACTGAACTGATGAGATTTTAACATCACTGTGTTGCTCAAGCGGTACAGTGTTTTCTCAGACTGTCTGGCCTGTAGCAGGCCACCTGTGTTAAGTGCTTCTTATTCTTCAGTGTGTAATCCCCATCACCTTGTTTTTTTCCACAGAACATTGTTCTGTCTGGAGGCTCCACCATGTTCAGGGACTTTGGGCGGCGTCTGCAGAGAGATTTAAAAAGAACAGTTGATGCCCGGCTGAAGATGAGTGAGGAGCTGAGTGGAGGCAAGCTCAAGGTGAGAGTGCACTTTAATTTATATGCTGCTAAGATCGATACTGGTCGACAAAAACACAATTACTGCATGAGGAGTTGAACTGAGATACATTGTCTTTGTTTGTCTTTTCCCACTGCAATGATTACTGGAACAGATGTCTGTTGAATGTAGATTAGCTGATTTCAGTAGCAAACATGTGAAGTATAAACCTAATAAAACCTACAATTGAATAGTTTCACCTTCAACAAAGAAGCATACAGTTCATCTCTCCTGCCTCCGTCTTAGTTGGTCGAGCTGTGAATCCAATTCCTATGACTCATTTAGAAGAGATGTGAAATGCCATCCAGCCCGAGGCTGAGCTGACTGGCATCTGTAAGTCCACCTCAGGCATGGAAGAAACAGATGGTGACTACAGCTAATCGAGTCCTGGAAATAGATGGAAAATGTGCTAAATTTCACAAGCGAGAGTAAAGTTTTTGTCTGCAACAAGTGGGATCAGTCCTAAAACAACAAGTGTGACATTTAAAACCCTCCTAACAAACAGTCATCAGAGATTTACTGTGGTATTTTGTACATTTATTACATCTTTAAACGGAGGCTTGTTGTGATTGTGAATTCCTACACCTGCATCGTGAAGAGAGATTTTGCTCTGCTGTATAGAACTGATGTGAAACAATGACTGTTCCCAAATGTAACGTTTGTAAAAGCCTTCCAGTTAATTCACCTCATTCTGTCCCATGTCTTTTCTCCTCACTCTCTCCTCAGCCCAAACCAATCGATGTCCAGGTCATCACTCATCATATGCAGAGATATGCCGTGTGGTTTGGTGGATCAATGTTAGCATCAACTGTAAGTACTTTAGTTCAACACTGCTTTGTTTCAGGTTATTTCTAGCTGAGTGGAAGTGAATGCTGTGGGTGATGACATTTCATTATTCCTTTTTTTCTCCCATGAGATATTTTATGTGAGTGAAGCAGATAATTTTGCCAGCAGGAAATGTGACTGAGCGAAGGTCTCTGACAGTTGATTCACAAAAGGCTAATTGATGTTAAATTTTAATAGGAAGCTTCCTGATAAGAATAATTGCTGGGTTTTTTTAATGTCTCAGGTTTCACTGAAACCATGATGCTCTTCATTATCAGCTTCCAAAATTATATTCTTTATAGAAATCCACTTCATCATCATGTGATTTGTAGATGATTTCACCAAAATGCCAGCAGATAAATACCAAAGACCAAGAGAAATTATCATTCATGACATTTTGTACAAATATACATCATGATTTCAAACTCTTTATTACCACTTGTTACAACACAGCTGTTTCATTATTTTGAGTTAATCTTCGATCAGGAAATAAGAACGATTTTACTCACCCACAATGTCAATGTGATTTTAAGATTTCATCTCTCTTTTTTTTAAAACTATATTTATATGAAAAAACAGAAATGCTCCTTTCTCAACTTACAGTATTTTAACAAACCTGGTTTCTCAGAAACAAAGTCTAAATGATTCAAACTGTTGGTCAAAAGAGAAACCGTCAGGAGAGTCCTGTGTTTTATGTTAATAACTCCAACGATATAATTCAAATATCACTGAAATGGCATTACAGCATGAGAACTGTCCCTCTCTGTCACTCTGTACACATTTCTTCCTTCTCAGTACTTTTTTCAAAAGGTGCACAGTACATGTGCAGACCTGTAGAAAAAACATACAATTAAGATTTCAGATATACTCAGAGAGCTTTTATGTTTGCTTTCCAAACCTGCACCATCTGCTCTGTTTGAGAAAGTTCCTCTGGTGCAAACAAAGTGCCACTTTTCTCAGCAGCAGCAACTGCAGTTTGTCTCAAACATATAAAATCTGCATCATGCTTGAACAAAGAAAACAACACCTGAAAGCAGAGATGCAAATTTATGCAACTGTTTTTCCGTTTTTGGAATGTTCTTATGGAGACCAAAGTTCATACTCACCTTCGTCTTCACTTGTGCTTCCACAGCCTGAGTTCTACCAGGTTTGCCACACCAAAAAGGACTACGAAGAGATTGGGCCGAGCATCTGTCGCCACAACCCCGTGTTCGGAGTCATGTCTTAACTTTGGACCTCCAGAGTCTAACAGCGGTGGGTGGGGGCTGCGGGAGGGAGCGCTGACGTTAGGCTGTGTAAACGACTGGCTCAGGAGGTGGAGGACGGTGGTGCCTCTGTGCTTTTTGATTACTTGTTCAGCAATGGATGTGTGGGACGAGAAGGCGATCCAGAATATAAAAAGAAAAAAAAAAGAAAAGAGGCCAGACCAAACAGAGCGGCTGGAAAATTTATTGTGAATGTTCCTTTTTCTTCCTTTTTTCTGT
>JBAJHX010000043.1:22063179-22073795 GCA_037176925.1 Amniataba percoides | reverse complement strand
TACACTTCGATCATTGCATGAACCTCTGTAAGTCTGCAGATGACTCAGAACTTCCAAACTGAGATCAAGTTTCAATATACACACACACACACACACACACACACACACACACACACACACGCACACACACACCTACACACACACACACGCACACACACACACACACACACACACGTATGTATAGTTAGTCAGTTAGTTAAGTGAATTCACAAACAGATTCAAAGAACGCATTTTCTAATACACTACACAACAGTCATACAAATATACACACATACAGACATACACATACATATGCATGAGGCACCACATGGTTAGAATGAAGTGACGGCAACAGAGGATATCACACATCATCGTATCATATATCCTGTAGTAATGGGTTTTCAACAGCTGCTTCAAACCAAACACAGATTCAGCAGATCTGATGGGCTGGGAAAGGCTGTTGAAGAGCTACAACTGCAAAAACCAGGTCACCTTTGGGACAGGAGACAAGTAGAAGGTCTTGATGAGATGATTTGAGTAGCTGGTGCCTTGAGTAGGGGCTCAGCAACTCTACTAAATTGGCGGGAACCAGGTCATGTGGGGATTTGGATGTAAAATAAAAGTAAAATCTTGTTATTGATTCTGTATTTCCTGGAGGCTGATGAAGAGAGGCTGGAGTGATGTGGGACCAATGATTTTTCATCACTACTATACTAAACCATAGTATGTACTATTGTACAGGTTTGATTTTTGCAAAGTTTCTTAACTGAAAGAAACAAGAAGAATGAGTTTCAAAGTTCACATGTCGGACAAAAACAACATTTTCAGAGGCAGTCCTGATGTTACTGGTGACAGCCGTGGTAGTAAGTGGTCTCCAGTGGTGTAAAGCAGTGGTGAGTGGTTTTGTTCAAACTGAAATGGAGGACATTTTGAGACATAGTACGGAGGGCACAGTGGTGCTGAATTCTGAACTGTTCTGGTCCTCTGGTCCAGGTGGGAGAGGGCAGTGTGGAGGTCGATGGCATCTTCAGTTGACCTGTTGGGCCTGTAGGCAAACTGAAGCGGGTCCAGTGAGTCCGGGAGGGAGGAGGTGATAAAAGATTTGACGTGACATGATGGTGGAGGTAAGCGTCACTGGGTGGTAGTCGTTCACATGGAGAGTTTAGGACTATTGGAGCAAAAGCTGAAAAAGAAAAACTGTCTGGCCACCTAAAATTATTCACACTGAGCACCAAAGAACAGCTGGAAAATGTTGCTTTTATTATTGACCCAAATTCTGAACATTACATCAGAAATGTGTCTGAAGTGTCTCTTTTACCACTAGAGGAATAATGCCAGTCAAACCACTTCTCTCCCAGGCAGGCAGAGAAAAGCTAATACGTGTCTTTATCTGCAGCAGGCTGGATTATTGTAATGTTCCTCTCTCTGCTCTACAGCAGGCAGCAACACGTGCCCACATTTCTCCAGTCTTCACATCTTCACACTGCTGTCACAGGGCTAATTGTACAGTTCTTTTCTTGGTTTGAGACGTATGTGCCTGTTAGCTTCCACAGATTGTCTGAGTCAAACCTCATGATTGTTCCTGAGGTCAGAACTCAAAGGTACCATCGCTTTGTCCTGAAGTGTTTTTACCTGCTGGTTGTTTTATTCAAGATTTACCTGAAAGCAATTCATCAATTCAGGTCACATTTACAAAAAAAAGAAAGAGATGCTTGATAGATTATAGCTACTGGTTAAACCATTTTCCATGTAATGACTTTCTGCATTGATGAATTGATGCAACAAACTAATGGAGAGATGTTTACAGGGGTCATGCTATTCAGCAGAGAACCAGTATAATACATTTTAATCAACATGACATAAAGAGTTGATGTTGTAGGAGACAGCAGACTATTCCACATAATCATTTGCATGAATGTGCCAAAGCATTTGCAGTTTGATCAGAAGAATGAGAAACTGCTTTTATGATGTGATGCTGTGGAGGCAGAAAGAGTCATTTTGAGAATGTCAGTACCAAAGCCAGGGAGAAAATATATATCCTGAGTTTAGGACTCTATGGGTTCTGCAAGTCATTCATTTCCAGGAAACTTTCAAGGAAGTCAGTAAAAAATCAAAACGAAGCCAAACTTTATTGATAATGTATCGTTAAGATTGAGGCAGAAAAAGTGTCTCCCCTTATATGAAGAGCTTCACCTCAGGGGATCCATCCGTTAAACTCCTGAAGTTTGCAGACAACACAACAATCAGGGAACAGGTAATAGAATATAAGTCAGTCAAAAAACTGCCATCAGATCTGATTAGTTATGCACCTTATTATAATTATTTCATATCATCTTGGGTAATAATGCTAATCCTTTCTAATGCATGAAACGTTTTGTTGACCAACACAAGGTTTTAAAAATAGAAATGAAGAAACTCACCACCATCAATTAGACTTAAACTGCACAAAAGTCAGTGAGTTATTTGGTGGAATCTGAAAGTTCCTCCACCTTCATTAAAAAGCAGCTAAAAGCTCTTACCATGTGCCGCAGACAGCAGGCTCTATTCCAGTACAGATCCAATCTGGATGTACCCTAATGGATTTTAGTCCATTGAAAAGTTTTATTCTTCTGCCAGACATCTCTGAACTCTCTTCTAAACTACCTATCCCAAAATGTAGGATAGTAGAAAGAGAAAATTGGAGCCTTTCTGTCCAGCAGACATAATGTTTCCAGGGAACCGTTGCCAGCGGTTCTTGCTGTTCTCAGTATTCAGCACTCAAGATGATTTTAAAAAAACGCAGCGTTGAGCAGGCAGAATGGAGCGGTGCTTTGGTCGTATTCATCATGACTGTCTGTTGAATATTTCATGCTTATGTTATGGACCAAATGGCATTTCAAGTAATTCTGTTTTGTTTTGTTGGTTGCTGCCATACATGTCAAAGCAAAAGTTCAACATTTTGGGCGAAGTGCTTATTTGTTTGCAGTGGAGGGTGAAGATGAGAAGATTGATATTGCTGTCATATCCATCATACCAAGTCTGACAGGGCTGACAGGGCAAAGGGCATGAGCAGTCAGACAGGTGGAAAACACATCATTAAACTAATGATTTAGCTAGACTGACTAAACTACTTTATGTGGAGTAAAACAAACCATGAGCTCCTTCAAAGCGCCTGAAAAAAGTCCTTATTAGAGAGGAATAGTAATAGTAATG
Organism: Amniataba percoides; assembly: GCA_037176925.1. Taxonomy (NCBI): domain Eukaryota; kingdom Metazoa; phylum Chordata; class Actinopteri; order Centrarchiformes; family Terapontidae; genus Amniataba; species Amniataba percoides. The sequence continues at coordinate 22,070,624 of JBAJHX010000043.1, read as the reverse complement.
ATGATAATAATTATCTATGTGCAAACATAACCACAGTAGGTCAAGGTTTGACAGGAAATCATCTGTAAACTAATGGACTGGTTGTTTATAATGGACGGTTTGAATGAACAAATGTGTCTGACTGTGATTTACACAAAAATCACCCAACTTGTGATAAATTATTCAGAGTTCATCTTGATTAATATTCATAGTAGTATGGTCTGTACACTGTTTAAGCACTCATGCAGGCTCTTTGGCTTCCTTGTAAATTGGAACTACATCCTCATGGAGTCTTAATTTAGAGGTTGTTGTTGTTGAACCTTGAAACTTCAAAAGACCTATGCTTTCATTTTCAAAAAACGCATAAATAATGACATGTTTCATATTTATCTCGTCCTGGGTTATGGGTGATACATGTGATGAAGGGAATTTCACAAGAAGATTAAGAGCAGAATGCTTGAGGCAAATAATCATTTCTAGCATTTCTGCATTTTCAGGCTTATGTAAAGACGTAAAGACAAATATTTTGTTCCTGTACTAGATGTGAATGCAGAAATCATTATTACACATTCAATTTACATGATTAACTACCCACAGCAGAGCCTCCTTGTTTTTGGGTGTAAAGGGTTTTATAGGTACAGTACCCATCAAAATTAAAGTTGTCACACCACAAAGGCCTTGCTCCAGTCTGATCTTACTTTTGTCGATTTTCCTTCAGTGAACTACAAAGAGCATGGTCAAACTGTGGAGTGGAAAGAGGACATCAAGGTTGTTGTTTTTTTTTAATCATTCGTGGGCTGAACTTGGAGGAGTCAGGAAAGATAGAGTCAGGGGAGGAGAGTGGAGATAAAAGCGGCTGAAGTCTGAGGGTTGTATAGAAGTGGACAAGATAGAGTCCAGGAGGACGTATCAAGGAGACAGGCAGAGATGTGGAGGGTGATAGGAGTTTGAAGGAGGGACGGATCCTCTCCTCTCGCGGCTGAGAGCAATCAGGAAAGGGGAAGGAAAGAGAGGAGACTCTGAGCATATCTGTCATATTCTCTTCATCACTGCCTCTTTCATCTTTGTCAAGATTATCTCCTTTGCACAGAGTTGAAGATAATGCTGATGCGGGCGCTATAGAAACAAGATAAGCACAGGTTCAGCATAGCATTTGAATGTTAGTGTGACCCCTAATGTGACTGCTGCTACCTAGCCCCAAACTGCATAGAAAGGAAGAGAATAGTGTAAACATAAACTGCAAAGGTGAATGTAACTGGCGGTTTCATCTTTTGCACTATTATTTCCAACTGAATGTTTAATTATTCTCCACAACCTGTGCAGAATGGCCAAGGTAAGATGGTTGGCAGAGGGAACGTATTTGCATGAGGACGTTAATATGTCTGGCTAATGCCTGTAGGGTGGAGTGGAGGGAGTCTGTGGATGTCTCCAGGAGGGAGAGTGTCAGCCTCGCTCAGTTGGCAAATGTACACATTTAGGACATGGAGGAGCAGATGGTCAAGCTGACCTTAGTGAGTGATTCCAAAAGCTACAGCTGTATTTTCCAAACAAAGGGCATTATGGGATGTCACATTTCATCACCACCCAGGCCAAATGGGATTATTTTTCACAGAACTAATGATTATCTGACACTAATATAAGCAGTCAGAACATTAAAGGACAGAGCTGATGTTATTCAGATCACATAAAAAGATCAAATGCAGCATTGTTTGTCTGTTCCTCTGAACTTTCCAACTTAACCAGACTGTCTGTGGCACTCAGGGGTTCCTACTGAAATACAGATTGGAAAAGCTGCATTAATTCATACTTTCATTTTAGTTATAAATCTAATGTCTAGATACAGTGACCAATAGAATTATCACTAAACTACAGCTCCTCTCAGCTCTTTGGTTTTACATCTGAGAACTTCACTGTTTTCACATGTTTTTGCCTCACTCTTATCACTGCTTAACTGTTTCATGACAGCTGTCTGTATTAATACATAATGTACCTATCCGGCCTCACATCGTGTTGTTAGGTGCATTTAGAGGCAGACACAGCTACGTGGCCATATCACGGAAAAGTAACACGCCTCTTCAAAAATAAGTCCAAACAGGCTGAATTTTGATTAGCAATGTTTTCAGCAGTGAAGGTGATCAGAACTTTGATATGTAAGGATTTAAAGAAACATATAGCACCACAGCTCCAATTAGGCTAAAAAAGAGTAAGAAAAACCATCTGAAAAGCCACAGTGACTTATTCCAGTGTATAGGTTTTTTCCTGTGATTGCTATGTGGCCTAATGTGACTCACCTTGCAGTGTTTACATGGTGCTGTATTGACTTTTCCTGTTTCACATTATTGTGTCTTCCACATGTATTTCTACTATTAGAGGGTTACTGGGCAATCTAATGAAACATGGCCATGCCCGGCAGACGCATGTTGCTGCTCCATTGTTACCTGGCAGATCAAATACGTCGCATCCACAACAAAAGCCTTTGAGCCAGGTGACAGGTGTGGTAAATAACCCTGTCTGTGACCCTGAGGATTCCTCTGAGGATGCTGCTTACAGTTAATAAGGTGTGAGGCGAGCTGTGGTGCTGCAGGAGGAGCAGTGTCAGGCCTGGTATTTGGAGGTGGATTTTACAGCCTGTGCGTGTCACAGGCTGCTCAGGGGTTGTGATACAAGTGTCACTGGTTCAAAGGCTGGTATTGTGAGCAGAGAGACGAGAGCAGGACTGCAGGCCTGATGAGCAATCTTCTCTGTGGAGCCTTGTGGAGGGACTGTGAGTGGCTGATGGGAGGAAAAGCTGTGCAGCTCAACCTCTGAGCTGCATGAGCTGAGTTTATCACATTATTGATTAGTCAATAAGGCATGAGCTGATCAAGTGAAAAATTTGAGAATGGATTCATTGATTAACTCATCTTCTGAGAATGAAATACCAACCTTTAGTTGGATCGAATTTTTAGGTGTGTAGAATTGTCGCTGTTCTCTGCTTGATACAGTTGCACACTGAATCCCTTTGTGTTGGGGACTCTTGGTTGACACAAGGTGTTACCTTCTTTGCCCTCTCCTCGTCAAAGTCCTGTTCTGTGAACACCCACCACCTCCACATGCAGCACCTTTTGAAAAGAAATAGCTAGTTAACATGCCAGTATTTGAACGCGAGTGCCTTGCTGTGATTAGGTTCCCCTCAAATTATATGTGGCAAAAATAAATGTAGTTTTTGGGAGTCAGGGTTGTGTAAACATGTTATTTCATTATTGTGCTAATTGTGTTTGAATGCAAAACTTTTCTATTCCAAGAAGACCTTTTTATACACTCTCAATTGGAAATACCAACCTGAAAAACATCGGTGGTGTATGCCTATCTGTACAAAAAGAGTCTTTAAACGTTAAGAGTGTTTAAAAAATGGCCTGAACTCTGTTCCTTTGTCACAGTCAGACTTTTGACACTGAGAGCTGGAAGCATTTTATCTGATTGCTGATGCAATTTGTGGAAGTTCATAGAAACTTTGTTGGACAGCTCACATCCACTGGAGCACTGCCTAGAGATGTGGGGAGACAGTGTGACATCTGAGTGTGCTGATGTGATGTTAGGAAAGACGTGATGTGGATTGAGCAAACCTTTATGAAACTGCAAATGGAAAGAGTTTGGAAGCAATACAGGAGCTGTTGTCAGTGGTTATTGGTTACTTCAAATGTTCCTGTACCAAAGTTATCCAACTATGAATCTATTCTCAGCCTGCGGGGGGGACCACATGTGAGGCTGCTGATAGAAAGAGCAAATGTGTTTGCACACACAGTGGGACCTTTGCAGTCAGTTTAATCAGAGAGAGCCAATGTAGAGGAACGTGTACAAATGCCTACACACATTTACACGTACTCCGGCTGCACATATGTGCCTGCTGGCAACCATGCACACACAAGCATGACACTGATGGAGCATGAAGAGGGTGATTGATGCTTCCTGCTGTAACCCTTATCTTGGGAAGCTGAACACAGTTTGCCCACCTTGTTCCAAACAGGCCAGGCTGGATTGAACTTTTCCCATTCAGGTCTAATCTCAACTTTCCTCCATGAGTGTCATTGCTCACAGATTGTGGTAAATGAGATCTTTGAACAAGGTTTGAACAAAAATGAGTGGTGTTCAGATGAAAAGAGGCTGCTCACAGTTTGAAGGATTACTTTTTGCTGGATGTGATGTAATTTCAATGCCAGAATTTTACGGTGCTGACAGAAGTTTTTGTACATTTGAAGGATATCTGACACTTTACTTTTGGTTTTCTGCAGCTGTTCTTATTGTGCAACATAAAGTATCATTAATATATTATACTAACCATTAGGTTACAGATTTTACTGAAATTATTTAACAGTCTCCACAGTCAAACTAATGCACTGCAAACAGAAACACATCACTAAAGCTGCACTGAATAATATGTAATGTTAACAGTGAGTAAAATGACTAATGTCTAATGTGAAAGTTGTCAGTGGTAGAGCAATGGCTTTATATAATGATTAACATTACCAAAATATACCAGATTATGAATTTTTCATTGATACCTGGACACACAGCATACAAATTCACTGTCTTTCTACCTAATTCTATCTAAATTGGAATTTGGCAAAAATATATATGATTAATTGATCTTATTCTACCAACAAGTGGAGAATTTATTCTTCACAGCTGCAGTTTTGGAGTAACTGATCTTCAGTGACCTCAGTAATCTCGTTAAAGCTGCTGGTCATTTTGTAGTTCGAACACAAAAAAGACAGAATCCTCATCTCAGTCCCAATTTTCTCCTGGTCAGATGAATCTGTCAGCTAAATGTGAATGAAGTGTTCTGGGCTGAGAGGTGGATTGAATCCCATCACAGGGGACAGAGCAGAAAGGCACAGTGGTTTTTGAGAAAGGAGGGACAATCAATTGTGGCTTCTTGCCAGAGATATGGGCTGTTTATTCAGAGCGAGGGGAAATAAGATAGGTCTCGAGATAGGCTGAAGGAGACACAAAAACACTCTGAGGTAATCAGATTTTACCCACATTTCCATACGAGGTACCCTTTTCCAGAAAAAGCCCTTAAGCCGGTGGCTTTGACCTGACTCTGCAATGTGATTTTCTCTTCTTAAATATTGAGTTAAACAAAGGCAATTTTCAAATAGTTTCACAGCCCAGATGTAGGATTTTCTTACTTCTCATTTAGATGTTTTTATGAATAATTTTAGAAGAAACATTTTAGAAGCTTTATACGAAAAAACATTTCCCAGTAGATGCTTTTTCAGAACACGTGCAAATCCACCTTACCTGTATGACTATAAAGAGACCTGCTGGATCAGCAGACATCTTCTGATCACAAGAGCACAGAAGCACCTGAAACAGCTGGAACAAACAGAGAGCAGAGCGAGCACAAAAGAATCTGATTCTACTGCCAAAGAAAATGTATTTAAATTCAGACACCTGCATTGGGTGGTCAAACTCTTTCTTCAAATTAATAAAGACCTGCAAGCCGGTCATGTAGGACACATTAAGATTAGAATTTCCTGCTGTAGAAGAACAAAAAGAATCCCATGAGACATGAATCCCAATTACTTGCTGCTATATGCTGTTATAAATAGTATCACTTGATCAAAAAGCAACTTGATGTACAGTATACATTATACATTCCCTCCATATGTAGTTTATGTAAGATCACAGAGGTGGATGGAAAGGTTCTATCTCATGCCCTGTTAGCTTGCCAGCGTTGCTTACACAGTCAACAGGAGTCTGGCTCTGATTTCTCAGAGGCAAACACAAAGCAAAATGTCCAGCAGGTCTCCGGTGGGGTTTTGGTTCATGTTCAGTGGGACCTGCCTCTGATCATCCTGAGCGTTCCCTCTAACCCCAGCAGGTCATGGCAGGCTGCAGTGTTTACGTGTCCTCGGAGCATCTTGTTTGCTTTACAGTGTGTCAGCGGCATTCATGTGCCTGCATGTCCTCTCAGGGTGAGAGGAAGGCAGTTCCACTAAAACTGTCAATGTAAACACCTTAAATATAATGTAAACTTGTATTTGGAGTTTTATTTAATAACACATCCAGGTAAATATAATATATTTTTATGAGGGTTTCTGTTTGAGTTTCACAACATTTCATGGGAGCAATATGTTAGGATGATAATGTAACTTTTATACATTCTTAAAAAACCTGGAGCCAGGTTTCAGGTTTGGAAAACCATCTGTGTGACTGTTATCTCTTTATCTTAGGAGAGGAAATAGTCTGAGATATAATCCCAGTGAAACAGACACAAAACACATAATAGACAAGACAATGCTTACATTTGTAAAACTCAGCTATACAAAATTGCTTGATAGAAAGAAATTAATTTGTTTCTGTCTGTTATCTGTTGTAGAACTGAAAAATGATGCAAATAAAGACAGCAGGAGTCAGTGAAAGTACATATGCAAATATGGCAAGCCTGTAGTTAGACTATTATTGCCTGTGTGAAACTGTTATTGCTGTGAAAATGGAGCTTTTCCTCATTTCTCAGTATCAGCATGGCATTTGGAAAAATCAAATGGGAGCAATAGAAATATCACGGGAGCAATAAAACCATAATTCATAACAGGAGGGCCAATAGAGAAGAGAGTGGTGATATTTAATCTATGATCACAAAATGTGGGATTATACAAAAATGTTGGCATTGTGTTATTTTCCACTCCACTCATAAACAGCTTAGTTGAATATCTCATAATTAGACTCATTTGCTTCCACTTCCAGGATCAGTATTACAACTAAAATCAAGTTTTGGATGTTACCAGCATACAGCATAAGTTCAGTTCCACATGTTGGCAACAAGGCATGATGGAAACTTGAATATCCAAGATACATACTATACATATCAATATTCATAGGCTAAGAACTGTATGTAGTCAGTTATGCACAGAGTGAAGTCCGTCCCAAACTGAGCCAAGCTGTTACCTGCTCTTGCATGAGAAATCACACACTTTCACTCACACTTTTTCATACACACACAAAGCCAGTGGAAACACATAAGAGCAAGCGTTTCCCAGGAGTAACTAGAGCGGGAAGAAGAACATATCAGAGAGCATAACATTAAGGCTGTCCAGAAAACTATTTTTTAAGGCTTCAAGCTTTCAGTGAGAATCACCCTGAATATTTGAAGCTGGGATGGATGCCTAAGCTTTTACCTTGCTGCCTTTTATCTTCACTAGTTAACAATGGCTAGCTGTACACTGGGGCAAAAATATTTAACTCTCTCATTCTATTCAGACTCACTGGCACCAGAAACTTTTAAAGTGCAATGTATGAGTTGCCATATAAATCTACTAGCACACCATACATGCATGCATACATATATATACATACATACATACATACATACATACATACATACAGGTGATCGGTGACCCACTTTGAACACGAGTATGATGAGAGATGATGTGGAGTTTTTCACTCTTACTGAAACAAAAATGGTCATATGTTATCATATG
>JBAJHX010000043.1:22043591-22063091 GCA_037176925.1 Amniataba percoides | reverse complement strand
TATATATTTATATATAAAACAAAAAAACAAACAAACTGGAACAATCACAAATAGCCCATGCAGTTGACGATGACCACAGTGGCAGATTAACACTTAATTAACAACAATATCTTGTCATTTTCACACTAATATGAAAAAAAGATTCAGTCACTTCTAGTCAATGACCATCACACTTGTCTGCTAAAATAGAGATTACTGGATTTCATTGGCTCTGTTTAGCAAGCATTAGGTAATTACTGAAAAAGAACTCTGTGGTTGGTTGGAAAAGACGTTTCAGCTTACTTGTTTTGAAACAGAATTCATTCTATAGGCTATTAAATATGCACCTGATGCCTACAGACACGAGCTCATGTTAAAGACAGAGGCTACAGCTGATTGTCCTGTGATGTATTAGCAGTTAATGTTATCCTGTCTCTGCACTTTGGCTGGATCTGTGTTCACTTCTTGAACCATATAAATTGCAGATCAGAGCTGCTAAAGTTGTTATGCCATTGTTCTGATGCCCATTAGTCTGACACACCAACAGTATGAAAAATGTCCCACTGGATGGAAAGCTCATCAGTCTGACAGCCCGTTATGCTGAAAACACACTCCCATTGCTCTGATGGCCCATTTATCAGAAAATACATGTTCTTTGGTGATTTAGATTTCTCTACCACTGTAGCATTGCTGCTGCAGTAGGTGTGCTGTTGTGCATGATAATCAGCCACATGCTGTTTTTTTAAAAAGAAATTAACCCTAACCTCTAAGAGGAACAATCTATTCATGCTTTCTTCATGTACTCACATAAGTTAATGTTTGAGTAGTGAGTGGGAAAGGCAGCTCAGATAGAAAGGCTGTCTGAGTTAAAGGAATTTGTTTTATGCACAGAGAGTAGTGGGACAGATGGGCATTCAGTTCAGTTCAACATTCTTCTAATTATTGGGTTGTCTGACTAATGGGCAGTTCTCGGGCTAACAGTCGTTTTCCTTATTTTCTCCACAAAATGATCTAGTTTGTTAATGTTATGCCCCTTGGTCTGGGAGGTACTGTGGGTTAGCATGCTTGACTGATGTTTCCAACTGATGTTAAAGCACACAGACACACTGTTCAATACATTCATTACATACACACAACTACAAAACATAATGTGTGCCTGTGATTTTAAATGACGAGTTAAAATTCTGAGACAAAAACAACAAAATAATGAATGAACACATGGTTTGACATTTCTTCAAGGGACTTTGAATACATGGCAGTGTGGAACATGCCTTTGAAAAAGCTTTAGCAGTGGGTATTTACCTTATGCTTTGATGTTTAAGTTTATATTGAAATGGTAAATGGCTGCATTTACATACTGCTTTTATCCAAAGCTTTAAAATTTGCCTCTTACACACAAACCTAAACACACACGTTAGCAGTAAGCATGATGCTCTAACCATCAATGTCTTGTTCAAGGATACTTTGACAAACAAACAAGCTCTAACCTTTGAAAATTGCATGCACAGATACTTTCTGCAGCAGTCTCACAGCAACTAGACAGAAAGTAAAATGTCTTGTTTTCATTAGCCCCGGATAATCATCACATAAAGGCTGAAATCACGTGTTTTTTTCCTTAAGAAGAGAAATGAACCCCATATTCCAACAGAAAAATAAGTCCTGCAAAAACATGAAAAACTGCTTCCCATTAACTCAAAAAGGGCTGCATCTCTTACATGTGCGTCTATGGAGCACTAACTTTAATAAAGCATTGTCCATACCACTCAGTTGGGGTGTCTCTCAGATCAGAGCTTGTCATCTACTGCATTCCCTCTCTCATGCTGTATTAGAATAATGATTTAAAGTATTTCGGCCAAAGTGCCACGAACAAAGGGATGTGCACACTATGGTGCTATATTCTTCAAAGATGAGCTTGAAAGCTACAGCCAAGCCCATTTGATGTGATTATATGGATTTATATCTAACAGAATGATGACGCCTGTAAACAGAACATATTTCACTGAACCTCCTTGCAAATATTATTTCAACCATGTATCCATTCTTTTTAAGCAAGACAGTGAAAGACTCAGCCTGATAATGTTAGCTTGAAACATCTTTGCTTAGCCAATCAGGCTGCAAATGTGGCTTTTTCAAAAGAAAAAAGAAAAGGGAACATATAGAAGAGAACAAAAAGTCACCACTGGCCTTAAGATAAGATTCCTCCCCACTGCTTTTCATCCATATGACTCTGCCTGATCTCCTCTTTCCTGCTGCTCCTTCCATCTCCTCAAACATCACCTCTCCCTGACTCATAAAAGACCTTCTGTCACCATAACTGCTGAGTATGTGCTTTACATACTCATTAAGTATTGTGTTACAGTCATAAGAATAAGATGATGCGTACTTTGTGCATGTCTGATGGTCTGTGATTTGATTTGATTTGATTTCAATCTGAATTCATGTGAACAAAGACCACCTGTCGTGGTATTCAGTGGTAATTACGCCTGCAAATTGAATGTCAATGTTCAGTGCCAACACAAGAAGTCTTGTGCCCTATATGTAGTGAGGTGGAAAGGGAGTGGGATTCTGCCTGTTCTTTCATGAAGGAGAGGGACGTGTCCCAACTCAAGACCTGCAATTAATGTCTGTGTCACAATGGCAGCCACCTCCTCGTCCTCACAGTCTGCCTCGTTCTCCAGGAACTAACTCTCCTGTCATTTCAGAGTGTGCCCCTCCCTGCTGCTCTGCGCTAACCTTTTGCTGCCATTCTCCACCACCTCACGTCCTCCTCTCACCTGCACACCTGTTACCTTTTTCCTCATCATTCATTCCAGCCCATTTCCATACATCCCCTGTCACGCTGCTGACAAACAGGTCCAACATTTCTCTTACTGCCTGTATTGTGTCTGTCTATTAAACATCTGCTCCACAGCCTGACCCTTTTTGAATACGCCCTCTTACTGTGTCCCCTCACAGTTAGCGGATTCTGAGTTCAAATCCAGGTTGACGGGGCCCTTCTGTGTGGAGTTTGCATGTTCTCTGTGTGGTTCTCTCTGGGCTCTCCACCTCCCTCCCACAATCCAAAGGCATGCACATTCATTGATAACTGTGAATTGCCCTTAGGTGTGAGTGTGAGTGGTTTGGCGTCCAGTCCAGGGTGAACCCCGCCTCTTGCCCAAGATCCAGCACCCCCGTGACCCTGTGTGCAGGATAAAGCAGGAATAGATAATGAATGAATGAATGAATGTTGGTTTTGACTTTTGCCTGTCCTGACTATGAGGAAACATGAACTTCTACTTTTCTACCCTGTCAGTCTCTGTGTCATGCTGCTAGATTCAGATCTCCACTGTTACAAATACAATTACAATAGGTTTTTTTTTTTTTTTACTGTAACCACTATCAGTCCCAACTGGCCGTTTGTCTTAACATAACTTTTATTTACCCTTTACTGGTAAAGTGTTCAACTTTGATATGTCCTGTTCTGTCTCATGAAAACAGTAACCTGTAACCATGAGAGTAACATTTTCCTGACTTTACCCAATTACGATTTTCTGTAGTACTGTTATTTATTTTTGTATTGTTATGTCTCTAATCTATTTTTTGCTTGTGTATTCTATTCCTGTTCATATTTTTGAGCATTGTTTTGGGGAGCCTGAAATGTAAGAATTTCACTGGCAATAATTGCTTAATGTAAATTGTTGACAAAAATAAAACCTTTAAAGACTAAAAAAAAAATATTGAAACACTAACAGGTGACCCATTTTTCTTTTTAGATATAAGGAATTGGTATCATGATACAACAAATGCCACAACAGACCAACACTGTAGGCTTCTGAAAGTAAAGCGCTGTGACAACACATATGCAACATAGAAAGACTGAAAATACAGAAAACATAAGGAGATACACACACTGAACGCAGATCAGGTGTTTGTGGCAGCGCTAAAAACTGAGCCACCATATATCTGATGATAAGTCATGTCTGGATGATTAGCAGATTAGAAGAACCAAAAAGCTTATTGTTGGCAAAACTGGAGCAGAAAAAGAGTTTTTGATTCACTCTCTAAAGCAGTGCACCACTCTGAAATCAAGGCCTTCAGTGACTGTAGAGCCCCTTTTGAAGTTGAACTGTGAAAACTTAAATAGAGCACAGACACTTGTGAAGATGGAATATGCAGTGATTCTTATAATGATCTCTGTGCTGAAAGACACGGGGCCTTGATTTTAAAGGCCACTTTTGAGATTCAGCAATGGAAAAGAATTAATGTGTGATGTTGAGGTTCTTTGAAGAGTATCTGCAATCCATGGTCACTTGGAAAAGACAAATCACAAAAAGCAACTCATTCTGTATCACAATGGATGCAACAGTATGTTTTAACACAGCTGCAAACTGTCTGGAAGTCCAAATAGTCTTCTTGTCTTTTATCTTTTTCTGCTGACCAATTTATATAAAAAGTGTACTATGGGGATCTTTTGACTTGACAGAGTGCTGTGAGGATCATTAGAGACAGTGGATGATACATGCCAAAGGTCACAAGTTAAAATGACATTTATCACATTTCCTGCACACGTCCCAGGCCAGATAGCATCCTGAGGTTCAATATTAACATCCAGTTTCTCCCCACTACAGTTTTTAAGAATAATCACTGTAGAAAAAAACTTCCTCTCTTAAATCCATTCCAAAGAAAGCTCCTGTTCCCCGATTACTGAGGCTGTGTACAAACCACTCCTAAGAATGATCAGATGTTGATTATCAACAACATCTCTCTCAATCAGCCGCTATGGAATAGAAATCAGTTTTGTGTTTGAAAGCAACCACTTGAATCACAATGAAGCCAGAGAGCTGTTGCTGAATATATTAGATAGACACTGATGTAAGCATTAAGCAGCATGTGAGTCTCAGTTCACCTTGATTTATTTCATTAATAACATCTATCGGCCCTATTTTTGTTATATAGTCATTGAATTGTTCCGGTTTATGTATAGTCAGAGCAGTACATGTTATTGAAAGCGATGGTTGTCAGTTGTTGAAGTACTCAACCCTTGAACTGACGTGCCTCAAGGGCCTGTTTCTTGAAGCAAACACTGCCCCCCCCATCCCCCCACCCCCCCACTGCACATTTGTGACTTCACCACCTGTACATGAAAAGGACCTGTACAGCCACAGTCAAGTCATTAACCCGGCTCTATATATCTGGAATATAAACTAGGAAGGCTGCTCTGTTTATGAGGGAGAGAAAGCACACTTGTGGTGCACACATGAGCCACAGCAGAGATGTGACAGGGCCACAGTCCTGCCAGAGCACATTCCAGTGGACAGGGCACTTTTTTCCGTCATCCATTTCATGTGTGGAGCCAATGTGCTTCAATTTTAATCAGCAGAGTTGCTTACACCGGTGGCTGACATTTTCACACATTTTTGCCACCAAAGCACCTTTTTTGGCTCTAAGTCTATTTTCTTCCAACTTAAGCGCTTAACGTCATTGATTCTGTTTTGGGCTGCTACGCTGTGGCAAGACACTTCTGAACACACAGCAATACTGTGCATTACCACATCCAGTGACACTGATGAAGGACTGAAGCTGCTGCTGGTGAGCGGCCGACATGCTGCTTCAGCTGCTGTAGACAAGCTGTTTAGCACCAGCCTGTCAAAACTCACTCAGAAAATACAAGGGTTTGCATGGAAGGGATGTATTGTTTCAGGTACTGGCAAGAAGCCCCTGATCGGCTGTATGATAGACCCATGAGACTGAAGGATTAACAGACAATAGGACAGTAAGCAGATTATGATATGAAATACAAGATTTTACAACTCTAGAAAGTTTCACACCAGCAATGTGATGTGAGTGTGACAAAAAGAAAGAACTTTATTCTGTCTATCTATCAGTAAACTCTCATGAGAAAACGTTGGAATATATTTGATTGATTGATGCAGGGCTTTACTGGAAAATATGGCACTGTGGGAAAGTAGAGCCAGATTCAGCTTCGATCCTGAACACTGATGACAAAACATCAGATTAAACAAAAGAAATGCACTGCTTTGTCTGTGCCTCTGTAGAACGACACATGGGAGCATTTTACGCTCTCAGCCTGCTATTGGCAGAAAAACACTATTTTCAAAACCTCTAAACATCACTGCACCGTCAGTTTTATGGTGTGACAACGCTACATCTAAGATTTTGGCTGGAGCACAAAAAAATGGATTAGTGCAGTCTGGAGAAATGTGATGGTTTTGATAAAAAAAAAAAAAAAAAAGTTAGTGGGCCACTGTCATCAGGATCACAATCACAACCAGGTGGAGAGCGTTTTTGTGAGCTGACCACTGTAACGCCACCTTATCTCTGTTGCTCCTGTCATAGATAACCGATGCTGCTCCTGATTGCACCTGTGTCACACCTGCCCATGTTTAACAAGAGAAGGAATAATATTAGTATGTGTTTGAATGTGAATGTGACAATATTTACACATTTTCTTTCTTCAGTGAAATCCTTGAAATACAGTAGAATACTGAAAAAGTCAATACTATTAGGAATGTAAAATCTTGCACTATAGTGATGGATATTTTCCTCACCAAGAACATCAAGAAAAAGAATATTTTTTTCCAGCAGTTGATACAGTATGTGTGAGCACAGCCAAAGTAATTCTGGATATCAATATGTAGCTAATTTAATCTACCATATGATGGGCCATTGGCCTGGAATAACTATATATTTCATTTAACTCAACACTGATTATTTTAGGGCAATATTCCCGCCAGTGCCAAAGTGTAATGAATTTGAACGTTACGCAGTCATTTGAGTTGAACCTCAGTGTGTCAGTGGGTGCTGCTGTGTGGATATGGTGTACAAAGGCTGAACAAAAGTGGATTTATCGAAGCCCATTATGTTTTTGACAAGGGCTGTTGGTAACTTCTCCCATGGTGCACCTTACAGAGCAGCGCTGCACCACCCGTACAGTGCATCTACAGCAGTGTCATTCAGCAAACATTTGATGTAATGATCTTGCATTCATTTTACACCACTCCAAAAAGACTGAAAAACACATTTCACACTATTTAATCTAGCAGCTATTTCCAGCCAAAGAAAATGATTTTGTTCACAGGACCCCACACGAGCTCCAAACACCATAAAGAATGCTGATTACATTAGCAGAAACTTTTATTGCCTCAATACTATTACCTCTAACTCCCATGATGGTTTCCTGTTAATAGAAAGGTGTGTAGCTGTCGTGTGCTTTGTCCGTGTGTGTGTGTGTGTGACCATGTACTGCACACTGTACTTGTTTGCATATAGTGGACATCATTATACCCTGACCATGGGTCACCCTACAAAATAACAGTATATATTTTACTCTTTGTTAATTATAAAAGTTAGATTATTTCCTGTTTTCGTTAAGCATGAAGTCTAATGAGGTTTTTATGGATTTGTGTCATTGACATGCTTTGGAGAAATGAGCTGGAGTATAATGACTTGACAGGTAAAAATGCCAATTTACTGTAGTGTATCAGAATTGACCTTATCAAGGTTCAGAATTTCATAAATCCACAAGAAATGGCTGTTCATTATAAGTTTAATTTGACACTCCAGTGGTGTGTGTCCTGGTGAACTTCTCATTAAAGAATCATAATTAATCATAGTGTGTGTGCGTGTGTGCGTACGTCCCTGTTACAATATTCCCAAACGAAGTTATCTTTTATTCAGTACCACAGTCTAAGCGGTTAGCTAAACAAATGTGTTTCATAGGTCATATAGGGGAGTCACATAACCGAGGAGATGGGCTTATGAATGCAGCTCAGTTCGTTTCATTCAGACACGGTCAAGCAGACACGATGACAGTGAACAGTCATTCAGGCAGCAGCCTGGAGAGGTGCAGTTGCGGGGGTAGAGGGTAACATGAATATGCACAGCTGGGGTCAAGTTACCCAAGATCTGCTGAATGATGGCTGGATTCATGTGGCTGCTCACAGTTTCCAGGATTCAAAGCAGCAGCACTCTGGTGGCTCCGAACCATTCACAGCTGTGTCAGGCATGCTGCCAGGTGATGGCCATTTAAATACACGCTGTGATGTTGCAGGTAGGTGCAGCTCGCAACAAACTGAGAATTACAGCTGCCATCATAAAAGGACAGGATCTCAATGTAGAAATTCAATATTCAACATGACTTATTTTATCTCTTCTCTATCTCTTATCTCCCTTTTTTTAAGAAAACCAATTTTTACTGATTTAATTAGAAGAATTTTTTTTCCACCACCTTATTTTTATTTGTTTTTCTTCATGACTATAGGAATTTCTTCTTCAATTATGTGATAGGATCTCATCATAATAATTCAGCACGTTATCAATTGAAGACATTCCTTTGGGATAATGCACATCGTATCAGTATCACTTTCCAGGGAGTCCTGGCTGCATATATATCAAACACAAACAATGATTATATGAAATAAGACCATTCAAACAGTAATATTCTGAGCCGTCTGTACATGCACCAGTGTCCTGTATTCAGTTTCCACCTGAAAGGCTGCAGAGCCAGAGATCTACACTTTCACATTTCAGTGATTAGTCAGAGAGCCATATAAGCACTTCTCTTGTTTTACACTGAATAGTGTACAACAAAATCATTTTCTCCTACATGCTACACCAATTAACTGAAAACAAACCTGTCTGCTAAGGTGATATGATTGTTAATGGTGCAGCCAACATAACGTGTGCCTGTGAATGAGATTTGTCTGAGGTGGTATGGATCTGATATAAATCTAAAATACTCAACAATATACATGAGATAAAATAAATAACAATAAAACAAACAACACATGTCAGAAATAAAAGAAATAATTAAAATCTTTATTAAAAAAACATGTTTTGGATGTCAGAAAATACACGTTAAACATGGATGTTCTATCATTTCTGCACAGGGAGGATGTGAATGTGGATCTGTTGCAGGACAGTACGGGGTTGAAACACACACTCGGCTCAGCACCAACAGAAGTTTGGTTCACCTGAAAACTATGAGTGAAGTAGACACTCTGCTCTATTCTCCACTCTGCTCCTCACTCACTGCTGCCTGCTGTCAGGAAATGAACTGAAACCACTGACTGATATTGTTAAGTTTGGTTGCTCAGTGGCTCACTGGCTCACAATGCTGTGTGATCCGTGTTCTAACAGAGAGCACCGGGGTGTTTTTGACAGCTGTCATTCAAGGAGGAAATGGATTTATTGGTCCTGATGTAGATAGTGGAGATATTCATGGAACATCCTGATTTCCACTCTAACATCAGGGTGTAATCATTTTTTATGGCTTCCACAATATATTATATTTACAATTTATGATTTTATCATATTTTGTAAAATCTACTGACAACTGCCTAACCTGGTTCAGAGCTTACATGTTATCTATCCATCCATCCATCCATCCATCCATCCATCCATCCATTAGCTATACCATTTGTCCTGACACAGGGTGTCAGTGGGTGCTGCAGCTTATCCCAGCTGTCACTGCACGAGAGGCGGGGTACACCTCTAAATCAATGACAGTGCTGACACATGAAGACAGACAAGCAGTCACTCTCATATTCACACCTACCAGCAATTTAAAATCACCAATTAACCTGCACGGCTTTGGATTGTGTGTCGGAGGTGGAATAGAGCTGGGGCTGGAGTGGATGTAAAATCCATATTATCTGTATTATTATTACTATTTGAATCTTATCTTGCTCATCACATGATGATTTTTGCATTAGAAAGTTGTAATCTGGTTATTTATATATGATTCTCATGCAGTGGTTTGTGTAAATGAATGAAAGGGTTGCAAAATAAGCAGCAGCCAGTGCTCTCAGTAGACTCTCGTTAGCATCAGGGGAGTAGAGCAGCGTGAGCAATCATTGGTTTTGGCCCTCCTCCATCTGGGCAACCAACTATCCAACTGTAAGGTCATGTTAAATGATCACTTTACATGGAAGCAGTTTGCTCTTGCTGCCATTATTATATTTTTGTTACACTTATTATTATACTTTGTTACCTGGTGGAGCTTTAAGATAATCTTAGATATGTTTAGAATACATTTTAATTGTAGCTTTAATCAGATCATGGATTTAGGCTTGAAAGTGGTGCATTCTGCCATTTTTAAATGTACATTTTATTGCTACCTAGGATAGTAATGAAGTGGTGGCAATTTGAGCATTACAGTAATGACAGTGGATCATGAAATCATTTAAAAGCATTATAATATAAAGAGCAGTTAGATCAGTGTATTACAGAAACAATCAGACCAGCAGGGGACTTGGACTCCTTGACAAAAATATCCTTGGACTATTATCCTCATTGTCTCTCTCCATTTCCCAAACATCTCTCACTCTCCTCCTCCTGTTCCTCTTTCAGGTGTTTTTTCTCTCCTTCTGCCTAATGATACATGCTAATTGTTTTTAAATGGGTTTTTTGTGCTGCAGCACCTTCTCTCCCTTCAATTCTATTATATCCGCTGGACCATGAAAAACCAAAAATTCACACAGAGGCTGGTCAGATGTACGAATCAATAGATCTAAATACAATTGCAGGGTTACTCAAGGTGCTGGGGGCTCTCTTTTCCCAGCCTCTATATGAAATAGTGAGAATAAAGAAACTATTCTAATAAAGGTCCTGCGATGTGCTCAGTTCACAGTCCAAAACCTTCAGTGATCCTTCAGTGCAAAATGTGACGCTGACGTCATGTTACGTGCCAAATAGAACAGAAGGCACAGTTATTTGTTTCCTCCTTCGCCACAGCTCATCAGGTAGAGGACAATGAATGAATGTGAACATGAAACACAGTAACAGTTGTTTGCTTTGTTATTCAGTTTATGATTTTCCTACAGTACATCCCAGCTCCATATGGCACATTGTAACTGCTCCATATCTCTGCATAGTGTGTGACATTATCTTTTATCACTTGCCTTGTTGGCACAGACACAAGACAGGAGCAGCGCCAAGAAACAGTGCCTAGAAACAATGCTTGCAAGATGAAAGGAGTGGGAAAAGATTAAAAAAAGAAAGTGCATGAGAGAGATTTTTTCCTGCAGCTGTCCATGGCTTTTTAATTTCATCTGAGATTACTGAGCATGATGAGCTTAGCCGTGTTACAAATCCCTCCATGCGGGCTTCTCCAACGCACCCCCACGCTCTGATGGAGCTCCATGAATTCCCCTTATTGCTGTTTAATGGAGATGGGTACCCAAACAAATGAGGAGCCTTTGCCTGGCTCAGCACCGCGGGTTCTCATTAATCCGGATGCTGAGATGCTGATGGCACTAATTTTTCAGACTAAGCGGTGTCTGCGTCGCACCGCTTCATGGCACTCCCACAACAAGAGCGAGTTTCAATCAGAGGCACAGCCCAAAGGCAAAGAGGTTGTGGTGTTCATGTCACACCTGGTCTGTTGAGCTCGCCGCCTCACTGTGGGAAATCTCCCCGACAGTGCCCATCTGTGTCTGTGGGAAAGCACAAAGTGTTGCAGGCGTGATGAGAGTCTCTGCCTCAGTATTAAAGGGAAGCTAAGGAGAGATATAAGTGCAAATTACATTTGAAACAGAATGCAGCCTTCATTTTCACATTCAGATATTTTTTTAATTCAGGCAAAAACCCCGGCTCTGTAATATGAGCTGCGTTGGAGGGAATGAGAATGAGATTGCTGCTAAACAGAAGAATGGTTAAATTTGGCTCTTGGCTAAGCAAAGTTATTCAGCCTTACAGTTTGCTGAATTCTAAGTGACTGCAAAGCAGCAAAGAAAACAGAGGTGCTTCACACTCTTACAATAGGACACTAACTAATAAGTGTTGTATGCAAAGGTCTCAGAGCTTTGAGTGTAGCTGAGTTAGTAAGTTAATATAGTCAATTTGCTTTAATCATTTTACAATATGTTGGTGCATATCCTTGGGATTTTTCTTGATGAATCTTTGGCTTGTGAGGTTGTAATTGGGTCCCCTGTGAGAGGTCTAAACTCAAATGTTAACAAATTGAATTGATGTAGTGACCTTGGTTATTAGCATGCTAATAGTGCAGCTCTATGAGTGGTCATACCGCTCTGCCAATTTAATCGAGCACCCCCAAGAGGTCAAAATTTAAATTTGTCCAATAGCTTGGTTCATGAACAAATACCTGCTTTACTAATTTCCATCAGCTTGAGCCGACTTCGTGTTCAGGGCTAATCAGGAAACAGTATGGCATTCAAACACACAGTATTCAACGGATGAAACCTATGTTAGCTTTGTATGATGTGATTTGTATATGACCTGGAGATAAACTGAACACTGAGCTTTAAAAGAAATTTGTGGTGAATGTCAACGTGTTAAAATTGTGATGTGTTTAACTCTCTGTCTCAAAAAGCAGGAAAAGAGGGCAACGACGAGTCCAGAAACATTAAATAAATTGTTTTATGAATGTCGACAGCGAAGAACATGGGTTAGAGAAAGGAGACATTGATTTTCTTTATTTTTGGAAATTACGTTGCCTTATTTAAAAAAGCATGCACTGCATCCTTGACATACTTTTATGCATAATTTGACAACAACATGACTATTTTGACTGAACAACTGTAAAAACTAGCATGTCTTCTCCTCACTGGGGCTCAAATGGCCTCACATAAGCAGCACTTCCTGATCATGACAAGCACCTTCCTCAGCTCTGGTCACTGTAGTAATTACGTGTGAGCCAGAGTTCCCAAGCATCCCCGTGGGAGTTTCCTAACCACTTCACAGTCACCGAGCATGGGATTCCCCAGGGGACCTACTGATACAGAGAATGTCAGCGGGATTGATGGCGCTTTTTCAGATTTATTATAAATTTGCATAGATTTCAATATGGGATGGGCGCAGGGAGAGGCGGGGGGTTGAGATAGTGCTTCCATTTGCAGCAGAGATATGGCCTACTTTAGCAATTCAATATCTCTAGTGTGGTTGAGAGCTGGCAGTACAGATGAAGGGAGGGTGATGATGAGACCTATGCAGTGGCACTCAGGGGTAATAACCTCCAGGGAATGTGGGACGGGATGTAAACTCACAGATGTGAATGCGCTGAAGTTCCTCCCTATGTAGTCTATGTATGCCTGTCACTGGTCTGTTCTAGCAAGGTGCACTAGCCACAGAGTCTTCTATTAACCCAGTCTGTTAGTCAAACGGATTTGTATCAGCACATTTTTACAGCTTCCTGATGGATGTTCGACATCTGCTCATTTACACAAGCTGATCTCTCAGCACGAGCCATCGCGCTGTGTTACCTCGCTGTCTGTTCTCTGATAAACACAGTGCTGCAGAAGTTCTCCAAACTCCACAGATGATTGAGACCATTCATGCAGCATCCTTGTTGGGTGGATGTACCCTGTGGAGCATTTAATATTTTTTTGTATTATTCATGAATTGTGCAGATGTGATTAAAAGGAAAGACGCTCTGTATTCTGGTGTGTGTGAGAAGGTATGTGGGAGAGAAGTATTGGGAGTGCAGCAGATGCCTGAGTAATGAGTGCTTTCAGTGATGACCCAGCACTTTGCATTATGTGGAATAAACTCAGACCACAATTAATTATTTCTCTAATGGAAATGTTTTTTTTCTTTTTCTTTTAAATATTTGATACTGAAGATGGAATTCAGATGGAAAGCCTTCAGACTCCTCTGTGAGTTCATGATCTGCTCACAGGCTGGATATTAGTCCAGAAGGAATTTTGAGAATCTGTTTCTCTGTCTAGATTACAGATTAGGAGGAGGATACAACAAGAAAGGAGCTTTTAGAGTGTGGTTGTTTGAGATCAAACCAGCCATCCCTTTTCTGTACTTATCTTGCTGCTGCCTGCTTGTAGACTTTGGTTTCACAAAACCAGTTTGTCAAATCAAAAGCTAACTTGAGACATCTTGACTCACTGGTTGCTTTTGGGTCTATAAAATATAAAACTCTGAGGAGGCTGTCCAGGAAATATAAATGACATTTCTATACTCATGCATTTCCCCACATGTGCCGTTTTGAAAGGGTTTTGTTTGAATCAGCAGTGGCAGAAAAGCCACAAACATGGTGGGTTTTACTTCTCCTGATCATTACAGTATGTACTGTATATCTTATTGACCCATCTTATGCCACAATATTTCATTTTGTTCACTCCTTCACTCGTTCTCTTTTCAACAGGGAGTTGAAATATGGCTGCACTACACAAACAGCAAATGCATCCATTAGTTGTGGCAGCATGAAAACATTTTCCAATTCTGTCTTTTTTTTATCTCAAGGTATCTCTCTCCCACCTGCATTCATTTAAATAAAAAAAATATGTGTTTTGCATGATAAATTTGGTCAACTGGCAGAGGTCTTATTGATGAATAATTTGGGAGATATCAGCAGTGAGACTCGGAGTAAGCTTATGTCATCTTTAGTTTTCTCCAAATAAACAAGTCAGTCTTTGTTTCCATACCAAACTCAGATGATGGCACATGTTTACACAAATATGGTAAATAGCAACACTGTAAAGGTGAGCTGCACTCAAGGTGAGCTCTCAAAGGCAGAGCCTGAGAGTGAAAGTGAAAGAGGGACTAATCACCTCCATTAGACGCCAACGGTCAAGGGAAATAAACTAGAGCTCCTAAAATGCTGTCTCTGTTGTCATATAGGTGACGACATATGTGGCACATTTTCAGTCACTCTTGTAATTCACCTTTAAATCACACACACATGCTCAGGACACTATTTCATTTTCCATCATCAAAAATAATATATATTAATAATTTATATGAGGAGTGAAAAAACAGAAAGCAACTGATGCTGGCTGCTGCTCGTACGGCGCTTTGAGCTAAATGCAAACACTTAAACACCAACAGGTTCGTTAAGTGCAGCTGAGGGGCTTTTGTGGCAGATTTTGTGGCAATCCATCCAACAGCGTCTGAGACCCAAAACAACAGCCTCATGGTGGCGCCAGAGGGAAAGAGCCATGATCTCCAAAGTCAGTTTGTCTTGGAAACATTAACCCCCCGCCCCCCCAACAAGTGTCACTCGATTATATCGTGTAAACTGTTGTTTTCTCATTATTGGGTTGTTGTTTGTCCTCCGTCCACTCTGAGTTGGTGCACGAGCTGTAGAGCAGAGTCTGTGCAGGAGCAGTGACTGAAGCTCTGTCAGATACTCTTCTCTGATTGGCTGTTGACTCAGGTGCAAAACATTCTTGTCCAATGACAATGAGAAGTCTGATTTTTAGCACACAAATAAAACAAATATAACTAAAAGTTATTTCTAAATAAGTTGACTATTTATGATTTAATGTCCAAAATGTCATGCTAGTTCATTCAGTAGATGTCCAGGCTGGACAACAAACTGACATTCCCATTACAAAAGCCTCACAATACACTTAATAATTTACCAGTAAGAAATCCCTTAGAAAGCTGGTATACTGGTGTTTTGGTATTATTCCACTTGAGCATCCTTGGAGGGGTGCAGGATGGTTTGTTTCAGTTTTCCACTCCCAAGGTCACCAAAGAAAACTGTGCAGCATTCACTAATATCACACCGGTGTTGGTCTATTCACCGACTTCATCAAATTTCACACGGACACATAAACTTTTTTTTTTTCTGACAGAAGCTATCTTTTCTTCCATTTGTTAAACCTCTCATCAGTTATTTCATTCATTTTAAACAACTATACTCACAGTAAAATAGTAATAATGACATTTGAAAGAAATCAGAAAATGTCATTGGGAGATAAGCTCCACAACAAAAAGTGCTGTCGTAATAAAAATAATGGGGAGCAGCAGTGCTATCATAATTTTATTGAATGAATGAATTCATGAATGTTGCAGAACTGCAGAAAACAGTAAAAAGAGTAAAAACAGCAGTGTAACTGTACTATAGAGACTTAAAAGATGTGATTCAATTATTGTTTAATAAGATAGATTTAGTCCTACAAAATAAGAGCAAGTAGTAGTGCATAACATTATCAGGACAAAGACTGAATGGTATGGATGTTTTTTTCTGGAGTACAAAGCAGTGGTGGATATCAGGTGAGTTGCTGTGTGTCCATGATGAGAATTTGCACACATTGGTGCATTTTTCACAAGGGGTTTAGTTTTTCAGTGAACAATTTAATCTCTGTTTAACTTTGCTAATAAAATGGAGAGTTTGATTTTTTATCTTTGAACACTTCTTCCAATATGAATAGTACACAACAGAAACGTATTTCACTTCTTCAGAAAGACTACATGCCCAATAACACATCAAACTGAGGCCAGTGGAGCCGCGTGTGGAGCAGTCGTGTTAACAGTGGGAGCAATATGAGCAGCAGGGCCGGTGGTGAAGAGACAGATGTATAATATTGATCCAGTGGGGACAGCAGCACAGTGGCTTTACAATCATGCAGCTCCCTGGAGAAATCTCTGCACTGCTTTGCATTGGCATTTTGTTACTAGAGACCTGACACACTGATAAATGTCTTGTCACCTGGGGACATACTTAATAAACATTTTATTAGCTCCCGTAAACAGCCTGCAGAGGATCAAAGACATGCTTGTTTGACATTTGGATGCATTCGGCTGATTGGCAATTCATCATCATGCTTCACACTCAGCAAGGTTGCCCTTCTATTCATAATTCATCTGCCTATTCATTAAATACTTTCTAATTCAATAAATTATCATGAAAATTAGTTTAGGAAAATTATAATACCAGTAATCACTTGCGGGGGCCTTGGAATCTGAGTATAAAAATGTTAAAGAAATTCAATTATGATGAACGTCATTTGTTTGGGCTCTGTGGTTACACATCTACAGCGCTGTGAAGTGGATCTTTTGTTCCTTCATGTGATGTGCAGCTAATTGAAATGAAGAATACAGCAAAACTGATCATCTGCAGGTCATCACAGTATTCAAGAGATGAAACCTGTTTTGGCTTTATATGATGTGGTTTGTGTGTGATGTGGAGATAAATTGAACGCTCAGGTTTAAAAGTCATTTGTGGTGATTTATAGTGATAATGTACTCAGCAGTTCGGCTGTATGAACAATGATAGCCTGGTGGTGAATAGTCAGAATGACTTATTCAGGCTATAATAATGGAAATGTTAGGAATGAATCACAATTTGTT
This sequence comes from Amniataba percoides, assembly GCA_037176925.1. Taxonomy (NCBI): domain Eukaryota; kingdom Metazoa; phylum Chordata; class Actinopteri; order Centrarchiformes; family Terapontidae; genus Amniataba; species Amniataba percoides. The sequence continues at coordinate 22,046,063 of JBAJHX010000043.1, read as the reverse complement.
CTTGGTAAGAAGGTCAGCCACGGTAAATGCCAAAGCTGTGATTATAGAATGGCACAGATATGTTTCCTGTATTTCTCACCCAGCCACTTCCTGCAGGCTTTTGAATTCTGTACGCACTTTACACACGCCAGCTATTTTCTCAGTGTGTTCACCCCTGTTTGCCTTGTCATTCAGTGTCCTTTTTTAAATTCAGAGTGGCCTAGCAGTGAATTGTCAAAAATTAGACCAGCTGGTTTTCACCAGTGTGTCCAATGTGCTAAACTACAGAAAATAGTTTTTCCTTAGTAGCAGACAGGGTCACATTGTTTGGAAAGAGAAAGAATGTGAGTGTGCTTTTTCCCCTCATTCACGCAGGAGTGAAATTTCACTGAAGTTTTCACGGTTTTGAGTATGAGTAAGGCCTCATACTTTCCACATCCATGAATCTATTATAGCAATAATATTTTCTTTAATGAGCTCTCTGCTACATGGCCATTGCTCTCTATCCAAGCTGCAACACCAAGATCACTTTCATTCTCCTGGATGACTCTTAGCAGTGAGCAAAAAGAATTCAAGTCAAAAATACAAAATAACTATTTGGTTCTTAACTGGTTAGGAAACAGTGAATCACGCTGTCACCTCACAGCAAGAAGGTTCTGGATTCAAACTCACTGTTGGCTGTTTGCATGTTCTCCCTGTACCTGCCTGCCTTTTCTGTGAATTTCTCCCAGAATACTGGAGCAGGATCAGCAAGGAGAAAAAGAAAAGAACCAATGGAATAAGAAAGTAAAGGGATAAAGCTTGACAGAGCCAAACACAAATGGTTTTACATCTACATGTACGTAATAACAACAGACAGACATTACTGCTGCTGGGCTCCATATCTTGCTGATGGCTCACAGCTAAAGCACTGTGAGGAGGTATTCACTGATTCTGACAAAAAGTGTTTTGGATTAGAAGTGTGGACTAAACTGAAGCAGCAGTTATTAATGAAATTCCCGTCCTCAGTCTTCCTTAAATGATTCTCAACCAGTAAAGAAAAACTTTTTTTTTACTTTATCAGTTATGTGGCTTTCTCTGAATACAATGTTCACTGAATAAATAATAGTGCCCTGTGCATTATTTTTTATGCCTTTATTTTATATTTTATATTCTCTACTGACACTACTATACCACAGCATCTGCTGTCTCAATTTCTTCGGTTTCTTCGGAGTCCAACAGCTTTCTCTCCTTCACTGTTGCAAGGTAAATAACATATGAGCAAACACCAGTCCCTTTTTCCCCTTCAATACCTTGTTTTTCACTGCAAACAACTGAGAATTGTTCCCATCTCAATACAAGAGATAACCAAGCTTAGTAATATGAAAACTCAGCTTGTCCACTTGACATTGTACCTATTTTTTGTTTGAAAATGTTATTGTTTCTTTTGGTCCTTGGAGACTCTCATTAATCAATAACTTGTTGACATCAGGTCATGTCTGATCTTATTTCCTAAAACCTGCAATTCAGCTGCTGCTCAAAGAGCAGATCTATAGGCCAATTCTTAAGTTTCCTTTCTGTCTTAGGTCTCGGACTGTACGCTGCTTTGCAACCAATTCTTCTACTTGTCTAAGCCACAAAATGCTGTTCTGCTAAATTGCCTCAACTCTATGAAACACTGGATTACATATACTTTTGTACAGCTAAAAACCCACAGATCTGAAGTTCTTATTTTTCCCTGGCTGGTGTTGGAAAGCCTTAACTCTTCATTGTCTTTTTTTAAACCCACCCTACACACCTTTGTGTTTCTATAGGCCAGGATTTGACTGACAGCTCGGACATGTTGAGATGGAGATGGGTATCAGTGCATCTGTTTCCTCCCATCCTGACTTTTGCAGTTCTCTTACTCCTGGCCAGGTCCTTCAAACAATCTCATGTGCTGATTTCTTTACCCTGTCTCTCCATCAAATTCCAAGGCCAGTTTGAGATTCTTGTGATCATATTTGGAGCGCTGCGTGGTCAGGCCCCTGTCTGTATTAAAGAGCTGCTGAAGTGTCAGCAGCAGGAGGTTCTCTGATCAGGGTTTGTCACTTGTTCCTTGTTCCAGGCTCAAGACAAAAGGTGACGGTGCTTTTGAGGTTGAAGCTCAAAACTTTGGAACTTAAAAAGCAGCTCAAGGCCCATAGACCCATTTGTTTGGACTTGCTTTTGTTTGGTTTGTTTTATTGTTAATTTGATTTTGGTTTGCTTTTTAGATTTTTAGGTCTGTCACCGTATCTGTTGCTCTGTATCTTATTGTCTTTGTTGTCTTTTTATTCTGAAGTCTTTTACTGTGAGGCACTTTGTGACATCTGTTCTGGTTGTGCTAAAAAATAAACTTTCTACCTTCTCAAACTTTTTACACCTCATAGCCTGTACTGTAACGGAGGATTGTGTGAAAAGGAGGGGGGGGGGGGGGGGGGGGGGGGGGGGGGGGGGGGGGGGGGGGGGGGGGGGGGGGGGGGGGGGGGGGGG
>JBAJHX010000043.1:22016675-22030725 GCA_037176925.1 Amniataba percoides | reverse complement strand
CCTGTATTTTAGTATTGTAATCTCAGATAGTGACTTGTTTGGTCACTATTTACACTAAAAAACAAACAAACAAAAAAACCCACGAACAAATAAAAAGTTTCCGTTTTAATGTAGTGTGGACTTTTCACCCTAATTAAAAAGAGAACTTGTGTATAGGTGGTGCGGTGGATCGCTGCATATGTAGAGTATTAACACTGACCATAGAAGTAAGCCTTACATTGATGGTATTCCACCACAGACACCATTCTTCACCAACATTACCGCACTGTAACAGTTATTTGGCCCTTAGGATATACTTGTAGAATCTTTTTTTCACCTTCTGCACTGTGCAAAGCTGTACAGCGATTCTCAAAGGATGTTTGTAGCCCAGGGCAAAGACATACATGTCAGTAGCCTCTGTATGTGACCTATATGTGCACCAAATACTGGCTCTCATCTACCTTCAGGGGTGATGAGAATGTCCCTGGTAACTGACCTTAAGGTTTCTTGATTATTATGTACATACATTTCATTGTGTGACTTTACCATAATCCAAGGCAATAATTCTTCCTCACAACCTCAGTGCTTCTCATCGAATCGCCATTATTGATCTCTGAATCAGCGCGAACGCATCACTCCCAGCCATCTTCATCCCACCCAGTGTCAATAGCCAGGATACAACTTCACTTACTTTCACTGAGCCTAATATGTCATGTCTGTCACAATGTAACTGGCTTAATGGACATTATAAATCACGAGGAAATTGTTTTAAGCACAAGGCAGCAATAGTTGGTGCTTTAAGAAAGCCAACTCCAGATTGGAGGTTAAATTTAACTGACAGAAATAAGCTGAATCAACTCTATGTCATAGACATTACATTCCCCCAGATTTTAAACATTTTACGTACATTTTGCCAGTGAGATTGGTGGTCAAACCTGGTTACAAAACAGTTCTCAGTGGATGGAGTAAGTGGGACAGTGATTCTAAAAAGGGAATTATCAGTCTGCCCCATTTAGCATTTAAGAGCAGTATAAACATGTAATGAATGGTTTATAGCACATCATGATTTAGCTGTACAGGTGTTTCCATTTTTTAAATGTTTATGTTCTTTGTGTATTATAAATGCTAACTAGGTGTGCAGTTCTCTATATAGTATATAACTTCAGTTCAATGAATTCACTTTATTATTCATTTGCTCATGGGGGTAACTGAGTTGTGGCAAGTAAACAAAAAGACAAATATGCTTTTTGTTTGAAAATATAGCTGTAATTTGGTGAAATCTTGGTTATGCAGTATCAGATAGGGGTGGAAACAGGGAGAAATTCTTTATGGATATCTGGTCATAGTAAAAAATATGCTGAACGTTGTGCAGAGCATATCTGTCACCACGCTCTCGCAGACTTACAGCATTTGCCCTTAAGATCTGACTGACCTGTTCAGGGACATGAGCAAATACTTTTCTGTCTCTTAAAATCAACAAGCCATGACTGAAAAAAACAAACAGAAAATGACTCAACAAAAGATGGATAAAGATTGTTCTTTAAGTGGGGCCTTCTTTAAAAGAGTCACTAACATCCCTCTCTAGAAGGAAAAAAAAACTTAATTAGTTCTTTCACTTTAATCAGTCAATGAAAGTTTTATAGAACTTTGCTAGAACCAATAGAAAAAGGGATTTTTTTGTGCATGACATTATCACAATGTAAAGTCTACAGTCTGAGTGGGACAACACAGGAAGGGCCAGAGAGAAAAACTCTAATGAGCATGTGCAGTATGCCAGAGAAGGCGGGAGGTGAGAACATTTTTTTACTTAAAGGTCCAGCATGAAAGATTTAGTGGCATCTAACATCTTACTACACACTCACACCATGCGCCTTGGACACACGCACTTTATCACACACACATCTATATGCTGGACTCAAGTGTGTACAAACCACCTGTTGCGCAACTGTCATTTTGCACAACTGCACTATAGAACCAGAACTGCCAGATGTTTTATTTTATAAATTTATTGTATATTGTATTTTTAACCCTATCTCCCTATGCACACACACACACACACACACACACACACACACACACACACACACACACACACACACAAAATCAGGAGTGTCCTGACCAAGAGAGGCAAAGTAATGTTACATCACAGTACCATGATACTTCTATTCTTTTTTTTTGTATCTTTTATATCACAATCCACGTCATATTCATAATGTTCCCTACTCTTATGGTGCAAACGTGGGTGATCCACAGATCCCCAAGCTGAGCGCTGCCCACCTGCAGATTCTCACTCCGGCAGACAAACCACCCGAGCCGCAAAACAGGAACAAGAGCCGCAAAGACGAGGTGGAGGACAGTCGATTAAAAATAAGCTGTAGACTCTGCACCCTACTGTGCATTTAGGGATGTTTCTGGTGGAGTGTCATGTCTGCCCACTCAGCCCCGCTAACATGACACTCAAGTGAATGTTAAGTCCTTCATTACAAACCAGTTCTCTGTCTCTCGTCATGAATCAGACTTCACTCACCTGCTCCTCTCTTCACCTCCTCCTTGTGGGGCCTTCAGGGCTAGTTAGTTGAATATAGGATGCATTGCTATATATATTTTTTCATGTTTAGATCTATTTAGATCTATTTACATTTTTCCCCATTTCAGTAAATCAAATTACAACCTGGAGATCTCAAATAACCATGACTGGATGACATAAGTAAAACAGTCATTGCCAAGCAGGCATTTCAAGGTAAAGACATGACAGGTCCTTGCTTGAACCAGTTTGTCTGTTCTGGACTACTGTAGAAACATGGTGGTGCAGCATGGAGGGCTCCTGTGGAAGAGGATGTGTTCCCTTTGTAGATGAAGATGAAGGGCTCAGTCTAACAAAGAAAACTAACACCTAACTCAAGAAAAGCAAGGATGAATAAATCAATAAAGACAAGCTGAACTTGTACTTGTACTTTCAATGTAACCAGGTGGAGATCATGGCTGAAAATATTCTAAACACAAACACAGCAGGAGCAGTAAGTTTTTTTAATGGATTTAATGTAATTAAATATGAGCATTGTAAGGTGTAAATGGGGCCCAATGTATGCACCACCCCCATCAATCAAATGTGCACTGCTAAAATGTCTGCCACTGCGTTTTTTATGATAAGGAGCAGTTTGGAGCTGGAGTAAGACCATCAACTGCTGTGACGGTGTACACCTTAAATCAGTTCTGCACTTGTATACTGCACTGGTGATCAAGCAGAGGAGAAATAACTGGTTGTAATAAGTGCAGCAGACAGTAGCTCTCCACAGATGCTGGCAGGGAGCACAGCTCTAACACAACATGTGGCCTTGAGGAGACCAGAAAATGGCAACATGTTGTGGGTGACTCACTCCTCAAGATGTGGACACAGAGTGCAGTATTTTATTCTTAGCATCAACTGATAAAGGGTCATTTATCTTTTCTGGGACACATTGCTGTTGAGCAACCTCTAAGAAATCAGTCATAAATTCAACCTTATAACAGTCCAGCTGTGGCATAAAAACAGAAAATGTGAACTTTAATGACTTTAATTAAACGAATGGCTGAGCTCTTTATTGACAGTTGACCTTTGCTTCTAACTAACCTCGTCCTTTCACACGGTGTCATATCATGATATTATAATGACATAAATAGTTGACCCACACAGAAAAAAAGTGATGAAATAAGACATGGATCCACCTCGGTCTTAGAAGCCACTGTAAGCTCTTCTCATCCAAAATTCAATTTAAGGCTGCTCATTCAGCACAAAATCTAAATCAAGGAACACTAACGTTCTCTCAGGCAGAGCTGAGAACACTTTCACTGACCTGTCTCTCTGTTCTCTTCTGGAGAGACCTGTTCATAAGATGACCCTGAAAAGAAGGAAATGAAAAAGAATATGACACACAAAGTCAAAACTTAAGCAAGTAAAGAAAACATTTTCACTGCACCATATGAACAAACATGCAAACACAACAGCAGTTTCTGTATGTTGTTGGTACAGTAGCTTTTACACAGTGGTAACATTACTTCACAGCACCATCTTTTATATACAGACATACAGCTACATCTCTTAAACAGGAGAGATACTCATAGTTTCTTTTGCACAACATTTGCGACCTGCATCATAAATGTATTCCCATAAGATAAAAAATAATAACAACATAATAGAGGACAGTGAGAAATACGCAGTATAAGTTGTGCACTGTGTAATTCATGTGAGCTACAGTTTGATCTCCATGTAGAGACAGTAAAGATAAATGGTGCACACTGAGGGGGTCTCCCATGGAAAAGTAGGGAGGGGTGGGAGCTCACCTGGCGTCTGATGGAGCACTGGATAAGGTCTATTTATCAGCATGCCTCTGTGAGAGATAGCCCTGCCAGTGTGTCCACTGCTCACAACAGGCTACCTTGAATAAATAATGGAAAATGTGTGGGAGTAAGGGGGCACCCCTGCCATTGACCACAACTGAAAGAAGATCCGCTGTCACTGGACTGCAGGTGTCAGCTGAATGATGAATTGTTTTTATTGGGCCCAGAGTCGACAGCCACCACATGACTACGGAGTTGATACACGAAGGACCAATATTTCATGAGTCTAAGTCAACGGTGAGAACCTTAGACATAAATTATTTGATGCATCTTACTATCTGACACATGTACTGACATCTCTAATAATTCTCATGAATGAGATTTAAAAGATCACACTTTTTCCAAACGTTGGTATAATTGCTGTCAGAGGTTATAGGAAAAGCCATTTTCAGTAACCAGGTCTCAGCTCGATCGCTCCGAGGTGTTTGCAGGGATTTGGACCTGTCAAAGAGCTACAGATGGAAAGATGCAGTAGAAAGTATTCATTCCTCACCACTGAAGTTCAATAAGAATAAAACATCAAAGTTAAGGAAACCACCGGCTCAAATCAAATGCTGAAACAAAATGTCCAAAACAAGACATGTTATCCCCAAAGACAGTGTTGGACGTAAAGCTTTGCAAAAAGACAGAATACCCACTTTTTACAAAAATATTGTCTGATCTCAGGTGTGACATTTTGAGGGTCTGGATATACAGTGGTCCCTCGCTATATCGCCGTTCACCTTTCGTGGCCTTGCTGGGGTTTTTTTTGTGCAATTTTGCATACTTTTTTTTTTTTTACAGCATATGAATGCACATTGTGTTCTGCGTTCTGATTGGCTAAGGGACGGTAGATCATTGTCAATCAGTCTTCTCCGTGCCGTGTCTCCTGTACAGTACAGAATGCGTTCAGCTTGGCATATTTACATCTTATAAATCTACGAAGGTTTGAACTTTGAGAGTGTTTAAAAAAGAGAGAAATGTGAGAAAATATTAATGCCTATCTGAGAAAAGTGTATAAAGTGTGTGGTGAGGGGTTTTACAGCCTTAAAACATAAAATAATTGCAAAAATCCTACTTTGTGGATTTCACCTATTACGGGCTATTTTTGGAACGTAACCCCTGCGATAAACGAGGGAACACTGTATGTCCAATACTGCCCATAGCAGATGTTTATTTATTCATTCATTCATTCTACATAATCACAAAACATGAGCATTGTTCCTTTCATTCAATGTAGCAGCAGCCTGACTGAATTACATTGTTACGCTAGCGGTTTGCATACATCGGTTTACTACAGATTTAGAGCAGATTTGCTAGATCACTAGACCGCACACTCTTTATACAGCCACAGTGAAATAACTAAACATGAAAATACTCGCAGGCAAATGTCTTTCTGGTCAGACAATAAGCAGTAGAAAACACATGTAGGAATAACCACTTTTATCCCCTTGATGATCCCTCAGATGTCACACCCTGCTGTGGTCTCAGTGTGACTGGAGGGCTTTGTCACTGGAACATAAACATGTTGTTTCGGGCATCCTCTACATACTACCACTTTTTGTTAAGATATACTTTATAAAGAATTAAGAGGATGTGCTAAATGGTTCACCAGAAATGGTTAATAAATAATTTTTGAATGCATAATGGATTAGTAATATGTCATTAATAAAGAAACGTATGGTAATAGAAAAATTCATGTCTCATGTACAAGTAGACCAGTTCCAGAGCTGCTCCGCTGACCCCTTCCTACTTTAAATATCATTAGCAGGAATAGTAGTATTAACATTTCTTTGACTGTCTGACTAAAGAGCCATGAGTTCTGCTGCTGTCTTAGTTTTTCTGCACAGTGGGCTGTACATGTTCGCATGATGCAGTCATTTCACCATAGTTCATGAGACCAGGACATTTTGTCTCATCTCCATTTCAAATAAGAAAATCCTCAAAATCTCTTCAAGAACAAAGAAAATTAGTCTATGTGATTGGAATAGACCAAATCAATCAAGGATAAAAATGTAGCCGTAGCTACCCTTTGAACACACACTCTGAATGCTCTGCATGTAACCACTTTCTAATCCCTGCTGGAGCTTTCCACAGTGGTTTGGAGCGACTGTACCTTGATTAATAATGTAGCGGTCTCCACATAAAGTGGCCAATAGATGGGAGGCAGCCTTTTTACTTGAGCTCTGAGAAATGCATTAAAACCTCAGCGATGGGGCTGATGTGATCAGGAGTCTACAGGTGTGATTGTCACAGAACACCTTCTCTAGCTGCTGTTAACACATGTGTGATCATGCAGTGCTGAACAGAAGCAGAAAAAACAAGGCCTCCATCCCTCCAGGAAGGAACGTGTGAAGGTTTGCAACCTGTTGCTAGTAAACAAGACCAAGGCTTTTTGCCTACAGTCACACAGTGATGCCTTTTTAATGTTTTTGAGGCCAGTAAGCTCAGCCCAATTCAGCTCCATGGATCAGAGACCTCAAAATTCAGGAATTATACTAAAAATATAGTAAAACCATCTCCAACAACAGATGGCTTATCAAACTTGATACATGCTGTAATTCACATATGCATGATGTCATTTCTGTATTGAAGAAACGAGGAAAGCTGCTGACCATTATCAGACGGCTGCATTCTGAGTGGATTTCAGTGCTAAAAGTTAGTGATCAATACTCCTCTTCAGCTTGGATTGTTAGACATCATCATCCCGATCCTTCCCTTGACCATCTTAACTTTAAGATTAACACAAGTGAGGTTGACGAGGTGAAACACACCAGCAGAACTTGGCTGTGCTATTTTCACTCATTCTCATTGTCACTGAAATGGCTCCTTTCTCTAATATAGGTTTATTTTCAATTTCACATCTACAAGCAGCTTCCACATAATTACACAACCAGCATGGTTTGAATTAGCATTAGGAGTTTATTAAGTAGCTCTTGATGACTTCTAAACAAAGCAGGCACATTTAGTTAGGTTATTTCATTTTATACTGTTTTCAATTTTCCTTCTTTAAACTGCATCGGTTTCATTTCTTTCTTTTGCGGGACATGCTGGTGGTTCGACTCCTGCCACAGCAAGGGGGCGTTTTTCTGCACTTAACACAACTACATGGGACTACAAGGAACAGTGGAAGCAGCAGTGTTTCCTGCAATGATCAGCACCACCACCACGTTGTGTTACAGAGATTTTGATGTGGCTGGCTTTTGTTTTGGAGGCTATTGAAGGAAGCACACAACTTCATTCTGTTTTTCTTTTTGAAACACATCTGTTTGCAGACGCATTGTGGATGCTATCGATCATTTTGTCTAATCTTAGATGGAATCACAACCTACACGTAGGTCATATAGAGGCAGCAGTGTTCATTTGAGACTGTTTCATAACCAACTCCATTAGCTGCTTTAAGTTCTGAATTTAAGTTAGGATTATTTTATTTTCATTTTGACCATGAAACTGAGTTTTGAGTTCGAGGCAAACTGTTGATTGAGTTTATTTGTAGTTCATTTAGTTGACATCAGTTAGGTCACTTTTAGGCCTCAGTATAGTTTATGTTGCTTTGCTTTTGCAGACGAAGAAAAACAGACAATAAGGACCCTGCCTCAAACACACACATCCACGTGTGAGGTCCCGGCTCACTGTAGTCTACTTTGCCTTCAAACAACCTGGGCTATTTTGCAAATGAAACTGTTCTCCTGCTTCTCTTACCACAGACAATAAAGCTGCCACAGTGAGGAAAGTGCTTAGAATGAAGACGAGCATTGCTCATCAAAAACCCATTTCAAGTGGCTCCGTGACACAACGCGCTGAAGACAGAGCGAGTTGAGAAGGCAATAAAGTTGCTTACTGGGGGATGCTGACTAACAAGATGAAAAAAAGATCAGCGTGCGATGCCTCATCTTTCATGTAGTGACAATTAGAAGCTGGTATTCACTTTATGCAAGCAAAGCTCGGGCGAATCAGCAAATGAATGGTGCAGACGTCACACTGCGGTTATTCTCTCGCTCTCTAGGACATGAATAGATGCTCCCTGGAGGCACAGTGGGATGTTTCTTCCGTGATAGACCAGGGTGAACCAAGCATTGACCTGCAGATCAATTTCCCAGCATTCACAGTGGAAGAGTCCCGAGGCTCAAGCAGCTCATCATCCCCATCCATCTTTAGATTAATAATCTATAACCTAATCCATCCTCTTTCATAGATTAGACGTGGCTCACACAGAATCCCTGAAGGAATAAACACTCCAGTGCTTTAAGATGTGTGTGTGTAGCAGCTACGGTTTGTTTCTCCAAAAATGAAAAAGATGCTTTCAGTGCAGCAACAATAAGAATTTAAGAATTCAATACTGTTTAATGCATTATTGTCATGATTTATGTTATAGTCTCTCAACATGAGTGAACTCAGCATAATGTGATTTTTGCCGTTATGATATGAAAACAGCAGGACTCTATATAATAAGGCCCAACTTTTATGTTATTCCCATTGAACCATCACATTAAGAAATCTGAGATGTTCAAAGTTGTGATGTGCAGAGAGCAATAACTGGATGTAAAGTTCTAACATTTATCAAAATCCTTGTAGAGTCGCTGATATTCACGCTTGCTCACATAAGACTGCCTCCCACAACTGTAGCACATGCATGACCAATCACCACAGCTCACACTGGGCACGCTCACTTTGCACCTTCAGATTGACTTGGTGCATAAGAATCTAAATCTGATTGGAAAAATGCAGAGATCTGTTAGTTTGACCCAACAAATTGGATGAGCACTGCGAAGCTGAAAACCCAAGCAGATCTTTTTTTCCAGTGAGCATAGACTACTCCTTCAAGAGATTAAAGATACTCTCAATGAGAAAATCACCAAAACACTTAAAAAAAGATTATACATTTTTGATGAAGAGCCCTTTTAAAGCTTAATTTCTGTCACCCTTGGAGACATCAAGCATTTGATCAAAGGCCCTGAATATTATAATAATTAAATACCTTTCATGGAGATCATAAAGATTAGCCCAATCTCACTGCTCGCAAAAATATTATTTTAAAAATGACTAAATGCTCCCAAGTGCATAGAAGCTGATGGTAGGGAGACTGACTGTTTACTCCACGTCAGGATGACTGTTTCAGACTCTTCACTGCACTTTGCTCTGTCAAATGACAGATGGGCTGTGGTGTGTTAGAAAGGCAGAGGTTCATTATACCTGTGTCTTTATTAGAGGTGAGGTTTCATTCTTGTTGAACTGTGTTTTATTATTTTACTAACAAGTACATGTTGTATTTGTATTGCAAAATGAAGAGCCTCTGCACACTTTACAAAGCCTTACATAATCTAGCACCTTCTTGTATCAGTTACTGTCTTTGCTTTTGTGTCCCTATAAGAACTCTCAGTGTCCCACAATGAGTATGGTGAGGCGGCTCTGTGTTGTTATGGCCGTAAAACTGTGGAACAGCCTCCGCTTGGATCTTAACACAGCAAACTGGAATTGGCAATTAGACCAAGAGAACCACTGTAAAAAAGAATTTAAAGGCCTGTTGTTTTAATTTGGGCTCATTTTGCTGATGTCATTCTAAATGTGCCACTATGTCCTGCTCAAACATAATAATAATAATAATAATAATAATAATAATAATAATAATAATAATAATACTTATTATTATTATTAATATTATTATTATTATTATTATTATTATTAGTAGTAGTAGTAGTAGTAGTAGTAGTAGTAGTAGTATCACTAGGCTATAAGTAGTAACAAAACAGGTCACACATTTATTTATTCAACCATTCAATGTTACCTACATATAGATACAATTAGATAAGTGCCAACCCGGAATAAAATAGACATATACACAATAGTTTAATAATGAATATCTTAAAGATAGACATGGTATGTGGGTACTAAGACTGAAAACACAATCCTCACATGAGTCATTGCTCAGAATTACAGTACATAACAAAAAAAACTATGGTAGATATTACACATTATTGTGATTGTCATTGGTAATAATGTGTGTTATTCATATAATATGTTCGTTTGTATGTTCATTTAAATGGGTAAAAAGTTCATGTGTAGATATTAAAGCTTACTGTGTACCATGACCTCGAAGAATATGCAACTAATTGGCCAGAGGCGATGCATTATTTACAGATAGCTGCACGGCTCACACAGAGCAGCCTTATTCTTTCCTCTTATTTTCAGGAATAAATACTAGTTGGTATTTGCCTCAGGTTACTTGTGCTTAGGGTTACTTTGTTGAAAGTAACGGTAGGTTTCATTATAAAGACTTAAGATGGACTTAAAACAACCCATTTCTATAAAAATAAGGGACTTTATGTCTTTTGATATTTTTATATAGCTGCATGGTTTGTTCTTGTTTTCACTCAATCAGCATATGATTATAAAGCACAGAACAAAGCAGGTAGCTGGATAATATTTTCTTTGATTCACAGGAGCAGCTCAAGTTCTGAATGTACCAGGCCTTTCTGATCTGTGACTGATTTCAAATGAGCTCAAAGATCATGTAATTTTGCACAGTAGGAAGTTTTGAGATTTTCATTTGGGTTAAACTTAGTGAAAGGTTTGCCAGAGCTACCATGCTTTGGAGCTATTTGGCTGAAGTGATTTCATTATGGCTAATGACACCTTTAGGTTACAAAATAACAAAATAAAGTGCACTAACATGCCAGTGTAAACAGATGAGTGGAACGACAGAGCCTCTATGTCCTAACCAGTCCAAATATGCAGTGTTTAGCTTCATGAATTAGATGACCTCCCACTGCAGCAGCTAAACAAAGCATCACCACAGCAGCCAATGTAGAGTCAGTATACACCTGACAGCAGCTACAACCAGCAAACACACACATAAAAGCAAAAGGAAAACCTGCCCAGGTTTTACACACCTCATCAGCATACCCCCCCCACACACACACACACACAAACTTTCATCACTATACATGAGTTCATCCCTGCTTCTCTGCTGCAGCTGCTGATTTGGCTCCTTGTTTTTTGTTCCATTCTCACACAGGACTTCTTCATGTTACTTTTGTTCTCATTCTGTGAAGAATGTGACTTGAAATGCAGCATATTACAAAACCTAAGATGGAAAGTACAAATAACCCCTGACTGTGTTACAGTAATGACAGTGAATGCGATTTCTTAATGCTGCTATTAGTAACTCCAGTTATTGTGACTTTAGAGATGACAGCAATTTGGGATGAACTTAAAGTGTTCAGAACCGTTTTTTTTCTTGCTAGTTGTTTTTGATGAACAAAGGGCCAGGCAGCAGGGACAGTTACTTCAACAGACTTTGTTGCATTAATAGAAAATATTAACTGTATTTTTGCTTCAAATCATTCTGTGATATATTTCACTAAGTAAATGTCTTTGTGTCCAAATACAAAGCATGCTGCTGAATGTTTCCAGTACCACTATACTACAACTCTACGCTAATTATTGCACTGATTTTGTGTATTAAAACAAAATAAGGCTAAACTGTCCTTTTAAAAAATCAAATCAATGTATGCTAACAAACAGAACCCTACTATTAATATATGAATCCTAGAAAACACATTTTAAACAAGTGATAAGATTTTGATATCATATATTCAAATACCTTTACGGTCACTCAATAACACTGAATGGCAATTTGGCTATTTAAATGTTAATATCTCAAAACTACTTAGATGGGAAAATATAATCCAAAGTATACAGCATTAAAACCACCAACAGGTGAAGTGAATAACACTGGATACTTTGTTACAATGGCACCTTTCAAAGGATTGGATATATTCGTCAGTTCTTGAAGTTGATTAGTTGGAAATAGGAAACATTGCAAAGGTCAACCAAGAGCTACTGTAGCAAAAATTGCTGAAATGGTTCATGCTGGCTATGATAGAAAGGTGTCAGAACATGCAGTACATCACAGCTTGCTGCATATGTTGCTGCATAGCCCACGATGACCTCTGTCCACCAGCAAAAACACCAAAAATCTCCACCTGAACTGTTAGCACTGGACAAAGGAGTATAGGAAGTGATTACCAGGGTGCACTATAGCTGGCAGAGGCAGGGTGACGCTCTGGAGAATATTGTGCTTGGAAAACTGGCTTTCACATGGATGTTACATTCATGGCAACCGTACTCCCTGATGTCAGTGTTCTCCTTCAGCAGGATGATGTGCCTTGTCACACTGTAAAAATAACTCAGGAATTTGTGTTGGAGGAAAATGACTGAAAATCTGAGGTGTCTGCCTCCAAATTCTCCAGATCTCAATCCAATCAAACATCTGTGTGCTGGAAAAGCAATCCGGATCCAGGATCTGCTGGTTACATCTTGGTACCAGATACCACAGCACACCTTCAGCGGTTTGTGGAGTTCATGCCTCGATGGGTAGAGCGGTTACGGCAGGACAAGGAGGACTACACAGTGTCAGGTGGGTGGTTTTAATGTTGTGGCTGACTGGTGTATGTACAGTGTACATATAGTATTGCATCCATATACTGTATGTGTCTAATTACATATTCTACTCAATGGGAAATCCCAACATATGGCAGATTATCATTATTTTTATTAGTTAGTATGCATGTACCAATGCTGAAAATTAACTTTTGACCTTTTCCAGCACCTCTCACTGTCAGATCTTATATGCAAGCATATTGTCAGCCATATCCCAACACTACAGAGCCACAGCCAGGCCCTGTTAAGAGGATTAGTACAAATACAAACAAAATAATTACAAGTCTCCAATAAACATTGGCATGTGCTGTTCTTTCTCCAGGTATTATGCTTTTATCTTCTGCTGTATATTTAAAAGTCTTTTCCAGTAGTAACTCTGGTGCTTCAGTCTCTAACATTCCGAGAGAGTCTGCAGCTGTGCGTCATGACTGTGTTTATGGCTGTCTTGAATCCCCCACTAATTATTCCTGCCTCTTCTCAAACATTTCTACACCAATCTCAGCTGACAGAAACATATAATGAATATTCTTCATTAAGTTTTGATTGGAAAGCCTCCATCTGTCTTTCATCTTGTTTCTGTTTTGCACTGCAGTGTGTTTCTTATTTTCATAGCAAGCACACAATGTTTGGTGGACTTATGTGCCTGTGTGCACTATTTTTTATTGAATTGTGTTCCTTTCTACTCAACACAAAAGATGTAAGCTTAAAAATATGTTTTTTAAGTGTAGAGTCTGCATGACCTACAGCAGTTGTGTCTCTAATCAAAATCATTTCACTACTTTTCATGGTTCCGTACCCTCTCATCGTAATTGTGCGTAATGATGATTCTCTGATTGTGTTAATATCAAGAGAGTCCTGTTGGCTCTTGGTCTAATTGCCAAACGTGATTGCTCATCTCTCCCATCACCCTTACAGGCCACACACCACATGGATTCATCATCGAGTGCAAATATCTTATTTTCAAGAGAAAGTAAGCATGATGCTGCTGGCCTGTCAGCCTGTTGCAGCAAATTATGGCTTTGTGAAATGACAGTGCTGTGGGGTATTTTTGTAATTAGGTGAGCGGATCAGTGAAGGCTGACAGAGCCACAGAGAGCGGCCTCCAGATACTCGTCTAGTGCCTTGTTTGAGTCACAATGTTGACGACCTGCCAGATGAGCTAAAAGGGCAATTTATCTGTCAACAAGACTGGGTCAAAACCTGGTGTGGAACCGAAACATGTGTGTTTCGAGTGCTGTCCTGTGGAAAAAACACACGGTTCCGATTCCCACCA
>JBAJHX010000043.1:21999510-22016575 GCA_037176925.1 Amniataba percoides | reverse complement strand
TCTCCATGTATGTTCAGCGTGCTGTACTGTGGACAACATACATGGTTCAGGTTCACACCAGGTTTTGACCCAGTCTTGTTGACATATATATATATATATATGTGTGTGTGTGTGTTTATGTTTGTTCTTAAAGTGTACATTGGTCTAAGAAATGTTATAAATGCTGCTGTAAGAACAAAAGCTGTAGACATTTAATGAGGTTTGAACTGAAAGGGAACTTCTTCTAATTATCTATTAACTCGCTGCTCCTTCATTTGCGTCTATCTGCAGGATGTCTCTCGTTTTTCTCACTCATTGTGTGGTGAGTGTTTTGTCAGAGTGGTTGTTGTTTGGGTTGTTGATCTTTGCACCGTCCTTCACTCTGCACGGCTGATTTCATGTTTCTCTCCCGCTCTGCTCTGCGCTGGGCTTTTACAATTTGTAACCCTCTGCTTCTCTGCGAAGGTTTTGCAACCACAGTCAAATCAAGGAAACAGGACATACATCAGTCAATCGTCTGAACTGCTTCATCAATACATATGGAGGTGTTGCTGTAATGTTAATGCTACGGGAGCCTGGCTCTGTGATTGATGTTTAATGTGACTGTGTATGTTACCTTTCCAGATGGCTTTAGATTTAGGAGACCTCTGTTATTTGAAATGACTTCAGCCTGGCTTGTCACTTGTGACTAGAGGCTGTAATTCTGAAATTTTTTATTTCTGTTCCGTGGCAGCGAACACAACATGTGACCTTTCAGTAACTATGCTGCAGCGTGAGCATCCAGACACTTTATGGTTGACTAAAGTAACTTAAGTACCATTCCAGCTGCGTGAGAGGAGTACCTGCGTGGTGCCACAGCCACAGAAAAGTACAGGCTGATAGAGACTCACAAACCTCACAATTCCCCTTATAAGACAACATCACAGGATGAGAGTGAGAAATACGAGGTGTGGTTCCTTCACCTGTACTGTGTGTATAGCTAGGTAATTAACAGTCCTGACTATTCATTTGGAAATTGCCTACAAATGTGTTTATATTCTTAAACACAATTTTTCACTTTTAAAAAACTGTGAGGTGTCATCTAATGCAGCCGTATGAGTTTTAAAAAACTCTTCCCAAATCCAATGAAGACCAATAATGAGCAAAAGTCCAAGACGGAGGTATCAACCTACACTCATATATCTCTCCTTGCTTTTTTATTTAGGTTGTAATCTACTTAACTGGACACTCTGTGGTGTGATAGAGAACACACTGTTTAATCCACACTTACACTACTGTGCTGTTGTGATGGTAGTTTTGAATGTTGAGGAAGAAGCTAATACGTGGGCCTTGACTTGGGATTTGTTTTCCAACTGTTTCCAAGATCAACCATGGCCTTTCATGTCTAAATCAACAAAAATAATTTCAATATAAGCAATAATATTGTCTTTGTCAGTGCTGTGCCTCTTGTAACTGTCATTTCTACTGTTTGAAAGTTGAATTGGATTTCCAACGTCAGCTCCTGAAATGTAAAATCTAAAAGAAATGATCTATCAGAGCTGAGGGGTTGGTGAATTAATCAATTTGATATATTATGTTGGCTCATAAGTGTTATGAGAGACAGAGGCAGAATCTTCACTGTAAAGCTTGTGAAGTCCATATCTCTCATTAATTTACTATGAAGGAGTCGTCACCTGTAGTAATGAAAGTCACCGGGTTTGACAAATGATGGTAATATAGCATGATGATAATAGTTCAGTTCACTGCATGAGCCCTGTTAATCTTGTCAATTGAAAGCCACGGCGTGATTAGAACTCAAACTCACATATAACCCTGTGACTCATTCATAATGACAGAACCCAGTAACCCGCTGCATTAGCACACTGCAGGACTGACGTTTTAGATATTAAATAAATGAATTCAAATGACTCATAAATTCATTAAAATACATAGAACTATATATACATAGAATTCACAATTTGCAAAGTAATGAAGGAGTTATTAAAATTCACTCATACTCATTATCGGGTGTTATTTAATCATTTTCATGATAATTTAATTCATTAACCTTTAATTCAGCCAATCACATGTCCCTTGCCTCTCTTAAGCTAACAAGCTCAACAACTGCCACCAAATTTAGCCTGTTAGGTCCTGTTAGCAGGAGCAGCACCTTTTATTCCTCTAAATCTGCTACAAGTAAGGCTTTCTTCACTTACCGATATTCACTTACTGATATGTAAAATGGTGTTTGTTGTGCTCTTTATTTTGCTATTAATTTCATCTGGTTTCTCTTTATTTTAGATGTGTAAATGTAATCCACTGGGCTGTGGCTTATTAGTATAGCCCAATGAGATAACATGAATTACATGAGGAGTAGCTCCTCATTTGCATGTTTTCTTTTTCCTTACTGCACTCTTCCTCGTTGTGCAAATAAACAGATGTTGAAATGGGAAACACCTCGCCACGTAATGGTCTTTATTTTCCTGCATGAAGAGGCATCGAGAAGGGGCATCGAGCTAAATCATAAGTCCAGTTTAAAGCATGTGTCAGTATCGGCACCTCAGCCACGCATTTAATGGACACAACCCAAATAAATGCTAACGGCAGACGGACAGGATGACTTAAAATCTCATTTGGACAGCATTGCATGGTTGAGGTGAGTAAACCCCAGAAACAATGACCCATGAAATCAAGGTGTGGACAACTGCCTCCACCAGGCCCCATCCTCATTATAACATCTTGCAAAACAGGAAGGAAAAGGTCACACAGGCTCCCAGATGGTGAAGAAGCGAAATTCAACCTTGAAAATGTATACTCAGACTTAAAGGCAGGAAATACGCCATCTCGACATAGTCAGGGGGTATCATCAATGCTGGTAATCACAGTGTGAAGTCAGATGAAAGGGTTTCTTTGGATGTTTTTTCATTTAGTCTCTGCGTGTGCAAAAAAAGCCAGGTAATCAGACATTGTTAAGTCTGCTTAAAAAATGCAAATTGCCAGCTTTTGGTTTCATAACAAAGAGTAAATAGGGACAAGTCTTTGTGTCCCACTGAGCTGTGATGGACTCTGCGAGATGAGGAAGCAATTTCCCCTTCAAAGCAAATTGAACAGAATTGATTTGGTCCCATCCTCTGCGAGAGTGCAGCTTCAAAGAGAATGTTTCTCCAAGGCCTCGTAACCAGTGTCATCCTACTGAAGCGAACCAAATCCCCTGTGTGGTGTGTGATCCAGTCCCCAATGAAGGTGTAGTTAATTCATTCCTCTAAAAGACAATTAGTCTGTTCAATCAAATCCTTTGGGCACGTATGAATTTGGATAAGTCCAATTTCCCACTAAAGCTAATGATTAATCACAGTGATTACCCACTGAGTTCATAAAAAGAGTTTTTCATCCACACAAAGTCCACCCTTATTCCATAGTTTTTGTCACGTATAATCATTTACACCACAAACAGCATTTTGATTTATTAATATGACTCATTATGTCACTTATTAAACTTAAATGCAGATCACAGTGCCTATGCATGGCTTCTCTCACTGAAATCTGAACATTTGGGCATTTTTATTTATATATACACAGCCCATATGATATGTATTCATATCGAGACAAACGTGGGATTAAGAACACAACTCAGACTTGTAGTATTCAGGGCTATCATGTTTTCACAACCATGCAGGGATTTTCTGTCAGTGTATATCTTTTCATCATGTGTTCATAGACATGCAGAGAATTACGTTGTACAAGGATAAAGTATAAAAGGCCACACCAGAACACATCAGAGTTCCAACTGATGGGTCAGGGACTTTTAATTTAATTTTGTTTGATTCTGCAGAAATTGAATTTTATGAGTTTTTGTTTATTTTTGTATCAGATCAGAAACCCTCTGCACATTGTCACATAATGCATCATGATGTGACTACAGTTGAAATGTTTGCCAAATATGAGTGATATCTTTTCTTGACTTGAGATGAATAAAATTAGATTTCTGTTCATGTTGGGATAAAAGTTATCATTATTCTGTTGAGTGGGCCTTTCATGTAAGAACTTGTTTTTAGACATCACTATGTTCATGCAGTGCTTATTGTAAATGTCCAAAGAAGCATGCCATCCACAGAATTGGCAGCTATACTTGTATGGCTTTGAAATATCAGTAGAAATGGAAAGGCAAGAAATAGAAGTACTGTAGTTGAATGGACAACAGTACTGAAAATAGTAAAGTTATACTGTATATATCCATTAGTTGTACTGCTTGTGTCCCCACCATTAGCCAAAGGTTTCTCAATGTTTCTTCCTTACTTATTGAAAAGCTCTCAGGAATTGCTTTAATGCTCAGCTCTCTCAGTGTGCACACAGGGCAGACAGCCATTCATTTAGTTGGTTGAGTCCAGTTTTGCCTGCAGGTACTACGGATCTATTAGCCTCATCCACCACTCGCTGTGCATCGAGCGTTATGCACACAATGGTGCTTTGTAGTGATGGAACAAAACCTGAAGTCACTGAAAGAACCTTTTTACGCGACGCATGCATGCTCGGTCATGCACATCACCTGTAGTGCTCTGCTTATGGCAGTCTGAAGGATGAGATATTAGTTATTGAGGAGTGATGAGAGTGCATCTCAGTGCTGCATGTTGACTGTTACGCACCAACAACACACAGGAGAGCTTTTTGTTGTTGACAGGTGTACAAAAATTTGCACATTAACTTGGAGACAAACACACACTTAGTAATGCAAATTATACATGTGTTAACACCTTTATGTAGTTGATATTGGACAAAACGTTGACCAACTGTTGAATTTAAAAGAACTAAGAAATACAACTCCTATGTTCGACCTGACTATAATGTGTTGTTCAGATTATCCTGTGTGGCTTTGTCTCAAAACCCTTAAAAAGTGTGCAGTCTTGAAGTGAGACAGGGAAATAATCCAAGGTGAAAAGCAATGCCTTGTGACAAACTGTAAAACAGATTTTACATACGCAGATAAAAAAAACAGAGCGACAGACAAATCAATCCACAAACAATTAAGTACGAGACACACATTCAAACACACCCACTCCTCTGTACAGCCCTACACACAGTCTCATCAGCTATTCAGGCATGACAGATTAAAGTGAACCCGAAGCTGGGGAGTCAGTCATAGTACACACGCCCCCTTGCATGAAATCAACCCCACGCATTTACACTGAGCTCACTCTGTAGCCTATTAATTCATCTGCCAATACACATCTGCACATAGGAAGTAATTACCAGAAAGTCTCAACATGTACAAGCAACCACCGACAGTAAATTACACCTGCCTGCACATGTTAATTCTTTAAGTTGCATATAATCAGCTGGCCTTATTTAGCAGAGTTGCATCCCTCCTCCAGCATCAACCCTGTGCTGTATATCAAAGCTCGATGTGTAAAGGCACATAATATGCTGCCGCGCTGACCGTTAATACACTGCTGTATAACACAACTGCATGCAACAAAATGAATATAAATGAATGGCATTATCTTATGTGGTCTCAGGCCTCTTCCACACACATATGCAGGCTCAGACACTTGTGAGGGAAAAAGCTAGTCAAGATGCAACCGGCAGGTTTGGCGTACAACATCCCTCTAATGAACCCCCCAGATAACAATGCATGATGGGAAACAGATGCACTACAATTGTTCAATTAACCCCCAGTCCTTTGGTACAGAGGCTCCCTGAATACCTCAACATGCTCAGCCATAACTATCTGCAAAGCAGGACCCAGGGAGACATGTGAACAACAGAAACGAGACAAAGGAGGAAAACAAAAAGAAAGAGGGTTTTTTTTCTTCGACAAAGAAGCAAAGCTGAAACGCCATGACACCAGAGGGCTGTGCCAGTGTAATTTATCAGCTTGTGAAGGCCACTGCAGACACATTTACTCACTGTGTCATGAAGAAACATATTTCTCCAATGCCCGTTGAATCACCTCATATCAGCGCCTTTCCCCTGTAACTGAGAGTTTCTCTCAGCAGTGTAATAAGATTGTGTCCCTGTATGCCAGACCATCCATTATTAGGGTATTTTTCAATGTTAAATTCCATTATTGATGCACACAGTGTCAAGAAAAGAGATTTAGGTGCTGGTATTGGGTAGATGGCTTTTATGAAGGAGGCGTAAGACTTCCAGTCATTCTGTTTCTCATCTCACAAATGTAAAGACTGCAGTACACTTCATGAACCAAAATGGTCACTTAGTGCTGGGTATTAGCTCTAACCATGAGTACATCAATCAGGCTGATACTGAGTTAAATTGGGCATTTTTTTCTTTTTGTGGTCTTTTTGTGGATGCATGTAGATATATAAAAAACACAGATACAAGTAGGCAATATTATGACAGGATGCAAAAGAAAAAGAGTGAAATGCAATGTGCACTATCACACCAGCTGGGAATGAGGCATCATGTTTTACCTGGTTCTCCATCATGTCATGAATTTTTTTTATTAACTTCTGTGACGGGTTTCTCTGTCATGTCCGCCACCAGATCAAATTGTAATCATCACAAAGAGGAACGGGCAAACTGTCAAGATAATATCAATTTTTTTCCATTATCTGACAATGCACCATGAAGAAATGTGGGAAGATTAATTACAGACAGGACTACAGTTGCCCCCAGGGCTTGTTAAGAACTGTCCGTTCTCAAGCATCTATACAACTTTCTATCCCTCTGAAGTGCCTCATTATTCACTGCATGGTTCATCTTGTGGAATCTCTCCAGTTTCACAAATGTCCATGCCTTTGCACCGGACTGCTGTTGGAAATGTGACAGAAACTCATAAACTACAGTAATTAATTGTACACCAAAGAATCATGGGTTCAGCTCAACAGATTCAAACAAATGAAGCTCTCTCGGTGGAAGATAAATACAAATATATGTTTCCTGATGTTACTGAATTAAACACAACACATGCACAGATTGATGGATAGTAGTCAGCTCCTATAGATGATACAGAGTAGCCATCTATCAACTGAGTCCACAACATAATAGACAGATCCCAGACACCCCGGGGGCCCTGTGCGTTTTTAGTCATTTGTTTAAAATGTCTTTGGGACTGTGCACCACTAAAGCTCTGTGTGTTACAATGATAAGAGCCTTTTCCCATAATGCTAAGGCCCTGTGTTTTTCAGTCTGTCAAATCTGGTTTTATTCAGTTTGGTTAATATTTAATCAAATCACTACTAATTAATTGATGCACAGCTAATTTAGATACAGTATGTAGTGTTCAACTGTGTGCTTTTAATGGAAAATTAAAGCCATCTGAGGGAAACTGTGTGATTTTGGGTTATACAAATAACACTGACTCAAATATGCAGTGGAATTCATATTCATCTCGTTATCTCGGTCTTTAGCTGCTTGCTGCCCCACTATGTTCACCGCGTCCCCTATTAGTCTCGAAGTGTTGTTGCTAGGCAGGGACTGAAGGATTTCTGAGGATTTATCTGAAATTTTCCTTGAAAACAGCTGCCTGGTTAGAGCAGGGAGACTGAATAAAACAGTGAAGTTGTGGGCTGGAAGATCTGAACATGGATCTTAAAGGCAGTAAAATATGTGTGTGTGTGTGTGTGTGTAGTTATATTTTGCACCATGTCGCCTCTTTGCAAGTTAGTTAAGTCCAGTTTCAAAGTGTTTTAATTTGCTTGTGAGTGTCTGAGTTTGAAAACGTGTCCCTGTCTTCAGCTTCAGTCCCATGGTTTTGCAGCATGCTTCATATCCGGTATCTTGTGAAAACGTGAAGCCCTGACATGTTGTGTGAAGCCTCTCCTGAAACATGTGATGGTCTGCAGAGATGAAGTGGCCGTTTGGGAGCGTTGGCACAGACACAGTCCCCGTCCTACCTGGTCTCCCTCTGCCCCCTGACCACCACACTGGGACACCTCTCCTCTGACAGCCAATCACCTGCTCCGCGCTCTTCCCCTCCGCCGCGCGCTCTTCCCTCCAGCAGCTGTCGGATGCGGTTGCGCGCTGCGCGGGAACAAAGACTGAAGCTCTGCTCAGTCCGGACTGCAGACTCCTGCACAGATCTCGCTTTGTTGCTCTCCGCGGCTGCTTTGTCTCACTTGGATAGGAGCACTGTTTGCGTCGTCCCAAGATGAACCAAACCGCCACCGTGTCGCATCAGGTTAAATGCCAGTCTACCAAGGCCATCAAGGTAAGGTGTAATGGATGAGTGAGCTCCTGTGTGATCAACTTCTCCCTGTGCCACCGAACTCTGAAGCAGCTGCAGCTCTGTGGCAAAGTCTGGTGTTCCGCTGTGCGCACTGACGCAGCGCGCTTTGGAGACGCGGTGGAGATGTGCACGCATGTATCCATCAACATTACAGCCACACGAAGTTACTGCTCGCGTTTGGAAGTGTTTGCTTTGGACTTTGATGTGATGCCTCCGCTCAGGTGTGAGCTCCATCTGTCTGTGCTGAGGAGACACACACTGGCGCAGTGGCGAGATTTCATTCATATCACGTCGTGCTCATTATTATATTGCCTGAATGTGCAGTGACCAGAAATCACTGAGGCTCTCTTCAGACCGAGCACTGACTGACACTCACATGATATGAAGAGTGAAGAATCTTTCGGATCTGCTCTTTGATAGCGCATCAGTTGCTTAACTTTGCAGTGCACGGTCTCTGGAGATCGTCCTCATTTTGGACCTGTTGTTAACAGATGCAGTGTAGAAGTGGCTGCAGGGGCATCAGGCAGAGTGTGCTGTGCAGAAACAGGTAACAGCACCATCTCTCTCCGCTCCAGGCACGACGGAGGAGCGCCTCTGCAGCCGCATTGTCTTCGCATTTGCACCTAAACCTGCACTGAAGGAGTGTGTGTGTGTGTGTGTATGCGCCGTTGTATGTGTGTGTGTGTGTGTGTGTATGCGTCTGTGTGTGTGTGACTCACAGCGCTATCGATTTTGCCGCGGGTTCTGCATCACTTTCCAACCTCGAAGTCCCACCAGAGAAATTTAGCTTGGGGCGAACGTATCGATCCTCCCCGCCACTCTCTCCAAAGACACACAGATTTGGACAAGGCTGAATGTTTAGAATTAGTGGAGTTCAGTTTGGCATAAAAGGCGGTGAAGAAACTGAAACTGGTTAAAAGGGTCCTTGATGGTTTATCTCTGCTCGTGTCTCATCACTGTGTGAAAGAGAAAAGCATCTGAATGACTGAGCCAGGTGTGTCCTCTTCCTCCTCCTCCTCCTCCTCCTCCTCCTCTGGGGTTGTCAGGTCTGGGTGCTGAGCTGTGAGACATCATCAGCCTCAGCCGGGTGTTGCTCCTGATGCTGGCTCCTTCTGGGTGACCCCTGTGCCGGAGCCAACCCTTCACCTGTCATCTGTCTCTGAGGTGCTGATGGTCGCCGGAGCCAAAGTCAGGACGCATAAAGCACATGAAAGGCACCATGTTTAAAATAAGGCTGAGGCACTGTATGCAGGGCATTGTGGGATACATCCAGCATCCCAAAAATGTCAAATTTTCTTCATCAGGAAATCTTCATTGTGTTTTTTGGAATCCATTAAGACAACTGATACATTGTTAATGATTCGTTTTCAGGGTTGCTCCATTTTAGTGCTTCAGGTCAGTTAATGCTGCTTAGACTGAATAACAATGAAAACGTAGGATGCTGTAAAGCTCTGTGCACTCTTGAGCTCGTCACTGGGCAGCCTGGTTTGGCTCTCTGGAATAAATCTGGTCTGTTTCAGCTGGCGTCTTGTTTGCAGAAGCTTTGGCCATCATTTCATCAGTTCATTGCTGAGATCTGGGAACGTGGCAAAATGAGAACATGCTGTCACTTCCACTGATCAAGAAACAGATGATCACACAGCGAACAGGCCACTGGTTTAGTACGTTGCATGTTGCCTGATCTCAGCCATTGACTTGGTCTGGACATAGTTATCATAACTGAACTAAAAAGGATAGCCAACCAATCAGAGTGAGAGTTGTTTAGTCTCTAAAATCTTTTATGTAGAATATTTAAATATTTATGACTAAAGGAGCAACAAAGAAAAAATGCTCATGAATTCATGCATCTGATTCAAATGTTAGAAAAAGGTGATGTCACATGTTTATGCACCAATCAAGATTGAGAAAATTTGCCCCGCCCACTTGAAATGAGCCAGAAGAACATAAACAAAAACACACAAACCTCTAATGTGAAATAACTACAACTGTTGGAGCTCTGGCAGGAAATAATGTTTGAATGCTGGATTCCACCTTTCATAGGAAGAAGCTGACTGATCTGTCTGAGGGCCTTTAAACAGTCTGTCAGGTAGAAGACGTACATGTCAGCAAGCCTGGTGGTTTAAGTCTCTGAGGGTCTATTGATTTCTCTTTGTGAGGTCTTAAAGAATGCTGGCACACACCATAAACCTACTCGATGGACAAGTTGGTATGTTTAGATTTTTTGTATTTATCTTATATTGTTATTTTACAGTCATTGTCGGTGAGCAGTGGCTCGGATATCATCATTTTGTGGTTTCAACTCTGTGGTTGCTTGATAGTTAATGAGCCATGTCACTGTGATGGATTACACCTACAAATCCTTATACTGACATGAAACCATTTATGGAATCAGAGATTCACAGTCAGAACGAGGCAATAAATCCTATCAGTTTGATTTGAATTATCTACAAGCTGTCACAGAGGCATGGATGCTCATCTGGCAGTTTGTGATGGCTCTAAAGCATCAAGGATCAATGAAGGTACTTAGAAAAGCAGCTGATTGGCCTCAGCTGCATTAGAAAAAAAAGCAGACAGAGAAGAAATGAAATAAGTTTGTTTTCATGCAGACATGAATCTCAGATGTCCTGTGTAAATTAAGCACACTGAACCTTGTCACATTTGTGTCTATAATGACCTTTGTTTTGAAATGACAATATAAGGTTGAGTTGGGGTTAGACAGATGTCTCACTTTATGACACATATTGACACACAGGCAGAAAAAAAGAATAACGTATTCTGTACATGACTGTAAATTTTCCTAAAAACACATTTCAAGCTTTAGATCAGTTGGCAAATTTAAATAACACAGAACAGAGCAGACTTGCTGAGCCAAATTGGTTTAAGGATCTCTGCTTTGTCTCACAGTAACGATAAACAGAGCTTGAATTACTTTCCTTGAGAATATTCAGCCTCATATTCTGTTGCCTAGAGGGCTGCCGTGTGCGAAAAGACATTTTCTGAAACCCTGTGTGCAGCACTTTCCTCTTTCATGGCATGTCTTTTCACTTTTAGGGAAATCGCACTGGAGCCGGGCTGCTGGCTGCATTCAGAATTGGTATTGTATAAAATCTCCCCAAATTATGACAATGGTGTGCAATAGTTTGCAGTGTCTGACACCCTGAGGCATCTGCTGCAGCTCGGCGTGATGCACTTTGCCTTCAGCTCACAGCTAACCATTTCCCGGAAATCAGTCAAACAAGCAGGGATCATAGTCAGGATTAAGTGCTCCAAAAGTCCTCTGTGTTGCACAAAAAACATTAATCTCTCCATGTCTGACCCCCATCGTCTGCTCTTAACGGCTCTCTGTTATCCTCTTAAATGCCCCTTCGTCATATCATAGCTGTGTCCGCATGCCACAAGCCAAGATAAGAAATCCAATTAGGACAAGGCAGCAGATTTTTCGTGGGCCTTAGCTCCTGGGGTCTTGCTGAGTTTAACAAGGCTGGATGGAGCCCGAGGCTCATGTCATCAGCGGCCCTTGGAAGTGTCAGGTCCACCCACATGCAGATTGCAGCTATAAACTGGGATTGTCAGAGGAGCGGGGAATTGTGGCGGTGCTCTTCTCCTAGTGCGCACATCACTGAGAGGGAGTGCAAGGTCGTGTAAAAGAACGTGCTACATTTCTCAAGCTGTGCTGTAACATTGTGGATTTACACTGAATTTACACAGTAGGAATCTCAACCGGAAGTTTGGGTAAGAGTGACAGCTTGTGATTTATGTAAGTGCAAAGGACTGAGCCTCTTGTTCTGAAATCTCAAATTTAGGCTCCTGTTTCATGATGACAAGATAAAGTACATCTGAGTGTGAGCATACGGCTGTGTCTGAGATCCACTACCTTCAAGCCATTTATAGCCACATCACTTTTAAAAAGACAAAACGCCCAGGACTGAAACTTAAAGTGCAGTGGAGTCTTAAAGCAGTGGGTACAACAGTGTCATAAAATCAGATGTTATGCTCATAATAAAATCTGTACCCCAGTAAAAATACAACATAAAATATTGTATTCTAAAACAAAGCATTTTAAGAGATTTAAACAGAGAAGCAGAGCGGCCTCACCTCATCTGGCCGATGGTTCCATAGAGGAGGGGCCCAGATCCCACAGAACATCTACCCAGGACCCGCTAACAGACCCTAATGAAGGAATACAGGCTCACATGGGGTTAGCAGGGCAGAGATGAACAGGAGCAAACATTAAAATCTGTTCTAAACATACAGGCTAATGAATCTAAAGATGCTTTCTCTTGTTTGATCTAGTGAGTGAGTTTCAGTAACCTAGAATGAAAACACGGAAGACAGTTATCCATGTTCAGACAGAAAAGCACTGAACTACTGAAATGTTGCAAAGATGCAGGTTGTATGCTTATAGCAGCTAATGTAGTTTCCTCAAGCAGTGATGAACATTCTCTCCATTTCTCCATTTTTAAACTTTTCTTCAGCCCCAACCAGTGCTGTCTCAAGTGACATCACTTGAGCTGATTTCATATTAGATGGCACACAGATCCCTCAAGAGACTCAGAAGGCTTTATTCATATTTTTTCATAGGCAGTGAATCTGGGAGAACTCGCAGACATTTGGATTCAGCCTCTGAAAGTGCGGATGAACAAGCCAGAGTTCCTCTCCCACAGATAAATGTATACTTAACAGTTAGGCACGTCACCTGTTTGCATATTAATACTTACTTACTATTATACTTACATTACATACATAAAATGACAATTAGCATGAATTCATCATCAAAATTCAACATTATCAAACTTTATCATATTGTGTTGCAACAGAATTCAAAAAGAAGGAATTAATTGAAGTATAAAACAGAGGGGAAATTAAAGAGGTTTTAATGTAAAGAAAATGAAAAATAAAGCTGAGCTTAAGTGACTAAATGCAACTTTTACAGACAGTCATAGATTTCTGTGTAGACTACAAACAAAAAACTGTGAAATTTGGAATTGATCTGGTGACCACGATCTGTCTCTCCTCTTATTAATGCTCCTTCAAAAATTCAGCATGCAGCAAAGTCTGAAGTATGTGTGGCATGCACAACACACACTCCAGACGAGGACCTGAGCTGTGATCATGCTGTTTGACTCAGGAACAAATGTATGAGATAACAGTTTTTAGAGCCAGGTGCATCCTGGCTTGACAATGTTTATTGGTTGTATAGTGAGGTGTACTCGTTGGTGAGTCTTATCTTGAGAAAGTCTCTCATCAAATGATAATCAGTGATTATCTCTGCATTACATTGACCAAGTAGAGCAAAAATGCTCTGGATTCTTTGTCATGTAGTCCATGAAAATCGCCTGCTCTCAAAATAGAGCAACTAACTGGAGTACTGGAGATGTATTCAGAGTTTAAACAGTGACACGCTTTGATGCTGCTCAAAGGGTGCCTTATTTCAGATAAAGTACACAAGTTCTGAAGTTGAAGTGGAAGAGACTCCGATTTTAAAGATAAATAATGAGGACAATGTTGAGGGAGACTGAGCTGCAATCAAACTCCATCCTGAGCTGGGAAACATTCAAATTCCTACTGTCATGTCTACTTCTGAAGCATCAAGGGGGTCATTAAACTGTCCATTTTTAACAGTGTTTGCCTTCATTCTGGAAAGCCAAATCCCAGCAGGTAGTCCATGTATTCAGCAGATCAAGTGTTGGCGGCTAGATTACCGTAGGTTGCTGTGTATTGCGTGATGTGTTTGTGTGATAAAAAGACAGAAGGATATCAAATGATGAAAAATATTCATAAGCACTAACAGTGATAGACTCGCTTGTCTGGATAAACAAAATATTGAATTCCAAAACATTTCACTTTCATTTATATTTCACGTTGTATGTACACGGCGGCTCGCTCAGATACACTTTTCCTCTGAGGTTTTTCCTATCGCTGGCAGGAAGACCAGCATTGTTTGCAATCTCTCTGCCAGCACGCAGCACCGATAGCTCTCATCTCCGTAACTCAGTACCCTGGATGCTCGACAGCTCAGCCAGTGGGTTATTGAACCTGCGAGGCGTTCCCCTGTTCCCAAGATCTATCACATAAACAGTCTTTAAAAACTGTTCGGGACTGGCTGGCTCTGGGAGTGATAGATTGCAGGAATCAGTCTCATAAGAATGATTGCATTGGCTCTTGAGTCGCTGAGTCTATAAATTATAGAGCTATGCCAGCTGATCTCAATATATCCTCCTCTCCAAGTACATCTCTCATTCCCGAGCCTCACTGAGGAATATGTGATAGATGTGTCACTAATTTGTTTTGTGGTTGAGACATATCTGCCACTCATTTGCATGAGCGCTTCCTCTCAAGAAGGCTTATTTGTCCCTGTAAAGAAAAAAAAACAGAACATGAGATAACCTGTCATTTGCCAAGCCTTGGATATTATACTTGCACTCATGGGTCCTATAGAGTCCTTGCTGCTGCATAATGGCTTTCCGCTTCAAGATCTAAATGAGTTACTTTAAGTGGAACATAATAGAAGTTGGTTTTCTTGAGAAGACAATTAAACACTCAAACATTCACTTGAAAGCTAAAGTGAAGGGAAAAGTATGTAAAGATGTAAGTGGAACAGTTCTTCCCGAAATCTTAGCTGGAGGTTTGATTTTTTTTTTTCAAAAGGAGCTCAATACAGCTGAGGATTAATGATTCCAAAAACTAAACATTATTTTTTTAGAAAACATGGTCACAGAGACTGATGAGCTCATTCACACGCTGAGTTTGTCTCTTGTATCTGTGTGCTGTTTGCAAATGAGACAGCCGCGCAGGAGAAGATGCCATTTACATGCTATTTAGCCAGTTCATTAAAACACAGTTATGTGTTTTCTTTAGACAACAGAGGGAAGTAACTCTTTATTCATCACAGAGATTTTGTGGAAGTTATATTTTTCTGTCTGTGTGATGAAGCAGGGTCTGTGAAAGTATCAGTGAGATTATGTCAGGCACAAATGGGCCTCAGAGCCAGCTGTGCAGTGAAATTACTGCTACTAGTAGGAATCTTGACGTGCAGAGTGGCTTAAGTTGTGGTGGAGTTTGGGTAATGAAAAAAAGTCAGGGGTTCTCGAGGTTCTCGCTGTGGAACAAATGATAAAAAAAGTTAATTTAATAAGTTTAGGTTTGTGTCATTTGAGAAAGGCTAAAGCATGTTTCAACAGAGTGACAGCAGCAGTTCAGTGATCAGATTGTAAATCAGTGTTTTTGACAAGTTGATGTGAAATTCAGGCCTGTGTAAACAAAAGCCCATATGGAGTTTAATTCTTGTTTGGCGCTTTACAAAATCCTCCCCATAAGGTGGCCTGTAAGTGCGTATATTACACAGGTGGTGCTTGTTTGTGTCACTGTTTGCTTTATTATCTCTGTCCATGGTTGCTGTCCATGTTTCCATATGGAAGTGCCATATGTCTATTTCTTATCATATGTCTTTGTCTTATCATATGTCTGTGTCTTATCTGCTTGCCCAGAAAATACTTGGAAAGGTAATCTTAGCTTTCACGTTAGCTGTTCTTACACACTTTCATACTCTGACGTGTACATGGGAACACTTTCTGAAGGAAGATAAAAATGTCAGGTTTTTGTATAAGGCACGCACTATCTAAAGTACACACTACACTGTTCGACATCAGCCACATCTTCAAGAATTTAGCAAACTGTTGTAGGAAAATTGTCCTGCATATCTAAAAACAAATGAACTATTTTCAGGGCTCATTCAAATATGTTATGAACCTCATTTTTGTAGTGTGTAGGTGGAGTGGTAAAAGTGTTTTAGCAAAAAAGTGATAATGACAAAATGTGTGGAGGCGGAAATGAGTGTGGCCTTTAAAGATAGCTACATGTTGAACCAAGGAACGAGGAAAAATATCTTTCTATGGCTCACAGCTCAGGAGTTACAAATGAAAATGGAAAATGAATGTTAAGGTCCATTCTTGGCCCTGGAAATTGTAGATTTTTTTTATTCTCATCTTTTTTGAAGAGCTAAGAGCACAGAGGCAGAGAAGGGTTTTATATGTTAGATTCTTCAAAGTAGCCACCTTTTGATTTGACGACAGCTTTACACACTCTTGGCTGTCTCTCATGAGGCGGTCACCTGGAATAGTTTTCAGTTAACAGGTGTGTCTTTCCAAGGGTTCATTTGTGTGGGCTTTATATTAAGTGATTTCTTGCCTTCTTAATGTGTTTGAGACTGTCAATCAAAAGATGGCCACTCTGAAAAATCTAAAATATAAAACATATTCTGGTTTGTTTAAGACTTTTTTTTATGTGTTATTTTGTAGTTTTGATATCTTCACTATTTACCTACCATGTAGAAAATAATAAAAAACATTAAATGAGAAGGTGTGTCCAAACTTTTGACTGGTAGAGTAGATGTAACTGTTCAGTACACAGATACAGAACTCTGATTTAGCATTACAGTCCTATACATTCTCTGACACATGAGTATTGAATTGGAGAATATAAACCTGAAAAGTATTCCAAGTATTTCATTTAGCTGCTTCAGTCTCAAGGTCCTGGGATTGTACATTCTGGCTCACTGTCTATTATTATGGTCTTATTGTACTTATTAGGGCACCTTAAAGCTCAGATTGTCAGTGTATTTTAGAAGAACTTTTTGTTATCTGTTGAAATTCTCTTTACATCTGACAGCAGTCAATACATCAAATACTCTGACAAAAAAGACAAACTTTTCTCGATCTTCAACCCATTTCATTTAGACCGAATGTAATGACTGGACTCTGTCTGCCTGCTCACCTGTCTACCTGCTCACCTGTCTACCTGCTCACCTGTCTGCCTGCTCACCTGTCTACCTGCTCACCTGTCTACCTGCTCACCTGTCTACCTGCTCACCTGTCTACCTGCTCACCTGTCTGCCTGCTCACCTGTCTGCCTGCTCACCTGTCT
>JBAJHX010000043.1:21970872-21996297 GCA_037176925.1 Amniataba percoides | reverse complement strand
CTATCTATCTATCTATCTATCTATCTATCTATCTATCTATCTATCTATCTATCTATCTATCTATCTATCTATCTATTACAGTGCTTAATGTATAGATTGATGTAAATACATTAGTACCTTTACTGATGCTTGATTCTTACATAAATTAAAATTTTGTTAGCATCAATCACATTTCCAACACTTTTTCATGCCATGTGATACCAGCATTGACCTGTTTTCCACCGCTGGTGACTAACCATCATTATGTGTGCTGGATGCAGATTAATGAGTCTAAGTCATTTACTGGGAATTGATTTCCTACCTGTCTGCAATCACTTGACATGGATGATTTGGGTGGATCAGTGGAAGATACTGTGAGATGTAACATGTCACTGTCACACTGTTGACCTCGGGTGAATACGAGCTTCTGTAAATATAAAAACAGGATAATCCATCACTTCAAATGTTTCTGATAAGAGTTCAGATGTGCACGTAAAAATAGATTTTACATTTATTGTTTCAGAATCTTCATCCTCATATTCAGACAGATTATCAGATAAACCAGTAAATCAGTTCACCAGGTCACTTCTATCAGTCAGACTGAAGCACATACATCAACTGAAGCTGCTATAAAGTTACGTTATTCATTTACTTCTGGTTTACTTTAAGTGATGATTAGTGATGGACAGGGAAACTCCTGACCCACCACAGTCAGGGCTGGAGGCGCAGGCTGCTGGTCAAAGCGGAGCAGATAACCTGCAGCTGAGGCCGATGTGATGCTCTCCTCTCTCTCGGGGACTGTGTGGGACACTGTCTTGCTCCTCTCGGCTTGAAAACAACAGATTTGATCTGTCGGTCACACTCGCCGTCTATTGAGAGGTTGTTCTTTAAACAGAATATAAAATGAACTGTGAAGGAAAGCCGGCACTGTTTTGGCTCCAACAATTGTTAAAACTGCACCTGGTTGAGGAGGCTTTCTGACAAAGAAGTCTTTCAGCAGCCGAGGACTGTTGTTCCTACAAAGACCAGCCCTTTCAGGCATCCTGCACATCGAACTATTGTGATGTTTTATTCTGTTATCCTCGTTCATCTGTGAAGGAGGGTGTTGATTGGCGCTGCACTTTCAGACTGATGTGTGAAAACCTGGCCAATTAACAGTTTGCTTTAGATCGACTGCTCTACCCTAAGTGCCAAGTGAAAGTTTTTTAATCAGTAAAACGTACAATTGAAAGATTTACAAATGACAGGTTCAAGTGTCATTTCTAAATGATAAATTGCATTACATAGAACCAGTACTATTCAGAATTTGTGAGCTGACAATAACTGAATTGTAGCTAACCTCTGACATTTTGTCCTGTTATCCTTTGGCAGCGCCTCAGAGTTTAATCGAACCGTTTCACCAACTATTTTACCTTTGTCTCAGTTTTATAACCTGATAAAAGAACTGGACTTTTGGTGCTTCGAGGCACCTGAATGTAAAATACATTTAGAGCATCTTGCAGTCTCTGACTGGATATTCTCTGAACAAAATAGGCTGGACTGTGAAATGAATGTATTCCTCATTGCCTTTGCTGTGGCCCGAGGCTGCCAGAGAACTCTGGGGAGAGAGGAGTTATTGCTTAAGTGTGTTATGTGTATGGTCGGTGCATTTGTATGTACAAAGTGTTGTAGCGATGTGCCTGAGGAGGAAGCCAAAGCTCATCCCAGTAACACAGCAGAGGGGAGGGGATGAGGTGTCAAAACATTAATGAACGGTTTCAGTCCCTCTATTCACTGCTCCAGTGTGGTGACAGAGCTGCAATAATAGGAGCTGCACATAATGAGTCGCTGCAAGAAGAGAGTACACAGAAACACGCTCGCACACGTGCACACACCACACACACGCTGCAGGAAAGCTGCTTAAAAATACAGTTTGGACAGAGAGGCGCTGGCCCCTGTTGGTTACCAGAGGAAGTGACCAAGTCCTGGACACACTGAGCTGGACTGGATTCAGTTATTCTGTCCGCAGGCTTTGATCCCTGTTTTTCTGTCCCTGCATTTACAGGCTTTTGGCTTAGTTACTCCTGTGTCCTGGCTAGGCGTGTTTTACATTGTTATTTTCACTTTATATGAGATTACTTATAAATGCCATCATTCTTGTGAGATTGGTGGTTAAAATGTTGTGGGATAGTTTGATACAGTTTGACATAATGAATCTCAGGTATGGCAGCATTCACTGCTGTAATGTCTGTGAATTGGTTGAATCAGTTGTTAGTGTCTGTTCTTGTCCTTGTTTTGGTGTTTTTGTTAAAGGAACTACCATATTTTCCGCACTATAGGGCGCACTGGATTGTAAGGCGCATTACACACAGTACGTATCACTCCGTGAGGCTCCTGACTACGGTGGCCGTAATGCTCCAACAATCCATCAAGCAGCGCAGCTTTGTAGCTTACCAATGTCGTACTAAAACATTTTGACAGATTTTTGAGCGCTGTGTACCACATAAAATTGGTTCAGGGTCAGTAAGCACAGCCAGAATTCATATATAAGGCGCACCAGATTATAAAGTCGATTTTTGAGAAAATTTAGGGATTTTAAGTGCGCCTTATAGTCTGAAAAATACGGTAATCCATTGCTTCATTATGCATAATTTAACTCTTTATCTTTTGCTCTCTCTCACAAAAGAG
Organism: Amniataba percoides; assembly: GCA_037176925.1. Classification (NCBI taxonomy): domain Eukaryota; kingdom Metazoa; phylum Chordata; class Actinopteri; order Centrarchiformes; family Terapontidae; genus Amniataba; species Amniataba percoides. The sequence continues at coordinate 21,993,651 of JBAJHX010000043.1, read as the reverse complement.
ATTTCCTAACAAAACTGGAGTTACCTGGTTAAGAAAAAATGAAAAAAGATGTATCTTGCCTGCATTTCCAACCACTATCTGTAGCCTATAACATTAAAAACAGCAGAGTGTCATTATTTCACGTTAATAAGAATCATGTTAGGACACTCCAAGTCTTAGTAATCTCTATTAATAGTGCAACACCAAACAGGTATTTCTGTTTGGGATGAACATGAGAAGTGACACTAGGTGAGCTGACAGGTGTTTCTCTTTGCTCTGTAGCCATGGATATTCAGCCTATTTTACTTTTGATACTGAAGGAAAACATCTAAAGATGAAGATTGGGAAGCATAAACTACAGTGATGAGGATGGACATCACTGGAAAATGTAAGTCACTGTTACTCCAGCAGTGTGTGTCTGATGTTTGTGTGTTCAGAGTCGAATGAGTTGTAGATCAAAAAGAGAATGAGCTGAGATGTGTTTATCAGATTCTATAATAAGTCCTATAAATTTTACTCTGCAGTCAGCTGAAGTAGTTTCCTGTTATTTTGGTGTCCTGAGCCAAACATCACTGGTGCCATCGAGGGATTTAATCATTTCATAGAAAAGGTATTTTTCCAGTTTTTCAATAAAAAAAAAATTTTTTCCTACAATTATGTGTAATTTCTTTGTCATTTTCCTGCAGCAGTTCTCCTTATTGTGTCTTGATTTTGGATGTTGACACAGACTCCTGTTTGTTTGAATCTTTGTGGTGTGTGTTGGGGTGGAACTTACAGACGACACAGCGCTCGATCTGTTGGCTTTTGACTGCTTTAGATCTTTGAGGTCAACTTGGTCTTTGAGATGTCTAAAAATAGCAACATCCTCAGTATGGTGTTTGTACCGTCCGACACTTGGGTCTTGCTGTAACAACCAGCAGCCTGTGTGGGATGCTAAAAGAGCTGTTGGACCTTTAGGTTGACATTCAGCCGACTCCTGTACTGGGTTATGTTGTTCTTTATATCTGTCACTATAAAACCCTCGTGTAATCGTCATTTCAGACCAAAGACACTGAACATTAAAAGCTGACAAAACTCACTCACGTCTCTTCCACACCAGATAATCACTCCCCTTCCACATGCTCAAACAAGAAAATTCCTCAGAAAGCGAAGCAGTTCACGGTGCAATGGGATTTAATGGCGGTAATAATCTGTAGCAGCAAAAGCTGACAGGTGATGCAATTTCCTGGGCCTTTGCTTTTCTTCTAATCTGGTTTAATAGGATGTGAAGCTTCGGTTGTGCTTTAATCTCAGTGAACAGACCACAATCCTTTAGCATGCTCATAGCCCAACTTGATATGACAGAGTACTCAGCAAATTATTTGCTTGGAAAGAGATTATTCTGCACGCTGAAAGGTGATGTAAGCTGAGCCGAGGATTGTTTTTGCCAGTGTACTGCTCCGGGATGTTTTGTGGGCTGACAGGGACACAACACCGGCTGTTCATTGGTATTCTGCAGCCGCTCCGCCTGCCTTGCTGTACTATACAATGCATAGACTTTGTGACAAAGTTGATGAAGCATGCATTTTCATCACAGTGGCACAGTGGCAGAGCTTCGACAGTGTACGATGGAGGCATTAAGAAGAAGCTGGGAAAAAAATGGTGGATGAGGACATAAGTAGTACATACACTCTCACACATACACACACGGTTATGCAATGTGTGTGTGTTTACGTGTGTATCTCTGTATCTCATTGTGTACTGTATCTTTATGTGTAGCAGCTTGCATGTGCCATCAGCTGTTAAAACAGGTTTAAATTAATAGCAGCATTATGTCATTTGCATATATCTCCTCATATATTTGCACACATGATACTATGGAGTCAAACTGAGTGGGAGGATTGGGCGATGTGATAACTGTAGTCTGTATGTGCAATGTGCATTTCCTACTCATTATTCATTAATGATGACTTTTCATTTGCCTTGGAGCAAGCATCTTAAACATAAATCATACCATAAGATGTGTGTTTGCCTAAGGTCTCAGTCAGCCTGTGAGGTGCACCTCTCCAAGGGGGGGAGCAGGAGAGCTGTAGGCGGAGCACAGAGTCCTTCATACCAACAGGTGAACCGTTTCAGCAGCAGCGGCTGATGGAGGCAATTAAGGTACTTTAAAACCCTTTCTGCCTGATTACTGTGATTTGTGTCAAAATTCTTCTGATTCTCACACTCAGTCAGATCTGAATACAGAGAGACACAAAACATATTTTTAAAAGAGTTAAATGTGCTCAGAAAAGCGTTGGGGGGTGTTGTTAGATTTTGAAAAGCCCTGATCTAAATGATAAGTCTTGTAGGTGATGGATTTGTATTTATCAATATAATAGATTCTGATAAGGCCCCCTGCCATTTAGTCTTCTGAGTTTAAAGAGCAGTGAAATCTGCCTGGGGACTGTGCGTATACACCACTCTGTACGTGAAGATGATCATTTTCTGACAGCGGTCCTCGTGCTGTGTTTCAGTTGTGGTGGTGAAAAAGGACAGGATGCATCCTCTGTGCAGTTAAGCTCTTCAAGTGACCCTCTCCTCCAGCACAAAGCTGCAGCACGTTTAACTCCGACTAAGACACAGTGGGACTACTTTGGTGGAGAAGTGATACTGTAATGATTAAATAGCTGACTGCTGAGCTGGGTTCAGTAGTGGTGCCAAGCTGTGCCCTGTCTCCCGCAACCCATGATTAAAGCATCTGAAGAAGGGCAAAGAACAGTGATTATTCATGGCTAGTTTATGGCGCTGCAATACTTTCTTTATCTTGTCATGTTTGCATGACTTCTTAAATGAGCCCCTGTTTGCTACATGTGTCTTCACTCTGTGAGGAACCTGGTTAAAACCTGACTCTTTTTCTGACAGACTGTGGTGCTGCTCTGATCATGCAGCCGCAAACTTTTGAACAGCGACACTGACTTTAAGCTTTTCGTATTGACTTTAATGAGTGTAGTAGCTGGGAAGAAATATGAGTATGTAGAAGAAAAAAAAATATATTTTGAGTGTAAACCCTAATTATGAATTTAACTCTCCACTGCAACATTTATTCCTACAGTCCTTGAATACATGCTGTAGAAAAGTGGGAGGCTGTTACTGGCTGCCTTTGACCCTTCTGAACGTGCAGAGCAGAACTGTTCATGCAACAAGATGCAAGAAAGTGTGCATGTGGTTGCTGAATGGCAGTGGTGTCAAAAAGTTTGGAAAGGCGGTTTTCTCTCCTTAAGTCAAAAAGCTTGTTGACCTCCAAACAGCAGCTGAGTCTCCCTGGTTGCTCAGCTTTATAGCTGAAAGATAAGATGGGTTGCACACAGTTAGTTACAGTGTGAAGGTTAATTATCTGGCATTATAATTCCAAGGCCTTCTTGGCTCATAATCATTTCTCAGATTTATAAAAAATGAAAGGGCCACTTCAGATTTGTGTTGCTCACCTCAGTGATGGTGATAACTAAATTTATCAACACTCATCAAAGATATATTGCATTGATTTTAGTTGTCCTGGGTAGAACTACCAGTCTGAGTAAAAATATGGAATATAGTGAAAAATAGATGTGGACGTGTACCTGCCTGTCATTTACAGAAGCACATTCAGTTTATGCTCTAAGATAAGCAAGTAATTATATTATTTATCATTAACAAACTTATATTGTGTTGCTTTTGTACCGCAGCATATCTAACTCATTTGCATTTTGACCTGTTGAGGTTACTGTCCTGCTATAACCATTGAGGGACTGCTGGGTTTTATTCGGTGTGGTTCCAGTTGCCGATCAGCTCTGATGTGAAGCTGTGTGCAGATGGTGTGACCCTCGCAGACACAGGCATCACGTGGAAGCTTGTAGCTAATCTAACAGAGGTATAACTTGCACTTAATGAAAATGTCAGAGTTGTAGTGTGGTAAGTGTTTTTTGAACAGGATAAGCCAAATGGATGGATGAATGTTTCATGTGAGCACGGCTCTACATAGAACTGTAGGGAAACATAACACTGTTTCATTTTTGTCCTAAGGCAATAAAGAAAGCAAACATAATGGTATGTAGATGGAAAATCATTGCAGGGTACTAAAGGATAAATCACAATGTCAGGAAAGCCTTGAGAATGTTGGATGATATAAGTACAATTATTAAAAATAAATGCCAACATTTGTTTAGCTGTTTCTTTGTCAACATATGATGGTGAATAGAGAAGGAAGCAAAAGCAATGTTAATTTTTTGGGTAGATTTGAAATAAAACTGAGCAGATTCTGGTCATTGTGGGGGTTTCTGTGAGTCAGTTTCATACCATAAAAAATAATAACTTCTCCCACATCTCACCTACTCATTCACACTCAGTCAAACCACAGTGAATAAAGCTCTCACTTTGTAACTTGAACCAAAACTCAAAGAGAAGCTTCCTGTCACCCCCCACCTGCAACTTTGTGATTTATAGTTGCCAAGGCTTTGACTTATTTATTTATATTTTCTCAAGATAGCTGATGGTAAACCAAAAAGGCGAGAGGGGAAGGAGGGGTAGAGAAGCAGCTTGATAAATGGCCCGTGGAAAAAAACGGACACCTGATAGGCAATTCCAATGGGCAAGAGACGGATATTGGCCAGAAAATAAAAACGCCTCCCACAGCTCGGATAACACCTCAATCTGTCTCTTAAAGGAGTGAGAAGAATGGAGCGATAGTTCCATTAAGGGGCACAACCGATTCTTTTCAATATCTTTTGAGAATAAGTGCGCCTTCGTGTTCTCTTTTCTGAATGTCAATTGTATCTGTTGTTGGCCGACAGTCAATATGGAAACCAGGCAGAGACGGATTGGAGGCTAATAATCAGGTTCTTTTCTGAATGTGCTGATTACCAAGCATGGGGAACTGAATACAGCCAGCAGACAGAGGTGATGTGTGTCTTCAGGTTGCTCGGAGCCGGTGGTGAGACAGACAGCAGGTACATGGTTGGGACAGTGAGAATAGCTGCTTTGTGTCCTTCAGTAACAGAAATGACAGGCAAAATGGGCTTCGTGTTGCTTCATTCAATCCAGCCTCACTCTGTGTCTGTGATTATGTTTAGCTGACCCTCATTCTCTGCAGATTAACAGACCTGCTGCAGACATCAGCTGTGTTAAATATAAAGCTCATAACCGATGCTTTGATTATCCAGTTCTTCCTTTCACTGATGGGCTCTTGTGCAATTTAATCTTTGGATTTAGAATGATTTATGTGAGCTGCACAAAAAAGTAAAGGTGATGCTGTGTTTCACACACACAATATGCAAACCTTTCAGACGCTCTGCTGCACATGTTCACAGTGACACATCTCTGGAGAGCAACAGTGTGTCACGTCTGTAGGCTTCACTCGTCAGTGTGTGCCCGAGGATCTTTGCTGCTGTTCTGTTTGTGAGGAAGTGGTGTGTGGCAGAATCTGCAGCATCCTCATGTTCATGCGGTACCATGTGCTGGCCAGCAGAAGTCAGCATTGCTCTACATGACAGTCCAACGTACAGGGACGTCCTGCAGAGAGTTTTCAGACTGGCCCAACAAACACAGTAACAGAAGGAAAGGGTGGAATGCCTCCATTTAATGTCTTTTGGACTGATATTATTACCCACAGAAGTGACATCCATTATATCACCCATATATAATTCACATACAGGTTTTCAATAATCCTTCAGAGGCGTGCAAAAGGGAACTCCTTTATCCATGAACAAAATGTCTTCCATGACCTCTCGTGTCCAGTGAAACTAATTTGTCTATGAAAGAGAACTTTATTTGGATTAATCATACCTAATTATATAAAGTATTATACTATTAATAAGAAACTTAGTTAAAACAGGATCATATAGTTTTTGACTGAGAAATACAATATTGCTTCTAAATGAAAATAGAATAAAAAGTTGAATCAATAAGACACACCTTTGTCACATTTGTCTACTTTTGCACTGGTTTTAACATGTAACATAACCCCAGCGGTCAAAAGTGTATGAACTCAGTTGTAGCTAAGATTAACCATCTGCTGATAAGATTTAACTCTTTCATTTGATCTGTGTGTGGCCTCAGACTCAAACAAAGCTCAGCACAAATCTGATCAGACCACTACAGCCTACATCCACAACAGACTTTCTCTGCTCACACACAGTCTGAACATCAGGCCTTCTCCACATTTCAGCCCCAATATTGGTGAATAAACATTGCACAGAGCTGTGGGTATTTGTGGCCGAGGCAGGCACACACAGCTGCTTGTCTAAAGCTGGCAACCCTGCAGAAAATGCAGTTAGGTTTTTAGCTTTGTCTTGAAGTGATTTATACAGTAAAACAGATGCTACAGTCCTGCTGCTCGATTTTAGCCACATGTGGACTAGTTTGTGCCTTTGACAGAGAAGAGGATCGACTTCGACACCTTCCTGTCCTGTCAATATTAGTTCTTCATTTGTACAGAGCAAATGCTGATAAACAGAAAAAACTGAGCTCTTGATATCGGCCACATAAGGTGAATGTAAAGTTTTAACATTTACTCAACAAAGTTATATGCTGGAGATGTCTGACTTTCTCAATGTAGGGCAATGTCACCGCTTTCTAAAACTGACAATAGGAGGGTGGAAGAAGATGATATCAAAGTGGGAGTTGTGAGAGCTGGTGGGGTTCAGCTCTGCAGACAGCAGGAGAGGAACAAATCTAGAACAAGGAAATGTCAGCAGACACACTGAATGTTGATAGTAAACGTCTCGTGTAGTCACAGAATCACACTTTGGGGTCACACCTTGAGTTCAGTATTGCCTCGAGGCCCACCTGGGGTCCAACGCACACGCACAGGTGTTTCTTTTGGTGTGACACTGTGGAGGATTCAGCACGCCGGGCTAACGAGGGGTCACACAGAGACCCCTCCCCCTGGGTTCATCGTCATCGGCAAAAAATCAGTACTGGATGCTGTGACACAGCGAGAGTGAGGAGCTTCTGGAATGATTTCCCTGTGCTTTTACACGATATTGAACACAGCGAGTAATCCTTCAGTATCACAGAGAATGTGTGGAGTCAAAATGTGCGGTTTAGTTTGATGACTGAAAATAGTTACACTCCCCTCTGGCGATTAAAGTGCAGGCATCACTGTTTGGACAGTCACATGACCCCTTTGACTGGATCTCAAAGATGGGATAAAGATGATCCATCTTCATTTACAGCTCTTCATGTGTGACTGGGCTGTTGTATGCAGCAAATTGTTCATGATGTTATGAATTTATATAAGGCTATCTCTCAGAATTACCTATCTGCATGCCCGTGCTCAGATGTGCCTCTCATCTTTCACATATCAGTATAATCAGCAACTACAATGCTGACATTCTGAGCCTTCACAGTAAAACAGTGGGGACTCCTTGGCATACTAAATCACCCAGAATATGAATACAAAACAATGCTCTGAGGGTCTAGTGATGCATGGATGTGCATAATTATACAACACAGGATTTTTCACTCCTTTGTCCTTCCTTTTGACATAGTTGTTTTATCCAGGGGGCTTTAGTAAGCTGCCCCCACATGCTGTGTGAGACGTGGACAGATCTTTGCATTTAACACAAAGTCTAGAATAACAATAAAGCTGACGAGTCTTACTTATATCAAAGATTATTGATGGACCCAAATCAAAAATAAACTGATCCTCCTAACATCAACCTGAAGTATTTCCTGTGTATCTACAGCTCTATATTTCTTATTCTTCTGTGTTGTAGAACTTAGTTGTCGCATCAATGAGCAATTGTGTTGCACTGTGTGTAAGGTCTTTTTATTACCGTGAACACACTGCAGTTTATTTAGATTCTCTTGGACATTTGGAAATACTACTAATATTGATGTACCAAATGTGGATTAATCTACCACTGAAAGTAATCCCCAACAAATGCAATACTTCCTCTCAACTGACTAATGTTTACTAAAAACCACACTGTTTTAGCCTTTAAAAAAAAACAACAAAACTTTAAAAATATTTACATCTTCAGTGAGAACAAAGGTGAGACAAATATAGAATAACTCATCTGTTAAAGCTAGCTTTTGACCAGTTTTGGCACTATGGAGAAATGTTTTCCATGAACAGATCCCCGTTTTATTTGTATCTTTTGCACTTTTGCTCATGCACAATGACACTACACACACTGGTGGTAATGAGCCAAGACAAAGCGGTGAAGAAGAAGACTGCTGGCAAGTACACATGGATGTAAACAGTGCTAACTTCAACATGTGCCTGAAAATGTATTCAACACATTTGTTAGACATCAGTGATACAGATATTATATTAGAAACATTTGAATGGATATGTATGTTTTTTGTTCATGAACTTGACTTGAACTTAACTGAATTAAAATGAAAATGAATGAATAATACATACTCTTCTATTTTTATCTTTTTAGTCATGGTCCTGAGATTTCTTTGGTTTTTGGTTGTAAACTAATTGGGGGACCACACTTCTCAGCCTCCCCAGGAAGGTCTACACGAGGGTACTGGAGACTCTAATAGCAAGACTCCAGGGGCCATCTGGCAGACTTAGTGTTTTCTAGCCTTGTGACTGGTCTTCATGCAGAAAAAGAACAACCAAATAGTGTAAGAATAAGATAAAGAAGAGGATAAAGAAAATGTGTTTCCATTCTTAAATCAAATTTGTCAGTGTTTACAGACTGAACATTTTCTAACTTAAAGTTTTCTCATTTTTAAAGGAAGTTCGACAATTTGGGAGGCAAACTTATGTGCATTTTTGTCAAATGTTAGATGACCAGATTGTTTCCATTTCTGTGGTCGCTAGATGAATATGAAACCAGAGCCTGTTAGCTTAGCTTAGCACAAAGACTGAAAGCTGATGTGGCTCAGAGTTAAAAACCAGCACCTCTAAAACATACTAATTAACACATATGAAGTCTCTGCCAGTTGCCTGGCAACCTTCTGATGACGGCAAGACTCAAGTAAGTCACTGCTCCCAGCCAAGAAATAGCCTGGCACAACAGGACATGTTTGCACTTTTTTTGTATGTTTTATGTATATGAATGATAAATAAATAAATAAATAGATTAATAAGGATGTATGAGCATGCTCTTTTATCTGTCCCTAAAGAATATACATTGCTGTCTACATGCAACATTCCCATGTACTGTCTATGCTTTCTTCTTCTCATGCTCGAGTTTATCAGTTTGAAATTCTCAGCTTGTATTACAGTAACCATAAAAGACAGATATGTGGCTGTGGGGGAAATAATTACACCAGCAGTGGTTGCCCGTGCACAGTGGTGAGAACCAATCAGGTTTGATTTGAGCAATCCGTTCAGCATCTCTGTCTGCACACTGCCTCATCAGATATGGATATTGTTATGTGTTTCACTGATAGCCTGGTCAAAGAAACAGATAATCAAATCTACTTGAGAAGGGAAAAATAAAAGAGCCATAGAGGCAGGCTATAATTCTTCTGGCTGCTTGAAGTGTTCCACTGAAGAAGATTTCCCATAAAAGTTTTGAAAGGTAAGAAGAATTGCTTTGAACTATCTCCACTGGCTTGCAGTAATGTATTTCTTATCACAGTTGAAGTGGTTGTACTGCAGCATAGCAACATGCACATTGCAGCTTTTAGGGGTAATTCCAATTTTTCATGATAGGCGTTGCTGCTCTTGTAGCCTAGAAATAGTTTGTATCTCAGGTTCATAATTGTGTCCTCTGATACTGCTGTAACCCCTACTGGCAGCAACCCTGTGAACTGACGAATTATGTGTTGGTGACACGTGTCAATCATGTGATACATGTTGGTCTTATTTAATTAAAATGATAGGGCAGCTTTAAAACTTAAATAATCTTTTTTTGATTAACAGTCACCTCTCTGCATGTGAGGTTGTTGCTTATAGTGTTGAAACACAAAGAATTATCACCAGATTGTGAAAATGTCTTCTAGCTCATTGTTTACATTTCCTGTTTAATAGATTTACTCTTTTGATTCCCTCTCACAGCAGCAGCAGGCTCCAACCTGCCATACAAAGGTTAGGTTTTACTTATCATCATTTAACATATACATCACTGGAATGCAAAAATACTGTAAATAGAATTAAGATTTTCTAAACAACATTTTTGATATTTGCATATTATTACAGAATCAGACACAATAAAAAAAAAAAGAATAAAAAAAGAATGACATATAACACTATTAGCCCCATAAAGTCCCATGTGATGCAAGCTGACAAAGAATTCCCTCCCTTCCCCAAACAACATTCAAGTCTCCACTGCGCTGCAGAAGCAGTTAGACTAAAATGCAGGAAAACCTTTTGAAACCAGCACTCTCTTCATTTAATCTTCTTGCTCCCTAACCTGATTCCCCTTCATCTTCTTTGCCGTCAGTGGCCCGGGGGAATCTAATTCATGAGAGGTCGATGACAGAATGGGGCCTGTGGTCCTGTTAAAAGGCTCCTTTGCTTTTGCCAGTGTGGAGAGATTACTGTGTAGTTAAAGCTGGACATCAAAGGATGAGTGCAACGGGGAATTTATTAAGGTTGAGTTACTGGAGTTCATATTAGTTTGACAGAAAGTTACGAGTGAAATGGGACAGATTTTTTTTTTTTTACCACCAACTGAAAGAACACATGAGAAAAAAGGATGTTAACGAAGATAAATGACCCCTGCAATATTTGCTAAGAGAGTGATACATACAAAGCTCCATGATAACTGATAATTCTTCAGACCAGGATTTTTCGGGCTGCCACAGTTTTTTATGCTTAGAACAGACATGATTTTGGTTCTTTGGAGTTGCAGTTGTTATCTCATGTATCTCACACATCAAAGTAAAAAATGGTAGACATCATTTGGCATTTGAGTAAATATCAACCACTATTGTATCGTGTGTGAAACTGAGTAATTATTCACACTGTAAAGGGACAGTACATAAAACCATAGTCTTACTTACAGGTGTGTCCCTGTCTGGTAAATGCACACATTTCAAACTCCAAACATCTACATTGTGACGCAGACTGAATAAGTAGTCTCAGAGCAAAAACTAAAACCAAAACCAAAATGACCCAGATGACATCATCAGAAACAATAAGTCCCTTCAGAGCCACAGACTTTATACATCTGTTTTCACAGGCTCAATAGTACTTCTCACCAATAGTAAACTCATTTTTGTTTCCCCTTTAATCCGAAATCCTCTTCCATGATTTCCTCTACCTCCTGTGTAAACACACTAAATGCCAAACAGAAAATGCCAGCTCATTTTCATTTCCATTGCTAGTGTGACGCTGCAGCTTACACAACAGAACAGAAAAAGCTCAGCAGCATCAATGCACTGTGCTGCTGTTCTGGCAGTGGACCATTTGCTTTGGTCAATTTATGGCTCACATTTTGCTGCTATTGACCCGCCTCCAGAGAGCAGTGGCTGGGCTGCCCACAACTGCGATTTCCCCCCTGCAGAATGAGCAGCCCTTGCCCAGGCATGAAATTGACCTTGGCCTGCAGGCTCGGTGCTGAGATAAGCCCAAACAGGTGTGATAAAAACCTGATTCCCTGGGTGCCCATGGACTGAGTGGTGAGAGAGCAACCTTGGGGCCATGACGTCAGAGAGGTTTTATTATCCCCTCGCTGTGAGCGGGGAAAGACATGCAGAGAGTCTGAACGCCGCTCGCCTGCCCACCTGCCTGCCCGTACTCTTGTGTGGCGTATTAAAATTCATGAGGCGCGTTGGTTTGAATGCCAAGGTTTATGGCAGCATTCTCCCTCTGCATAGGTCCTCGGGGATGAACACCGGGAGAGATTAGAGAAGGACGGTGGAGAGAGATATGGGATCAAGAGGGGAAGAGAGTGTGAGGGAAAGATGTGGAGGATAGGAGATAAGGAAAGAATGAAGGAAAGGCAGGTTAAAAATAGTCGATGGGAGCAGGAATTTTAAACATATTGCCAGACAGAGTGTTGATGTTGGATATTTTATCAAAATCTGAGATTACATTTAATGTATGTAAAGTTGGCATTCTTTTACAATATCCATCACTTCTTGTTGTATATATTTTTCTATTGTATATATGTTATTGTATATTTGTAAAATAGGTTTAGTTTACATATATGTATAGTTTATATTTATATTGTATATTTAGTGTATAACTTATTTTTATAGCCTTTATTTTTGCTGAATTCTCAAGATTATTATTTATCTTAAATTTATTTGATTTATTTATTCAGTAAGTATTTATTTTTCCCTTCTTGTTAAGTGTCTCTATTTCTATTAATAATTAATACTGAGTGTGTGTGTATACCTATATATCTATCTATCTCTCTCTATACACACACACACACACACACACACACACACACACACACACACACACACACAATGTTTTAGCAGAGATTTAAGAATTTCATTACCAATGATTGCTGAATTGTTGTGTGATGACAATAAATTCTTAAATCTTGAATCTTGAATCCATAATCATTCCCTAACCTTACACATGCTGCCTTCACTAGACTCAGAAAAGAGTCTGCAGCCATACACACTGCACATTGTTTGTGCCAATCCACCCAGCAGATGTTGGGATATTTCTCCTGCTAAGTGGCCTCATCCTCTGGGGAACATGAATCTATTTATCTAATTTCATGGCAGTCCAGCCAGTAGATAATTCAGTCTGAGTCAAAGTGGGGAACCAAACAACCGCTAGTGTGGCTAAAAAAACAACATTTACTAAAAAATGTTCTGAGCAAGGACGGGAGGGAAGGACTGATGCAGACAGGCGGATAAAGGAGAAAGACAGAGACAAGGAACGAGTCAGAGGAGTTGAAGGTGGCATAAAGCAAAAAAACTACTATTGACGAGTGGCAGAAACTAAATGAATTGCTGGAGGCCAGTGAGAATAAAACACCAAAGAGGTTTGAAGGACTGGGAGCTCATTCAAGGCTCTACAAAACACAAAACAAGAGCTTTCAGAAAATAAAAAGTTTCCCTGGTTGAAGCAAAGGCTTACCAAAGTGTGCTGCTGACAGTTAAAAACCCAGCAACTAAGACGTGTACTGTGATGGATAGGGCGAAAGTTCAGGTGAGCGAGTGAGGGGGAAGTGAGGTGTGCAAATAAGGAGAGAGGGATGGAGTGACTGAATGAGTGGGAGACTGACAGACTGAGAAGGCGAGGCACTGACTGAATAAGGGAATGGGACACGGCTGACTGACAGACAGAGAGAGAAAGTGAACGAGAGAGAGATTGGGTGACAGTCTTACTTAGTGAGACATTGCATAGAATAAAAATTACAGGGATGTGATGGAAGAGATCTGTGCCTTGCATGGGCACAGGAGGGCAGTGTTACATTGAGCACATCCTGGATTTGGCACTGCACTGGTTTGTGATTAAGGCATGGCAGCCTTTGCAGCCAAGGGGCTTCAGGCAATTTATCATTGCAAAGGTTCAAAAGAAACATCCATGGTGACACTGTATTTACAGCATCCCTACTGAAACTCTCTCTACCAAATTCGTAAGCAGTGTTTAAACAATCAACACATAGTTCATACTTCGTGTGTGTTTGGATACAGTTTGACTAAAAGGCATAATTTTCTTTTTGATCCAACTACTACACATGATGTGCAGCATCAGTTAAGACAAACTCAAACATGTCACTATACAGCTTTTATGCTGCTTGATACAAAAGGAAAGTTATGTTCTCATTTTCTATGACTAATATACTAAAACAGTCTGTCAGATATTACATAATTTAGTCTGATTTAAGGGTTCATCAATTTGTCAAATAACCAAAGCAGGCCCCATTAGTCATCTACCACAGTCTAAAAATAAGCGCTGCCTCTTTTAATTGTTTGATAAACTGATCATCCCCTGACTGTGCATGCAGTGTGTCAGCTGCCTGTGAACATGCTAAAATGTGTCTGTGGTTACAGATAAAGTCATTTGGATGCTCAGAGCAGGTGCTCAGTTACGCAGGGTGGCTTCTGATTGCGTGTATTCCTGTTATCAGCAGCACCTCGCCCCAGTGCTGGTTAGAAGTTAAATGTATGAAGCTCTTAACACACACAAACCTTTCAGTTCCAGATCTGTCTGTACTTCCTTCTTAGTCCCATATAGATAAATCTGTTTGTCGCTTGAGTTAAGCTGTTTGACAGTTTTACTGTCTTCCATCTTCAGCTGCTGCAGAGAGGCCTCTTTATCTTCCTCCAGGTTAAACATACATCTTTAGAAATGGTAGAAGACACACCTGAAACACACAGTTCATGAAGAAAGGGCTGAACCAAATGTGGTGGAAGGAGGGGGATTTGTTCTGTGAGAGGAAGAGGACAGACTTCTGAAGTACTCAGCGATAACTTGGATTGTGATAATTGTATATTTTTTTCATACCACAACAGCATGCTGACGTTAGCACGTGGCTCACTGTGTGCAGGCTGCAGCGTGGCTGTGTCATCAGAGGTGTGTCCAGGGGTTGCCATGGAGATGCCTCTAAAATTCTACAAACAACACATAAACAAAGAAGATGGATAAATACATTTCCTGGAATCTAAATGGTTTTGTGGTTATTCATGGAGGTCTCACCTCTGCAGCTACACCTCACCTCCGAAGCAGACCAGCTCATAACGCTCCAAGTTCAGCTCCTGGAGACAGTGATTTACAACTGCAGTGAAATTAAATAAGTAAGTAAATACAGCAGACCTAAAAGATCTACCACTGTGGTGTCTTTCAGATAACCTAGAAAAAAGGAAAAGATGTCTTCATAGAATTCAAGATCCCAAAAGCTGTCTTTTAAATGACAGTGTATATTGTAACTTCCCTCCCTGCCTCCAATTCTACTTTCTGTCTGTGACATTTCCTGCAGTCACTGTCTCAGAAGGGATTGTTTTGGCTGAAATAAAGACACAGCCTCTTCCATGAGCTCCATGACTGTAGTGTGTATGTCACTGAACTGTAGAGTGATAGACCTGTGCAATGGTCTCCCACCATATGCACGTCCACAGCCTTAACAGAGAGAAGACAGAGGCATGTCAGCACCAGTAAGCAGCCCAGGTTGTGAACTAGTGTGAAGCAGAAAAAGAGTCCTGTGATCATGGGTTAACGTGGTTATATGCTTTTGCATCACCAATCTATGGAAAATATGTTATATTGCTGCCAGAGGGCTAGAGGCTCACACTTTGATGGTTGCTGTGTAACAATCACCAGTTTACCAGGAGAAAAGAAGGCTGTGCTGCTGAAATATCCAGTCTACATACAAAAAGAACCCGTGTCTATACCTTTATGTTTTCACTGACAGCATGTCACAGTGACTGTGTTCTTACAGCAGCAGACTGAGCTGTTTTTCCTTTGACAGCTCCTGTGCTGCTGCATTTCTCTGATTTGTGTGACTGTTTAGTTTGATGCTCAGACAGAATGACCAGTTTGAAAGTCCAAATTATGTGCAATATTTGTTGTCTCAAAATCTGATTAAGAAGTCAGTGAATTTGATGGTTACTCTTTTACATAGGGAAACTACATGTGAGCCACAGGAAGAGGAAAAAAAAGAAAACGCATATTCATACTCTTTATGCTTCTTTTGTCTTGGTAATATTAACGTCTGCCTGTGAGAAAGGCCGGGGAGACCTTTCTGCTGACATGTTGTGACTGCAGAGCCTCATTCAGCTCCTTGTGTTAAACCTCGGAGCACAGTGGGGCAGAGGGCCTGAATTCACTGGTTATATTACGCACTGAGAATGAACAAGGAGAGAAGCTCAACCTCTAAGAAATGTCAGACTCTTTCATTTATGTGGCTTAATAATGGTTGTTGCTTCCTCTGTGGTGTCCGCTGTCTTTTTTGTAACCTGAGTTTTGTCCTCTTTTCTAGTTAAGTCTTGAAAAGCTTTTCAGGGGAATCCACGTCTTTTCTCTGGCCACGACTGGCTTCTCAGCTTAACTCTCATTTTTGCTATGCATAGAAGAGTCAAAAGTATGTCTGAAGCTGGTTCATATGTTTGCTACATTTTCGAAACATGGAAGTGGTGCACATGAATGACACAAGTGGATGACCTCACTCTTTCACAACAGCATCTGCTCTTTTCTGTTTTTATAGCAGCACTGTGAGTACTGGGCTTTCATTGTATTTCACATGCCTTGTGACACGTATGCAGTGTTACATGTAAATCACTTGTTGTCTATAGGCTCCTTAATGCAGCCTCATATTAGCTTTGGCTGAACTGTACTTACAAAAATAAAAGTGACTATTAAATATGTGCTCATGTGGCAGATGAATATTGCATAACCATGCGAAAGAACTACCTAATCTTTAAAGGGGTTCTTGTGATTATTTAAGTAATTAAAGTTGCGGCATATGCTTTTATTCTTACTTTCAGGGTCATAAGCCACATATTGCGGAACGTTACGAGGGTCCATAGTTCTGGCTTTGTGATCCTCCTCCACAGATTAGATGTCCTCTTTTACAGTTGTGATAATTAAAATAAGGCTTACTTGGCACTTTCCCTGGGGTGTTGTCCCCAGAATGTGGCTCTCAAGGCAGTTAAACACACATTTAATAGCTCTGATGACTGGCTGTTCCTGTCACCCTCCATCCCCGTTGTGTTCAATTCTTCTCTTTTTTCTTTTCTCCTGTACTTAACCTCTGCCTCTCTTCTTTTGTCTAGCCTTTCCTCTGTCTATCTGTGCAAAGAGGAAATTAGTTCTATTCTAAGATGGCTCAAAACTCAAACACCCTTGGGTGTCTTTTTCTCATCTCTGCAAATTAGCACTATTGACCAACAGCACACAGTCTTGGCCGTGCAAACTTTGAGGGATCCTACAGCCACAGAGTCCAAAATCAACAAAGCTAATCTACTTTATGATTTGTGTATTCTCTGTCAAAGTAAAAACTGTTCTTCAAAAGAAATGGTAAGAATAAACTATGAACTTCTTGACAGTTAGTGAGCAGATTTTGTTTGAAGTGCCACACCACAGCAGTTAATCAGGATAAGTCAGGACAGCACAAACCTGAAGGCTTTTGACAAACCAGGGAGTTAATGACTAGAAAACTACTCCCCCTGTGCCCACTTATGTCGTGGAGCCACTTTAAATGAGAAAGGTGACAGTTGAGTTAATGTTTGTGAAGTGTGATTTTCTCAGGAAACAGAGCAGTGATGATTGTATTTAAGCAATCTAAGACTGTAATTTGAGGGACAGCTTGTTTCAGTGTGTCCTGACAGTTTGTAAAATGTGTTGCTGCTCCTAAGTTTTGAGACTTGAGTTTCTATTGTACTGTAGGTCTGAGCTGATCAGGTGATGGGAAAAGTTTCACAAATCTGCTCCCCAATTAAAGACACACATAAAAGAGAGAAGCACCCCAAAGGTGATGTGATTTAAATAACTCCTTTAAATAGGCAGTGGCTCGGAGGGGTTCGCTGGCAATTATCACTCGTGACCCACAGCAATTATCACCTGCTCCCAGCAGACAAAAGGCAATTTTCAACTAATTGAGTACTAAGCCACAGGAATTGTGAGCGCTTGACCTTTCAGTGGTGGTTTGGAGGAGGCATGGGCACATTTTTGAGGCCAAAATGTCGTTTTGAAACTGTGACAATAAGCTTTACCTTCCTGACCTTAATGATGTGCTGAAAGCCAGGGGATGGGAACAAACCCCAGGTTTATTCATTATAGTACAGCATATCACATCATTTGTTTAGTCAGTCAGATCTAATGGCAGTTTAAATTGCCTATTGTTTTCAACGTCATTAGGTTGAGTGTTGACTCAATCAAATGACGATAGCTTGCTGTCACTGGAGGCTCATAATCACGATCCCCCAGAGGATAAAAACAATATATGATGCTGCCTTACTTTAGCCAGGAAAACGAGACAAAAGATCCCTTTGATATTTTCAGATACACAGATTATACACACTAGTATTTTCTGCTATTAGTGATGCAGCTGATGTTACTGGAGCCATCTGCTGAAACAAAGGCTAATTAGTATATAGCCCTGATACAGCCCGTAGTGCTGTCTGAGTGAATCGACCTGTTTCAGGGAGAGATCATCCATTTCTTTAATGGAGGAATGTTGGAAATACAAATTTACGGGTGGTATATTGAAGTTCTCAGTCAGTGTCAAGTGGGTGTCAAAGAAACTAACTTTTTGGCCTGAGGACAATCTCACTGTTATCAAAATCAGGTCCATATAAATAAATGTGTGTGCAGGTCCCAATGCTGCTTACCAATAGCAGTGCAACTACATATAATGTGCATCTAACCTCACTACTGCTATCAACCCTTACAATACCTGCTGGTTTGTGCTGTGTGGGCGTAGTTTTGGTTGGCACATGCTGACCTGAATCAATGTAGGAAACAAAATATAGCATGCACCAACAGCGCAGTGAAACAACAGGAGACCAGTGTACTTGTATTTCACATGCTAAATCCAAATAGGAAAGTCTCCTAAGAAGGGAGAAAATATTAACTTAATTGATTTTTTTAATGTTTGAAATTTTCTAGTTCTTTCAACAACTCAACAATTTGACCTTCCTCAGCATCTACACTACCTGCTGCTATTTGGTGATCAGCTGACAGAACTTCAGCACAATGATGGACTGTTCATAGAGCACCAAGAGATTTTTGTAGTATATTAACACACAATGTTTTATGTAATGTTATAATATTAAACTGTTATGCCAGTTTATCCCAAATAGTCTTCCAGGTTGAGGAGAGTGCATCTGCCATTCTCCTGAGAGCAACGTGTTACACTTTTTCTCTTTTACATCTATTTTACTAAAGTCAGTTGTAATCTTGTTTGCATAAAGTGTGGTGCGGGTTGTGTGGGTGGTGGTGTTTTGCTGGGGGGGGTTGGTGAATTGGTCTGCTTCATCATCACTCCCGCTGCCTCATGTGCACCTTTGCCACTATGTAACAAGCCAGCTTGGCCAAACGGAGCTGGGCACACATCTTTCTCACTTACCTACTTTGTGAGAGCTGCTTATTCACTGGAAGCCATTTTGCAATAATGGTGATACTGGAGCATAGCTTTTGCCACGAAGAGGGTTTTTTTTTCCATTTTTTAACCTTCTTTCATGTTGAGTGAAAATTACATCCATTTTTTTAATGGCAACTCATGTATTCATGACATTTCCCATGTAAGTACTGACACAAGCACATAATGTGTTTTCACATAATCGTTGTTGCTGTTGTTGTTATTACTGAAATGTTTTGTCTTTTGAAATCCTCATTGCAGACTTCGTTCAAACCCACAGAAACATGCTGCGTGCTGGACATGTCTGCCATCATGTCAAACATCTCAGAGAATGTAACACTCCATGGGTTAAGAGGTTGGGTGAATACATGTATGCATCTCAAATGAAAATCCTCATTGTAAATGGCCTGTGACTTCATTTAATCTCTGTCTTATTATTCCTTCTTCTCTGTCCACTTCATATTCTCTTAATGCAAACTCACGTTAATGCTACAAAGGCTTGGAGCATTAACATGAGTCAAAGTCACCCATCCACAATGTATATGAAAAGGTATGTCTTGTACCATGACATGTGACATACTGTATTATCCTGTTGGGTAAAATATTTTCTAACATCTAAATGTTAGAAATAAAGTCAGACAGTGTGGTAAAAAAATAAAAACACAACAAATATTTGAATTTCCCTCATAAGTTTGGTGCTGAGCAGTTGCTGCAGAGCCATGGACTGTACAGAGTGCCAAGGTCGCACATGGGGCTGTGCAGAACAATGTACAATAATTGTAGATAAACTCTAATTACTGTGTGTATCAATAATACCCTCGGGTATGCTTTGCTGTGATGACAGGCACAACTGTTATCCAATATTTATGCTATAAGCTTACCAGCAGCAAAAGGTTAATAGGTTAAGTACTTAAATAGACTGTAAAAATACACTTTAGGTTGGTAGGCACTTTAAACACCAGTTACCAGCACATATGCATTAAGAGCAGAATCAGACACACATTATATAAAAGAACCAGAGCCCGTCCATAGTAATTCACAGTATGTAATTGAAAAGAGCGTTCTGTGCTAGCAAAGTCTTTCATTTCGCCTTCACTGAAGCCAGATGAAGGAGCTATTTTGGGCGTGTTGAAGGTCAGTGGAGACCATGTGCTTTGATCCTGGAGAGAGATACCGCTTGGTTTATGAATGAGCTGGGGTGGGCCGCTTGGATCAAGCCCTGGAAGAAAGGCGATTAAATGCAAACATGTCTGTTGTCTTTCCTGACTAATTTTTCTTCCTGAAACCTTGTCATGCTCTGCCACTATACTGCTAGAATTTACATGAGCAAAGCTGTTGTTATTTGTGCAGTTCAAGTTATTTTTTCTTTTAATTATGTATCTATTATCTCCTTCAGCAAACAGAACAGCTACAGTTCACAACTTATACTCAACAAACATCCCTTATATGATGTTGTTCCCTCAGAGCTTTATAAATGTTGAGAGAAGCATCAATGTACTATTATCCTTATTGAGTTTTCTAACAAGAATTAATGAATAATTTTTTTTTTGTCAAATTCCCTAAAATGTTTGGAGTGTTGCAAAATATCATATTGTCTGAATTGCTGCTTATTATTTTGTCCAGTGTTACACACCTCAAGGCTGCCACAGAAAAAATAAATCATTTCATAGTGTATGTGTTTGTGGTAGAGAGACGTTTATATTTAGTTACTTTGAATAGAAAGCACTGTGTGTTTGACTTACAGCTGACATCTTGCTTGTTGCCAGAAAACAACCTTTCAAAGCACATACAATAGTTTTTGGTCATTCAGGAGTGCAGATGTTTATGGTCCGTTGCTCACAGAAATAGTAAGCCCAATTGTCTGCTCTGCTCCGCCTGTGGACAGCTCGACTGGCGTGGTCTGGCTCCACTGATCAGTGTTTAGGTCGCTGAACGCCAACAGTCCCAGCTGAAGACTGCAAGAAAAGCATTTCCATCATCGTATTTCACTAAGGTACTGAGGTGACTGCTGTGGATGAAAACAGTCAAAACATGAAAAGCATCTCCAACAAAATGAAGAATGTCGGCCGTCTGTGTTGGAGATCTATTCAGGAAATGCATCAAACAGCCTCGCTGTCTTATAATAGGAAAGGATGAAGCATATTATTCCATTGCACCTGCTGGACTTCATCACTGAGATCCTCCAATTTGATATTTGCCATAGACACAGCTGAAGGCTCACATAGTATCTCCTACGTGGACACAGATGCACCACACTTGCCTGCATCAGCCCTGGTCTTTTCATTCATGAAACCCTTTTTACCTTTTTGCACAGACATGGAAAAGCTAATGATTAAATTCAGCTTGGCTAAAAACAAACACAACACTTTTTTTTTATTTGGTGGGTATGTACAGTATTGTGTTGACAATACAAAGGGACCTGAGGTGAATTTGAGTCAGCGCTTTTTACCTGTTACTTGTTTGCGTGCCGCCGTCTCACTGTATATCTATTAGTTATAAGCTCTACTAAGCTTCTCAAGGTTATGTGGAATTTCCTGCATGGATGGTTTTCCTGACATGAGCTTAATACTGGTGACTCCAAATGAAATATTTAACCTCTCAGGTGCACTTGTTTCAGAATATGTGAGCTACAAGGTTGCTAACCTTGAGTGGAGCACTGCCTTGAGCGTCATGAACATCTCATTGTGTCTGTCAATCATTGGCAGGTGATGGACATCGCTGTATTTATTTCATCGATCAGAATCACTGACCCCGTCTTATTACTGCCACTCAAACAGGAGTAGGTAGATACAGATTGGTTCTCATTCTGGATCTCCTAATGTCTCGTGAGAAATACATGTGTCCTACATTTTCTTACTATACTCTGTACACTCTGTACTCTATACACTGTTTTTTACCCACAGTGGTCTTTTTTAATGACCATGTGTAACGGTGGTGGGGTGGGTCCAGCACTTCTCAGAGATAACAGTCATCTAAACTTGCAATAATAATGCTTTTTCCCCCTCATGTTGAAGATGAGCCAGGAAACAGAAATAAACAGCTTGATATGTGACTGATCTTTGGTTTTTCAAAGATCTCCACAAATTTATTTGTGTGAAGCTTCATCATGTGTAATTAAATATCCTGGTAATCAACACACCCTATTTTGTAACTAGTTATTATGTTCCTGTGCCACACTGTTTGAATGTACCCTTGGTGTATTTTTCTGCTGTTCCTTCTGCACTGTAAGCACACAGGCATTGTGAGTGGAGTCTGGCTGCAGTGGATTCATTCTGTGCAGTTGGGGGTGGGGTGGGGGCGGTGAATTACATGTTAGTGTGGATACCATGAAATGGCTTATCGATTACACTAGCGGGGGTGATTAAAATTCATCGAAGGGGAATGACACACAACAGCAGGTGTGGCGACAAAATGCACCCCGACATTTCAGAGAGTACATAAACTGTACATTTCAATCAATTGCTGCCCAGTGCTGGCCATCTGTCAGCAGCAACACACTGGCAACTATGACACATGACAATGACAAAGATCAGCGCAGAGTGTCCGCTCGTATGGATTTGTGTACTGTATATTCAGTCTTGTGTGTATGTGGACGGGTGGACGCATGTGGCTACATGCTGAGAACCCTTCCATGCCAAGATAAGCCCTCTGCCTCAGCTCCGATCACGTCCAGCTGATACCTATCTGCTACTGGAGTCTATCATCAGTAACTGTGCTTGTGGATTCAGATGGCAGATCTGCTGATCTGAATAATGGATTCATTTGTAATATGCTGTGGGCTAAGAAAGATCTGTTATCTTCTGTTTGTCCAAAAACACTTCTTTAACTTGAATGATATAATAATAATAATAATAATAATAATAATAATAATAATAATAATAATAATAATAATAATAATAATAATAAT
>JBAJHX010000043.1:21930952-21958688 GCA_037176925.1 Amniataba percoides | reverse complement strand
CCGATCTCACACATAGACATACATATGGAATTATTCAGTAAAGAAAAAGATTAAAGATTAGATTCTTCGAAGTAGCCACCTTTTGATTTGATGACATCTTCACACACCCTTTGCTTTCTCTCAATCGGCTTCATGAGGTGGTCACTTTGAATTGTTTCCAGTTAACAGGTGTGTGTTTCCAAGGGTTCATTTGTGGATTCTTTTGCCTTCTTAATGTGTTTGAGACTGTCAAATCAAAAGGTGGCTACTCAAACTCAAGGCCCGTGGGCCATATCCGGCCCGTAATACAATTACATCCGGCCCGCGAGATCATTTTACGTTGTTCTATTAATATTGCTATCAATGACCGATATGACGCGATATGAAGCGCTGATAACACACAAACTACAGATCCCATAATGCAGAGCAACCTTGCCGAATGAGGTTACCATGGGAACATTCTTGCGTCATTCAAATCAAGCCTCTGTTATTAGCTGCAAACCTGTTGTAACGTAGAAGCTAGCCCTTAACAATGGCGAAAAGAAAAGCTGATTCTGAAAACAGCCTTTTAAAACCTGAGTACATGTTTACTGACACTGCAGGTAAACCACTGAGTCTTATTTGTGGCATTAATATGGCTGTAATTAAGGAATTTAATCTAAGACGGCACTTTGAAGCTGAAAAAACATGAATGCAAACCAGAAGCTACAGAAACATTTTTATGGGGAGCAGAAATATTGACGATATTTAAAGTATGAGATTATTTTTACTTTTGTGGAAAAGCATAATTTTTATTTATTTATTCATTATTTTTTCATGTTTTTTTTCAGCATGTTTATAGTTGTAACTTTTATCATTTTGACAAGAGATATTTTTATAGAGAGCAAAGTATTTTAAGTTATATAAAGTTTAAGTTTATTTATTGTGGAATAATATGTCTGCCTGTTTTAATACCTATTCATGTTCAAAAAACATTTACTTTTAGTGTGTTCAATAAATGTTTATCCTGTTCAGCCCGCAAACTAAAGTGTGCTTTGAGATTTGGCCCCTGGTGCAGTTGAGTTTGACACCCCAGCTGTAGAGCAATGTGCTGTCAGGGAGTCGTCTCTCACATCACCAAATCCGTTTTGTGAAGCATTTAATACAACTGTCAGATTCAAGACAACTGAATCATTCACATCTGTTAATTCTTTGTATTCCACTTTCCAAACATCATAGGTCATGAGTGTAATGCTTGTGGCTCCTGAATGGTGAAGCTCTTGTCTGATGGTCAGACTTTCACCTTACCCCATCAATACACCACCAATTTAACACTATCAAAACTTAAATGATGTAAGTGGAATGTCAACATGTGGACATGTGCTTCATTATAATGCATCAGCTACAAGGTAGGAAAATGCATTTATGAATTACCTCACCACTTATATGAGTTGGTAGATGCTTGTTTGTAATGATAGTAAATACAGAAGATAATAAACTCACAGTTTATTCTTTAAGACCCTGAGTTTGACTTACAGAATGTAAAGACACTTTCCATCTTTTCTGGACTGGACTGGTTACCTTTGTATGTTTACCTTGTATGAGACACAGGTGTTAACAGTTTTTCTGCCGAACACTAGCTTGTCTCCTACGGCGTATGATATGTTATAAAAGCTGTCTGGACACCTGTTCTTTGTCTCTGATCAAAACAAACAAAAAGCTGCAGTCAATAGAGGGTTGTTGCACATCCAGCTCCCCAGAGCATTACCCGCTGTGCTTCCTGTAAACACTGAGTCAGGTACGGGAGAGGTCAGAGAGCAGGTCACACATTTGCTGCTATTGCTTTCTCTTTACAGGTAACTCAATCACAACACACACGCGAATCTGTTGTTTTCTCCACAGGGTCGGCAGCCATCAGTTTCTCAGTCATGAATGAGAACTGAGTGATGTGGCTTACCTCGATGACACCCGAGGCTGAAGCCCTCCCCTCCAATCCTTCTCTTCACTGCCTCCAACGTATTTATTAAATGTCAAGCAGCCAAATCACTCTTTTCCTGCTGTAAAGAGTTCTCAGAATGGAACCTTAGGAATCCAGCAGTGAGGCAGGGAGCTGTAACTTGGATGGATGAGCACCCAGGACATAGCCTGTAATTTAGATTTCATTACGATAGTGGCACAGGTACAGTAGAAGGTAAGAGGTGGTTAGGTGAGGAGGAAGATGGTGTGGAGCCGTGATGGATCACCGGGTAAGG
Source organism: Amniataba percoides (assembly GCA_037176925.1). Classification (NCBI taxonomy): domain Eukaryota; kingdom Metazoa; phylum Chordata; class Actinopteri; order Centrarchiformes; family Terapontidae; genus Amniataba; species Amniataba percoides. Next base: position 21,956,478 of record JBAJHX010000043.1, on the reverse strand, counting down.
TGTTGCACGGAGGAGAAGGACCTAAAAGAGGAGACGGTTGTAGCAGATAGTAATTGACAGAACATGAATAAAAACTGGTGAATGCAGGTGAAAGGGTTTGTGGGAAAAGGTGACTTTCTTTGTTCTAAGAGGTGTGAGGTCCCCTGAGTACCAGAATGAACGGTTAGAGTGGATTAAAGGATGGACGCTAATGAAAATGGATGAGGAGGAGAGGGCTGGAGAGGTTTCTGAAATGGGGTGCTGTTGAAAATGACCATCAGGGAGGAGACTCTGTTCACAGGCTGCTTTCTACGCCACTGCAGAACAAGAGTTACATCATCTTTTCCATCTCTCTTTGGCCTGTGGAGGAGCTTAAAAATCAGCGCAGTGGGATAAGCGTAATAACATCATTTCCCTTGGATAAAGCTGAAAACTGGTCAAAGCATGTTAATATTCCAAATGGGTATTTAATAAGCTATGCAAAATAAGTCAAGCGCACAGTGAGCAGCATACATTGGAATCCCATTAAAACTTTGCCACTTCTCAGCTCTTTCCTCTGATCTGTCTACTCCCACTTGTAATTTTTTTTTCAGATGCTAAAGGTCTGGATGTCATCTCCTGCAGCCAGTTGTTAATTAGATGTTGTTAAGCTGTCCACTCTTCCGCAGCCTTATCAGCTAAATTGTCTTATTAATGAGATTCAACTTTCTATATGATTTAGCCTTGACATTTCAAAGTCTTTTTGGATTTTTTTTTGTTAGAACTGCAGACAGTTTCCAGCATCATGAGATGATTATAATTTTAGTAGGATTTTTATAGCTGCAGTATGATTTAAAAAAAAGGTACTTTAAATTCTTTAGGTTAAAGTGATTCAGGCAATAAATGGTGATTCAAAATATCCTTAATAATAATAATAATACATTTTATTTAAAGCGCCTTTCAGGGCACCCAAGGACGCTGTACAAACAAAGAAAACACTAACGATTCAGAAAATCAAATGAGAACAACACAATTAAAAATCAGGATAATCAAACATAGACAACACAGTTAAAAAAAATAAGAACATGAAAAAGCAAAACCTTGTGAGATAATATTTGGCCTCTGAAAATAGTTGATGCCTGTGCAACCCTATTAACCTGGCTCTGATCAGTCGGATCAACATGCTTTTTGAGTAAAAGGTTTTATGATTCCAGGATCTATATTTCACATTATGGGAGCAACTGACATATTAAATTGTGCAACATGCCATCCATCTGAAAAGAAGAGTTGTGCCTCTTAGATTAGTCTGGTGCATGTTCTTCTTCTCAAAAATAAGCATTTGTTTTAAGCCCTCCAGCCTAACTGAGCTAAGGGGTGTGTTTCCATGGTAACAGACAGTGACACTTGCTGACCAAGGGCACTAAATGACAAAAAAGAACACGGCTCATAATTTGTGGTGTTGGAACATGTTGAGTGAGTAATGAGAAGTGTGTTCAGAGAGTGCAGTAAAACACAGCAGTGAGTAAATCTCACTTGTGTTCATGGAAACTGCCCTGAGCCCGACTGACGGGTTAGCAGAAGCACTGAGCCGTGCAACATGGAGAAGCCACAGCACCTCAGCTCTCAGCATAAGCACACACACTGTGTGTGTGTGTGTGTGTGTGGAAGGCTTTTTTGCCTGGTATGGTGGAGGTAAGCAGGTGCTCACAATTCACAACTCAGGAAAGAAACTGGAAATAACAGTGCGGAGTGCTACAAAGTATTGCGTATGTATGTATGGTGCATTCTCTGGAGCTTCTCAATAAAAGCCACCCAGTGCTTTTTTGATTGAAAGATTTTATTGTGAAGGAGCAACAGGAAATCAGCAGTAAGATTCGACTCGATAAGAATCAGATTAAAGTGACTCCCTTTGTGCAGTAACCAGTAAGAGAACAAGACTCCAAATAGTACAGAAATGTTGCTTTATAGCATGGAATAAAATATATCATTACACCAGTCCTAAGGTATTTTTTAGCTCTGTCTTTGGCCTCCACATATTCCTGATAGTAATACCTGCCTGTATAATCCTTCTTTAACTTCCCCAGCTGGTCACTCATTCTGCATGTCTGCTGATGACCAGATAGATACAGTTTTTCAGACTTTTTCACTGAGAACAGCTGCCTGCAGCTTAAATGTGAGCTGAAACTCATGAAAACATCTCTGAGACTGAGCAGAGTGAGGATATGAGTGAGAGTTCATCACTGTGACATTGTTTCACATTTTCCTTTGATACATGACAAAAACATAACATGTGTAAACACAACTTTACACAGAGCAACACTGGCTTTCCACCAATTTCCAATCTTTATGCTAAGCTAAGCTAACCAGCTGACAAAAAAGATTACAGAGTTGCACTAAACCAGCACACACACACACACACACACACACACACACACACACACATACACACACACACACACACACACACTCTTCCACTCTGCTGCCTTTAGCTATTGCAGCACATAATCCACACAGCTCCTATACAGTACAGAAAGAAAGTGTACATTTCTCAGAGCTGCTTCCCCTGCTGCAGGCTGAACTGTAATTATTAAGCACATTTTGGGTTTTTCTTGATGGCCTGGCAATCAATGAGATGTGCACTTGATGGCAGCTGGATGGCAATAAAAACACAGAAAATACAGAATCTCGCAGGTAAAATATAATGCTTGAGGAAAATGTTCTTGCTTCCTAAAAAACTGAATTTGTGTGATTTGAGGCTGTTTCCTCTTGAGAGGCAATTTGGGACTTGATGGCATTAGGCACTCTGATTGCACAAACTTGCCAGTTTTGTGGGCTGGATGCCATCAGGCTGTGCGCGAAAAGCAACTCTTTGCTACTGTAATTAGGAACCATCCAGAGTATAGTGGTGATTTAAAAATCATTTGTCCAGGCTACCATCAGCTCAGGAAGGCAGCTACAGTATGACAATCACACAATTCAATTTAAATGGTCAGTTATTTCACAGATATGGAAAGCCTTATATTGAAAGTGGATAATGATTCACCGTCTGGAGCTCAGCTGAAATTGTAGTGCTTGAGCCGAACATCAGTCATCATTCTTTCTCATTTTTTCAGTGATGCTTAAAATGTGACAACTGTTTGCATTCCAAGCCTCCAGACCCATAATGCTTTCCTCTGACGCAAGCCCTCATTGCTCTCGACTGAGAACAACCTGATTGACGGCAAATGGATCAATAGAACAATCCTTCAGCACCTCTTTTTTTCACACTCCTCTGTGCATCCAGACAGACCTCTGTGAGGGAGAGGTGATAGCATCTAACATGTGGCTAACAATCCTGACTCTTGGAGAGACGACAGCTCTGGCCTGCAGTTAACTGAATAGCTATCCATCAGGAAGGGTTATTTTCTCCACATCAGCTATGTTGTTCTCCACCCACACATAGCTGAGAGAAATTTGGCTGCGTAGCATGTAGTCTCTCTCGCTTTTCCTCCCCCTGTTTATCATTGTTCCTCTGTCTCCCCCCTCTTTTCCTCCTGTCCCCTTCTTTTCCCATTTCTGTCAAATCACTAAAAAGCCTGAAAGCGATTCTCCTCTTCGTCCTGTCATCTGCTCCGTTTAACATTTTGTTTTTTTTTGTTCTGATGTAAATGCCTATAACAGTGGTGTATAATTAATTGATTTCATACTACAAATCTCTCTCCACCTGCTAAAGCAACAGAAAACAGATGATAAAACAAATAACTGCCACCTAGAAAACAGTACAGTACACAACAGAGCCGACAGATATCTTCCAACAGCTGAAAAGGCGTATGCTGAAGCTACAGCTCATGGCATCTACCATTTAAAAAATTACTGTTGTTTACAAATATACAAAAATGTTTCAAGAAAGTGAATGCAAACCGTGATATCAGATGATCAAATGATCCAAAGAAATTTATGCCCACAAAATAAGGAGATGGTCCCAAAAAGGCCACTCACTGAGAACAATTACTTCATTTCAACATCATGTCGTTATGTGATCAAGGAGATCTGTTTGCAGACATGTTTTAATTCAGCCCAGATGTGAATCTGAGCTTGAGGCTGCCAGTTAAATCAACACATACCGTATTTAGAATATTAACAACAAACTCAGAGATCTCAATTTAATATCGATCACTGGGGTGTGATAAGATTCTTAACTCTCTGAAGAGCGATCATCTGAACATAGTGATGAAGCTGGTAGGTATAATTACTGAGGTAAGGAATATATTACACAGATGTTTGCAATAGACCTGTTTCACAGAGAAGAGGCCCGTCACTGTTGTATGAACAAGAATGGATGAACAAATAAAAGACATTTTATGTAGAACTATTCTCTTGTTGATGTTCTGATGGACTTCTGATTACCATCCAGTTTCCACTGCACAACCCTCACTCCCACTGCTATCAAACTTTCTTTTGCAATATCACTTGCATAACAAAAGTAATATTCAATCATTCTTTGAATTTTATTTACTTTAATGGGTAAACCTCTGAGAGTTGCAGGTGCAAGCTATCCCCTTTAATACTGTGTTTTTGTATCGACTACTGGTTAATTATCCAAAATATAACCTCTAATCAACTCCAACCTCAAATCTCAAATATAACCTGATAAACACAAATTAGGATGCTATTTTTTCATTTATAAATGATTTGTGCCATTGTGAGATATAAGTCAGTGAATAGAGCTTTGATATCAATAAAGGTGGATTAGCTGGCTACTGATTTCATTCAAAATGTAAGATTCTTCCACTGTCTTTCACAGTAAGGGGCCATAATATAGTAAAACCATACAAACCAACAGTATGTAATGAATATAATAAATCCTGCTTTAAGATGACAGTATACAGTGTTATGATCACTCCCAAGAACTTTATTTCAGACACCATCAAATGCTTATTCATTAAATCACTTATTATAAATGCGCTGTCATTTTGTTACACCATCACAGACGATGTTGCTCTGGATTTTTCTCTTTTATTTCCATAGTGTCCATTTCTATTCTATTCTATTCTATTTGTTCTATATTCTGTAAAACAGATGTGTATAATCTGCAAAGGAATAAACATAATACACAAAAATATTAACTTGAAAATACATTTTAATATTTTCAGGAATTATTTTTGGGGGCTTATTAGCCTGTTTTCCAGGTAGATAATTAACCAGGAATGTGTAACTCCTCTAATGCCAATTCTTCTCTTGTCTTTTAAGCATTACATCATGGAGCCATGCTTTTTTTTTTTTTTTATAAATATCAACATTTTACACTCATAATTTTCTACTGCAGTTGGTATTTTCTCTTGAATCTCCATCAGTGCCAGTAAAGAAACTAATCAGCTGATTAATCTCAAGCCTGCTAAATCACTCCTGACTCATACCACTGACTGGCTGAAATGTCAGCTGAATTAGCAGCCATTCTACCTGCAATCATCCTGAGTGAGAAGATCTAACAAGAGAGGAAAAGGTTAAATTAAAGGAAGCAATGAGGCATAAATTTATTGGAATGAACTCTGTGACCTTGAATGAATAAGATCATACTACATCACTGGGCTGAATGATATTTCCTCTGATGGCTCCTGCTGCTGCTGCTGCTGCAGACACTGTCCCACTTAAGGGCCACTGGTGGTTTTCTATCTGGGCTATCATTGATCCCAAGGCAGTTGCAAGTTAATGTTTGAGCAAGATTGGAGTAGCTTAAAGTCAACTTTCTGTGGCAATACGGATCTCTCTCTCTCTCTCTCTCTCTCTCTCTTTCTCTCTCTCTCTCTTTCTCTCTCTCTCCTGCATTATCCCCAAGTGTAAAAACTTAGCTACTCTAATTCCTTCCATGTCTGAGAAGAACATGCACACTTCTGTTAGCTCAAACTACTAACTCCTTAGAGGATTGTGTTTGGAGGATTGTGCCTATAACTATGGTTGTAAGAGACCAAAATTCATGCCGCAGTGGAGAGGAATCTTCAGTCTTCCTCTCTTTTCTAAGATGTGTGCATGTTTGTGTATGCTCCTTAAAGTGTGTTCATACTGAATCACATCAAACCTTTGCTGCGTGGGATGTATTTTCACAAATGATTTCATTACTCTTTCTCATATTTTGATGTCTGGAAGTGTATTATGGTGCTAACACTACGCGGTGGCACATCATGAGAACACTGACTGACCTATGGGTCAGATGGAGTCATCTGGGATGAAATAGGAGTTTCATGCTTGAATTTATGGTGCCTTCATTTGAAGTGGATGCAAAACGGAGCATATATCCATATGATAGAAGCATAATTTTAGTGTACCACAAGATTTGGTATTAACATGCAACCTGTATCTGGTAATGCCTCTTTTGAATCTGCCGGGTCTGCCTGCTAATGTGCATGTTGAGATCTGATCTTAGTGCAGGCAATTACCAAGAGAAAAGAATTATTAATATCAGATATAAGTGCAAAGACCTGTGTGAGATGTCATTATCCAGATAACGTAGCCAGAGATAGATCTTATTATAATACAAGGTATAAAGGAGGCCTAAGCCATAGGTGGAGCACCGGGGTTGTTCATGCAGGCATCAGTCTGATTAATAGCCTGATAAACAGAGCCAGAACACCATGATTAATTCATGTTAAGAAATCTACCCAAGTAACCAAGACATTATTTCTGTTAGTGAGATTTTCTTTTCTTTTGCAGACTGGTTTGAAGTTAATGATAATTTTTTATGATGATGTTGGGTTCATCACAATTCATTTAGTGTCACCAGTGGACTGTTACGTATTTTATTTGATTTGACCACAAGTGCCTGAATTTAGACATGTGTTTAGACTTGTTTGACATCCTTTCTTTCATGGTTTTTCTCTGCACTTGCTCTTCAGAGGTCAAACTATCAGGTCAGAAACAGGTGAAGAACAGTCTGCAGTTGTGTTTGACTGTACTAGTTTTCACTTTGATTCATCCATTTCATTTTGTATTCTTAACACTGGCCTGACACTTCTGGGTAATCAGCAGAATCAGAATTCACCCAGTGATCCCCGATAGTCAATCTGGACCTGGCTTTAAGGTCCCTGAGGGAAAATGCCAGTTTCATTGAGGGATAACTCAGAGCCCAAAGTACACTTGTCATTTCTAGCCCATTTTTGGGGGTTGCTGAAGCATCCCTAAATTGAATCCCAGCATTTTTTTTTTACTTTTTATCTTTTCCTTTTTTTTAACAAGCTTGGACAGTGTCAAAACCATACAGTACGTGGTTGAAACATAATATATTAACCACAAAAATACAGCAGCACCCCTCCCCTTTCCTCAAAAATGGTTTGATCCACCCCATCCTTTTGTGCTGAGTGTGCTGAAATGCAGCAGTGGTGTCAGTATCTGGTTAAACCAGGTAATGTGGCACACTTCTTAACTTCTACCACTTAGTACCAACACATAATTATCATTACCAGTCCTCATTAGTGTTAGTTAGCTGATGTTTCTTCTAGCTGGGAAAGCTTACAGGTGGTCAGTCCACTGTCCTCTGTCTGAACTGGACTGAGAGAAGCTGTTGTTAATGTGCATGTGTTCATGTTAATAACCATGCCGCTACTGATGAGCTAACTCATAATGGATAGAAGATTGTTCTTTTCAAATTATTATTATTTCATAGATTTCAAGCACTTTTCTTTTTTTGAAGTGTGTTTTTATTGATGCATTTGTATTATATAATGAAATTGCGTTAAAATGTACCAAACAGTGAAATCTATCTTGCCTGGCCGGGCAGCTCTCTGGGTGATCAGCACCCCTAAACCTCTGATCCATGAATCGCCCCTGCCTGAAGTTGTCACGTTTCATGTTGTGTGTGCTTGATTACAGCAAATACCTGTGCTACGCCCTCTGCCTGCTGCTGCTTTTGTTCATCCTGAGGCTGCAACTGACTTTGTTAGAGTGCATCTGAAATATTCATATCTTTAGTTAAGTAAATTCCCTGTTTATACTTGTTTCCATAGACAAGTATGTACTAAATACAAAAAGGTACCTCATTATGCTGTGACATTAAAGTGAATTGGGCTGTACCTAACCACCTCAGAATGGATAGAATGAAACATCCTTGTGCTCTGCACAACTCGTGTCAGTGATTAGGATGACTTTACGCAGTGCATGCCGCCTTGGCTTTCCTATGGCGGGGATGAAACACTGCACCCAATGTCAAAGAATGCCTGTGGGCTTTCAGAGCCCTTTACTCTGAAGCCAGACTCTGCCTGCCTCTGTTGATCCATGATGCACAGAATGCAGAAACAAGCTTTTGAGAAGCAAGAATGCTGTGTGCCTTTGGCCTGCTACATGATCGGATGAGACCGAGAGTCTTTGATCTGAGGGGAGGGCTGCAGCTTCCCGCCCCCTCCACAAAGACCCAGAGGCTATATTGATTTTGAATAATGCTTTGTGTCTCCTCAAGCTGCATACATGCATAATTTGTCTCCATTATGGGTTGGGCAGAGGCATGTCTGCATGTGTTTTGCTTATATTTCAAAGTGGATTTGTTCTGAGTGAAAAAGGTTGGGATTACTGCAAGACGGAAGGCAGACAGAAAAATGCACACTGTTAACAGCATTGAATAGTGTGTGTCTGAGTTTTTGTGTGTGTATCATTTCTGGCCTATGCATTTAGAAAGTACATTCATAGATTTCACATTAAGGATAATGCAGCATTTTCTATCTGAAATGACTTCAATGACTTATTAACTGCCTGAAAAAACAAAGGTGCCTCCTGTAAAGTTTGGTCTCTAAATTCTGTATCTTGTTTTTGGCACTCAGGCCAGAGCTCTTAGGTTGCTATAAAATACATATATCCTACAAGTTGAAAATATGTTTTTTTTAAGGCATGGTCATTTCCCAAAACAGCCGCCCACTCTAGTTTTTTTTTTTTAACCACACATTATTCTAACAGGAGGAAATTGTGCATTTGTTGGTGACTGTTTTCAGCTGTGTATTAAACTATATTTGGTGCTCAGTTTGGGGCAGCAAGATGGTGTATGTCAGATTGGATCAAAAAATAAAAAAAAACAACAGTGTGTGTCCATGGAAATGAAGGAACATGTTCCCTGTGCGACACTGTGACTCACAGATGTTTTTCTGTCCAGCTGTAAGGCACAGAGGAATCAGATGCATCAGGCTTAGTACCTGGTAGATCATTTATTGTTGGATTTATTCTTTACATGGGATTGTTCACAGTAACAAACACACAAGTTGTCGCAGGAATAAGGCTAAGTCTCTTCAGACTACTATTATAATTGAGTATCAGTAACTACATCAGCCTGCTGGAGGCTTTAACCCGCTCACTGCTGATTTAGAATTTAAGATGAGACTGAGCCTTCCTCCTCCTCAACAATTAACTTTCAGCTGAACCACTACGATGTGGTAACAGCATCTGTTATAATGAAATGTGAAATGTTGGGCTTTATTGATCCCTGTGGGAAATTCTAGCTTTTCACTTTCCAGCATCCATGGTCTGCTTAGCTGTCAGGAATTCACAGTTTGAGCTGAGGACACTTGCTTGTTGATCCTTGACGTGAATGTGTCACTAATAAAAACATGCTACCACCCTTAGCTAAGTGGTTCCCAAATTGGATGATAGTGGGAAAACATTTTGATTGTTTGAAATGCAATTACCATCCAATGCTTGTTTGTGAAAATATCGAGCAACAAGAGTTAATTGCTTTTTGAGCAGTGTCTGGGCCAATCTGTGTCTCCAGTGTTGAAGTACAGAAGATCTACCTGCAGATCTAAGTGTTGCACTCTAAAGGACGGTTACTGCTGCTTCAGTGGAACTGAATACAGTCCCACTGACAGTAGAAGCCCAGATTGTGAGTTGTGGCATTTTTCAGTTTCCAAACACTGTTTTCTTATAAAAAATAACATCAGTGTACCACATCTGTCGATGTGAAAGGACGAATTAAATCCCAGATGCATTTTCACCATACAAAATGTACACTTTAATACAGTTCTCTAACACAATACTAAAAAAGTGGCACCAGGGAACATAAAAGAATACAAAGCACCTCAGAGAGAGATGCTGTATGTGGGGTGTTAGCGTACCATGGCTTCATTTCATGGAGTCAGGGGTTGTTTTTTTTTTACTGCTGATAACACCTCAGAAAAGATACCAAGTTGTCTGTTTACAGTTGACTCAACTTCACTTAACATATTTTAATGGCAGTCAATATAAATTTTACATCTTAAAAGATGAACTAGGCTGATATATTGAGTGTTATATCAGTGCTGTATGCTTACATTTATTTCTATATGTCAGTTTCACTTACATAATAAAATACTATATTTTTCTTTCTAGAGAGCTGGGACCTGATGGTATAGTGTTGTATTTGTGTTTCTGATTGACTGTCATGTTTTTCACTGATGTTGAGTTTTGTTGTTGTTGTATCTGTTTTGTCAAATGTTATCACTAAATAAAACTGGAAAACTATTCTTGGCAGTACCAACAAGTCTACCAGGTATGATTCTGACAGGTAGAATCCATGGCGAAAAAAAAGTCACTTAATTACTTTCTCCTGCTTGTTAAGCTTATTGCTTTGAGCACAGGATAATACATGAAGGTGACTCACATCACACTTTTTATCATCTCAGATTTTTCAGAGAGCGTTCAGTGACATTAATAAGAAATTCAACGGAGAGCAAAAAAAAGTAAGGGGGACAAAATTAAGATTTAGAAAAGTAAATGTAACATGTCCCTTCCATTTCTACTAGAAATGATGCCCTTGAATTTAGCAACTCAACAGCCTGCAGGATAAATGACTTCTCTCCGTCAGATTTTAGCTTTGCAAATCTGCAAAACAGCGGACATGAAGCTTCCTTTGTAATGCATGGAGACCTCTTAGTTAGCCTCTTAGTTCCAACTGGCTTTGCAGACTTGTGATTTGTTTTCATCAAAGTATCGTTATGCTGAAATACTGACAGACAATGAGACATTTATAGACCGCTTGTAAAAATTTACGGGCTCGTCTCAAAACCTCTCTGTCTTGTTTACTTACACTGAAAACATAGTAACTCTAACAGCCTGCAACACAACAGAATTCCTCTTAATTTACAGTGTGATTTTTGGTATTAAACTAATACAATGATACATGAGGATTTAACTACAGCTACCGGTTCCATTATGAAGGGGCAAAGTTACCTACTGATTAACAAAGATGCATAAAGAGCTTAAAGAGAAACTGCTACTGTTCCAATACTTCATGACATCAGATCTGCTCAGTGGGTTTGTTTTTAAGTCCATAACACATAGTTCATCACGGTATGTGAACTGTGATAGTATTCCATGACAGTCCAGGCATACACCCCGTATTACCTTAAACATCCAGCCTTGTCTCCTGTACATCACAGTATACACAGTCATTGCCTGTAAGTATATGTTGGTGTTACTCATAAAATACTACAGTATCATTTTCCCAGTTCCCAGTTGTTACTCTTATTTCCTAAATTTATAGCTTATTCTCTTTTACCTACAAAATACAAAAGGTACAAAAATGTGCACTCTAAATTGAGAATAATTACATAGTGCATTGCAGGCTGTAATCTAAAGCATTCCCCACAGATTTCTTGGTACAAACAGTATTCTACTTGTGACCTGTTGAAAACCTGTACATGCTCACCAACGTCTGATTCACTTGCATCTGAGAGTCTGACACTCATTAGGATTTCATTCAGTTTGTCTGACACACCCCTTGATGACATCAACACACACGGTGGGACAACACAACAGTTAGAAATGAATTGCACTGACTGCAAAATGAATGACGGTTCAATGTCAACAGCAGGGTGCCTCGGTGCTGTGTAATCTCAACCCTGCAGCATAAAATTGAATTAATGAATGAATGTTTGCTGGATGGAGCACATCATGTTTTCTTGCAGAGTTTGAAGCCTGTTGCGGCTCATTATGATGGCATTTGGCCCTCAATCACACTGTAATATGCATTTATCCTGTTTAATGATATAATTACAGTTATTACTTTGATACACGGTCAAAGATTAGAACACATATCAGACTATCAACGATATTAAAGTTATTATGTGCTATGTTGGGTTCATTACATTTCTTTTGGCTCTTAATGATCACTATACACTGAACTAAATAAGCCTGAAATGCATTTTCTTTTGCTGAGATTGCAAAGGTTAAATGTGCTGTCTCCCCCTCTGAGCTGTATTTTACTTGAAGTGACTGTGACATATTTTGCAAAATTATCTCACTCAGCTCTCTGTACTGTGATGAATGCTGGTCATTTGGGGTGGCTGGTGTTTACACTTCCCAGGCAGATAGTTTGAAAACCCCAAACTGTGGAGCAAATTGACCATTATGAATTCAATGTCCATGGCATTGGCATCCTTAAATTGGTGCTGATATGGAGATAATGACTAAAAAACAAACTGCTGCTTTATAGATAGACAGACAACAGACCCACTAATAGGTCAGTCAATACATGTTTGATTAATGTACATAATAGAGTGACTTATCTACTTTTTGAGGTTGCAAATCTTCCTATTGCTTCCAACATTCCAAAAATAACTAAAAAATAATTGTTTAGCTGAAACAGACTCAACTTAATTTACTTTTGTAATGATTGTCAGTTGAAGGGAGCTTTCAAATCCCCTGGTCTTTCCTGCAATTATTTGGTCTTTAATGAAAGAGGAGAGTGATCAAAGAAATAAATCAGCAAGTGTTTGCAGTATGGCTTTGAGAAAGAAAAAAGAAATACTATCAGCATCGTCCAGATTTATCAGCAGTGAGCGCTTCACTCAGCTTGTGAAGTCAGAACTCAAACCCTTCAATCAACATTACAGGTTAGAGCTTTCAAGAGATAAGAGAAAGGGCCAAGTCGGGCGTAATGAGTGTTTGTGACTTTGCTGTGCATCAAGCAAAATGACTGAAAGAAAAGAGTACATGAAGAATGCCAGACCAAGATAGACTCTGACTTTGCTATTTATTAGAAACTCAGGGTGGTAACAGTCTGAAGTGCTAACTGTGGGTGTAATAATGCGATGTGCTGAATGTGGAGTTGCTCCGGCTAAGCCACAGTGGCACAGTGGAGTTTGGTCATGAAACTTTCATCAGCGGCCTGGTGGCGTGGAGTTCCTGAATGTCTGCACTAAATTGCCCCAGGGTCATAAATACTTTATCAACAGCAGACACCTCAGCAAAACACCTCCCCAGGGCTCTCTTTCCCTCTCACTCTCTGTCTCCCCTCCTCTCCCCCACCTCCTCCCCTTTCACGCTCCCTCTCTCCACCCCCACACACTCTTTCTCTAGCACTCCACAACTGTGCTCGGCACGGAGTTTAAAGTGAAGTATGTCACCCTTGCAACAGCACATTGTATCTGCCCTGATAATTCACACCTCACCTAGCACTGATAACATCCTCTCATATAGAGTCACTGCACAGCCAAGGGTGTTTGTGGCTCTTCATTATGGGAGTACCATGTTCGCCTATTATCAAAAAAGCAAAGATGTGCTAACATTGACAACTGTTTGAAAAAGAGAAGAAAAAAATCATCAAATGCACCAAAGCAAAACTCTAAATGTATCCTTTAAAACATCGTCTTTGATCTTGTGCCAGTAGTTCAGCCCAGCCTGCTTAAGTTTAATGCCACTGCCTTTATTCTCCCTGCGCCATGCATGGTTTGTGTTTGAAGCGGGACACCATTCATTCAAAGCACCTCAGCAGAGCTTAAACGAGCCGGAGAACGAGCACATCTCGAAAAGAGACCGAGGGCTTGATTTGAAGTGTGGAAAAATAACAGTCAGATCCTGCAGCAATCCTCCTGCAATCACTGTAACTGTACCTCTGAATCCAGCAGTGAATGTGCAGTACGTCATCAGTCATGAAATCATGTGAAATACAGATTGTCCCAATTGTCCTTTTGTGTCTTATACTATGAATGAAAAAAACAGTCAGTAGGTTTCTGATATTTTTTTATTTTACTATTTTTCTTTTCTTTGTATTTCAGGCTGCATTCTGAAGGTTGAAGGTTTAATTGAACTCTTTAGGTTTTAGGTCAGCAGCTGTGTCCACAGGGCATCAAAAGATACAGGATTTACTGGGTATCTATATGTTAATGCAAGGGAAAAAGACTACTGGTTAGGGAATAAGGGAGTAACAACACTGTGTTTCAAGTACCTCTTTAATAATTACCAGGCTGGACAATGAGTAAGGGGTAACAAGAGAGTAATGTGGTGATATTGAAATAAAATTATTTGCATTCAAATTTATTTCAAATTTATACCATATTTACAAAAATGCCTTAAAATGATGAAACTATCAAAATATGCAGATCTCATTAATATATTTTTGTTATTTTTATTTTTATATATATATATTTTTCTATATTTATTAAATGGTGATTGTTGCTGAGGATGAAAACATTAGACTGAGCCTGAGAAAATGGCAGTGTAACCACAAAATAGATCATTAAATACCGGGCCGGACCATTTATGCCACACATGCACGTCCTTGTACCTTGTACTTCATAAATCCACTTATGTACAATATGTTCCAGAACCCCTTAAATGCAAATTTGTCACCGCCTTGGATCCTGTGCTTCTCCAGCTGCACTTATAGATACACATTAAGTGTTTCCATGCTAAAGCATTTATACAAAGCATTTATCCATTCAAATTTGATGTGCATGGGATCAGGCAAAGATGTATTTAAATGTGGGTAAATACACTTTTAAACCATTACCAGGATAGGTGGATTACTTAGCTACACTCTGTCATTTTGTGGTTTTAAAGTTGCCATTTTCAGTACAACCAGAGAAGCATCTTTATGTCAGACATCTGACATACAGTATATCAAACACACTTTTCACCTCTGAGCAGGTTTTGATCCTGTGGTCAACAAGGAACTGAGCAAAGCTAAAGGTAAGCTCAGACTACACAGAGACTTTAAAGTAGCACCCATATATGAGTCTCAAACTCTCAAAAGCAAAGAAAAAAAAACACTGAAAAACAAATAAGCTGAAAACAATGGTGGGCAGTCCTATATTAGCCTGTGTTAGACCCTCACATGCATCCATCTTCATACATTACAACCTGTCACTGTGTTTTGTGAAACTGGGCTGCATTGCCTTCTGCAGCATATGTGATTAGGTTATTTGAGGATTTATATCATCATAGTGTAATCCTCCTTGCAAAGATGTGTTTTTTTGGTACTTGTCTGAGGGGAAAGTCAAATTCATCATTCGATCTATGTTCTTCATGTCCTGTATACTGTCAAGTATGTGTTTTTGCTGACACCAATCACATTCCTGTCAGGATGATCAAGTTGATGTAGTCTTTAACTTTAAATGAATGAAATCTAATTAAGCTTGGTATTAAAGGTCTGCTCTGATGTAACCACACCCAGAAGTGATGTCACATTATAATGCTACTTCCTGGAGTACACGTCTACATCCCTGCAGCAAGGTGAGATGTTAATCCACTGGAAGTGAGATTAACACTTTTCCTGAGGTGGTATTAAGTTATTAAGTCATTCTTATGGAGTAGAACTAGCACAGTTCCTCAAAATGATCTCTCTCTATATGTAGCAGACAGCTTAGCAACTGTGTAAGAGGACAATGACTTTCTGTTCCCTAATCATGAATGGAAACAGGCCGTGTATGGTGCACCTTACAAACAGTGAATCCCATACTGAAACAGTCAGATCACCAGGCTTAGCATTGGCAGGTCATTTTGAAGAGTTTAACAAATATGGATACAACCTTTACCTGTAGATGAAACAGAACCACTAAAGGTTATCAGATATATTCATCATCTGAGCAGATCCAACGTGTGCATCACTCCCTCTCCCAAACAGGCAAACGCCATTAGTCTCTCTCAGAAATTGGTGCACACAAGCAAAGGTTAAGAGGAATTTATGCTAATGTGAGCTCTGCTAATGCACTCAACACACCCACAAAGAGTGAAACTGATTTTTTCCTTGAATCTCACCTCAAAGTCTTTGTCGGTTCCAACACTTTTGTTGACCTTCAAGGATGACCACTGCATGCCGTCTGTCCATTTGTTACACTGGGTGTTTATTTTACAATAATTTCACGTCTTTGACATTCTGAAGGTAGAGCAGGTCAAACAAAAGATGTCAATATTTGACTGTCAGTGTTTTGGGCGAGAGACATGTTTGGTCTGCCTTCAGTGTTAATTTGAAGGTCTTTTGCTGGCGCCTCTCCCAGTTCTGTGAAATATTTGACAGGGGATTTACTCTCTGTTGTCACTGTGTGGTGGAAAGTGGAGTGGATTTAAGTTCTGCTTTCTGAAGAGCAAATGCACAGATTAATGTTTTAAAATGAGGGACTGACATTAAGGCCAGGTTACTTGGAGAGCAACCCCAGGAGAAAAATGTTTTGCTGGGCTCATGACAGTCGGCTTTTGGTGATATGGTTGATTGTAAATTTGTTCAAGAACATCCACCAGTAAAGCAAAATGTCTACAAAGATGGCTTCTGTATTATCAGCTTATTTTATGGTCCTCTTGTGGAGGTGAGCCTTGGTTCAGAATGATTTTTTTTAACCTGTTGATTAAAATTTTAAATGATGTTGTCTAGACTATATAAAATATGTAAGAAGTTTGCAGTTTGCAACAAGCATCAAACTGTGGCCGTGGGCCCTGCAGCAGGTTGTTATGACTGACATGACAACAGAAGTTGTAAGAAAATCCAAATGTACTATAAATGAAAAGAGAACAAGATATTTAGGTAAGCCTAGAATAAAAACAACCCCCAAATGGTTTGTGTTAGAGAAGTAGCTGTGCAAACTGACTAATTGGACGTGCCTCTCATACAGTCGCAGCACACGGTGGTGCCGTGGGCTGACTTGGGCAAACTCACTTCTCAAAGTAGATTGATTACCCATGTCTACAAAATGAAGCGCACAGATCGGTTCGTGCCTTTATGATAATACACGCGGGCTGTTTTTTCAACACTGCTGCATTCTACTGAGCTCCTGTTTAACACGTTCTCTGTCCCTCTACAAACACCTGGGTTCAGATTCCATATAAGCTGAGGGGACTTACTGAAAGAGTCCATGAAAAAGATGGGAATCTTTCCTCAGTCTGAGATTTTGGAGCAGTGTTACTCAGTGCCCCCACCACCATCAAACTACAAACTGTGTACTGTGTACAAACAAGACTTTGTGTTGTTATATTACAATAACATTAGTTACTCTGCCCGCATTTCTGTGAACATGGAGTGACCACCAAAGTGAGAAAAATGATTAGCTTTACTTAATTTGGTTTATTTATTCGTTTTAATTCTCCTCTGAGGTTTTTTTTGTTTGTTTGTTTGTTATGCAGGATCTGGTTTGAAGTGAAATAAGTAAAATGGAGCTGATTTCGAACAGTAATTTGCTGCAGGCAGACTGACTGAGATGATATGATGCACTGCTGTGGGGGCAGCAGGAACAAGCGGGGAGCACAGTGTTAAAATATCACCAGCTTTTAAGGTGATGTGAAGAAACTTGTTAGCATCTGTGTGTTTACGTAGTGTGGGAACAAAATGATCATTCATTTCATGGAGTGTGTCTGGCTTCCTTCTGAATCTAAGTTCAATATTTTCTGTCATTTATGGCCCCCACCAGCTTCTCTGTGTCTTTATCTGCTAAATGTTCCACTATGTTCACCATCTCGTTTCTAACTGAGTGTGTCTGTTGGTGTGAGCAGCCAGTGGACTGTGGCTTTTTAACAATGTGAGAGCAGTGAGAGTGAAGCAAAGCAGTGAAGCTGTGGAGCAGACAGATAAACAAAGAGCTGAAAGTCAGTGTGAAGCTGAGTGAAGCTCAGGGGAGCTGCACAGTCAGCTGATCGCTCTGTAGGTTCACTGTGAGATGGTTTTCACACTGATATATGTTAGTACTCTCCATCTTACAGAATGACTCCTTACTGTGCTTCATCGTTGTATTATTGGATCATTACTATTGATGAACATTAACAGGATTTAATACTGAGGCAGTTTTATTTAGGCTGCTTTTAGCCCCTTTAATGTGTAACGTGAAGAGGAATAACACAGGAATGTAGCACATAAATGTATTTAAGTGCAGCACATGTTAAATGAGTCTCTGTGAGCTGTTTCACCCAACAATCCCCCAGTAAAGCCAAACGCAGATAAACTAAACTATCGATCCTTGTCTGGCCGAGGCACTAAAGACATGAGAGAATGACTTCATGCTGCTTCAGGAAGCTGCTGTAAGTTTGATCTAACAGCAGTTCACAGGTGTCATCTGCAGCTGCGTCCTGCACCGCCTCTGACTGACCCAACATCCCGCTCACAGCCCAGCAACGTGAAACACAGACCCAGCGGCTGACTGTGTGTGTGTGTGTGTGTGTGTGTGTGTGTGTGTGTGTGTGTGTGTGTGTGTGGAGCACCGCGGACAGCTCCGCAGCCTCACAGGGCGGACTGAAGTCTGCGAGGACACATCGGCAGCAAATGCAGCCCCCGCCCTGTCGGAAAACCATCACAAGATCACTTCGAGCCCCCCATCTCCTCCTCCTCCTCCTCTCTCCTCCCCCCTCATCCTCCCAAACAGCAGCATCACTGAGGGTGGACGGAGAAATCACCCAGAAATGTGAGCGGCGTCCTGGGCTCGGTCACAGCGTGTCTAAAGCCTCTCCTCCTCCTCCTCCTGCACCTCCTCCTCCTCCTCCTCTTCCTCCTCCTCCTCCTCCTCTTCCTCCTCCTCCTCCTCCTGCGCGCTGCGTCCTCGTCAGACGCTGGTCCGGAGCTCAGATCAGTCGTGACGGATCGCGCCTCGTCTCGCAGTCTGTTTAAGATTCCGCAGTTGACAAGACGGCGCTGTGCGTCCTCCTCCAGCTCCTCACTTCTCCTGCAGGGACGCGGGGATCCGTCCGTTTTTCTTCGGGATTCCAGCAAGTTTAATCAGAGGAGGAGTTTACAATGACAGCCACCAAGGAGCAGCCGAACCAGAGAGCCAACCAGCCGCAGCAGGATGAGGTGGGCAGCCGGCTTTTCTTTCCTTTCATTCGCAGCTTTCCTCCACTTTCTCCATGCAGATTGCGATAAAAGTCCCCAGGATGACCTGCTCTGCAAGGTCACTTCATTCGGCAGCACAGGGCTCCATCAGCCGCCACTGGCCACACACAGGAGGGGGGCTGTGTAAAAAGGCGTTAGTTGCTGTGTGTTCGGCTTCCTGCCTCCATCAGCATCAGTTTTCTGTAGCATGATGATGATGATGATGATGATGGCAGGGACTGTGGAGCGGGGCTGATTCAACTTGGGCTTCACATGTCGATGTCAATATCGAAGCAATCAAGCCGTCAGCTGTGCGTGGAGCTCTTTGTCAGCTGGCTCCCAGAAAGGCTGAGCACCATGGGCACATGCACTGTCAGTGGAGGGGGAGAGAGGAGGACAGCGCATTGTAATTCAGCCGCTGCCTCCTGTCAGCTGCCCCGACACCTTGAGACAGACCAGTCGTGGAAAATCACTTCGCAAGACTGTAAAAAGCCACAATATGCACATCTGTCCTGCCAGGTACACTCATGTATGGTGTGTGTGTGGGACAGGGACCTTCAGAAGCTCCCACCTGTCTGTAGGGGTTAAATGTTCCAGTTTTAGGCACCTTCACACAGGTGGTGTTGCGCACTGCATTGTCTGTTTTTAAGGGTTGGGGGGGAGTGAGATCAGCGCCTTTGCCAGGACTAATGTGTGCAACTTGACAAGACCATCCGCTTGTGTCTGCGCCAAACCGCTGAGCCTCTGTCACCATCAATTATTGATCTCCCCTCTCTAAATGTTCTCAGTGTTCCTCCAGGCACATGTGAGCTCTCCTCAGCCAGGAGCTTTTCTATTAGACTCATAATAATTCTATTCTGTTTCACTGTGAGCCTCTTTGCTTGCCAAAAATATTCTGGGTGCTCTTAATTGAATTCATCCCTGTAGCTCTATTATTCTAAGAAATCTAAACCCTGGCCTCATAATGGAGTTTCTGTGCCTGAAATATTAGAAGGCCTCATGAGATGTGGCTGAAATCTGATAGCTCAGAGCGATCCAAACGGTCTCCTCTAGCTTCAGCTCTCAGCAGATCAGTGGCCCTCTGGCTGTTTAAAAGTCTTGTTGATTTTCTGTGTGAGCAGTGTTCACTTGTTTAATTAGTGGCGATGCTGTACTGTATGATCACAGCTGTGAGGAGCGCTTAATGCAGCCTGCTGTTGTTGCAGATCATGAATGTTTTGATTCTCTTATTCAGCTGTTGGATACTCTCTTGTGTTTAAATGTATCCAATAAACTATTGGTGACTCCAGAACAACTGCAGGGTGTTGAGAGCACATTGGTTTTTAAAATGTTGCTCTTTCTGTCACATTCACATTCAAGGTTGCAGGTTTCAGAGCGGATTTCAATCCAAAGATCACATAGAGGATTTAGGTATTTGTGACTAAATCTGAATACATACCAACTGTACAAAGTCTAAAAGCTGCAGTAAATTTTTCATCACCTCGTGTTGGGAAGTCAGTTGAAGTTATTGCGTAAGACTTGTGCAGCAGGCTGAAGTCACGTTTGCGAGCCTTGGGGGTGAGAGCGGTGCCTTTGCAGAGCCGAGGCTATTACTGTCCCAGGCTCTGTCAACCCACAGTCTGTATACATAGCTCTTTGGCAGGCTCTTAACAGGGTTACTCTTCATCAAAGTTGCATGACGATGCTGAGGGAGTAACAAAAGGGGAACACACACAGGGATCTTTAAATAATGGGCGAAATAGAAACCTGAACCCAGAGCTGTTTTACTGTCTGTATAGTGGAGGAACAGTGATTCTCTCCTTTTAGTGAGTATGCTTTTTCTACAGTTAAGTCCATTGTTGCTGTGTTGAAAGCCTTTTTTCTGTTTGTGGTTTAGTCAGTGTGGCAAGAAAATGAGGATATCTTGCCAAACAAATAACACTGGTTGGAAGTGTGAGGCACAAATCCATAACTGCAGTTTGAAGACTTTGAGTTGTTTGTCTCGTTACAGTGGCAGAACTACAATGGCCAACTAGTTATTTGTTTTGCACTGGCCCCAGTGTTGACAGCAGTCGGGGATACCAGGAAAACACATAAAACAACATATACTTCAAATCTACAACACTTAGGTGCTGTATACTGACATAGCACATTCACACACACATTCTTTCAACATACAGTACATATGGCCTGTGAGAGGTGCATCAGACTGAACTGAATAAATACAAACCTATTCTTTGAAAAGTGCTTACTTCAACATTTTAAGATGCAGGACACAAATATTTCATGTCTATATCAAAGCAAGAAACCCGTGGAAAGAATCAACATGAAACCTCAGTAATTCGTTGGACGGTTGATAATTAACCCCCACACTGCCATGACAAAATACATTTTATTTGATTTGACAGTATTCCAACTGATAACACGAATAACAGAGGTGAAAAGTGAAACAATCAACCTACTCAAAGTCAGTCCATACCACCGACCTTCCTGACTTATAGGAGAACTCCACCAGTTGCCCTGAGTGTGGGAGAGCGACCGCATGTGTGAAAAGATGAAAGCTTTTAGTGGCTCCTGAGAGAGCTCTGTGAAGTCTGATAAACTGGGGCTACTTTAGCCTCTAGTGGCATAATTTAAGTGAACTGTCATTGGTCAAGTTGCATTGTGGGTAATGTAGGTGAAGACAAACTGCGAGGAATAAAATATCTCTGGCTTTGCTACGCTGATTTGAATTGTATGCTAAATCAGTCAGCAACTACAGTGTGAATCATTTCATTTACATACGCGTGACCATGGATAACAGGCAACTATTCAGTGACCTCTTTACAGTCTTTCTATGAGAATAGGATACAAACAAAGTCTGGTGTAGGAAAAGAGCGACGGCCAAGCATGATAACTTATTTTGGAAACTGATCAATGGTAAATTAATGACTCAAATGTAAGAATTCACTGGATGAAGACTTCCTGTGTTTTTCTCATGTCTGCATGGGTTCTGAGTTATTTGGGTTTCCTCCTGCAGTCCAAAGACAATGAAGATGGGGTGACTTGGAAACTCGTAGCTGCCTGTCTGATGGGTTTGCTCTTTACTGTCTTGTGTATGTGTCAGCCCTGGGATACAGATAGAACATGGATTTGTGGATTTGTTTTAATGTTAAACCTTGACAGTGCTAAAAAGCCTCAGGAACAGGTGAATAAATGTTGCTGATGTGACGACACAGACCACGCTTAACTCATCTCATCCTAGATGTGAATAAGCAGAACTTTCTGTTGATACACTTAAAAAGAGTACGTACATAACATCAGTCAGCCAACTGAATGGGAGCACTGGAGCACTGTTGGCAGTGAGACTGTACAGAGTGGCCAACCCCTCTTTAGTTTCACTAAAGGAAAAAATCTGAGAACAAACTGACTCATTTGACATTGGCTGGTCTCAAGCTGTGTCACTGCCTCCTGTAACCACAGACATTATAAAAGCTGACTGAGAGGCTGACCTCTCTGTGTGACCCCGTGGCCAGCCCAGGCTCTGTGCAGTCAGCGGGGTGGATAGACTTGCCACCTGGCCCGTCCTCCTTCACTTTGTTATTAGGGCTGTGGTTGTCTGTGCCTGGGACAAAAGACAAGTGTTTGGAGAAATGGATGCCTACCTTATTGTGAGTAAGAGGTGCGCTTTCACACGCAGAGATCCTCCGGCCCAGGAAACTGTAATTCACCCTAATGGAGAAAATGTCCAGGACGCTGCCCCTGCTGCTGCTTCACTGTGGCCTCCGAGAGAGAAAGGGATGAGCAGGGTATGGAGAAGAAATAAGAGAAAAATGAGGTTGTGAAGAGTGGGAGATGGAGAAGGAGGGAGGATGAGGGGTGAATCAAGTGGAGGACGGTTAAGAGAAAGCAATGCAGAGTGGAGAAGATAAAGAGAAGAACAGATAAATGGTGGGAAAAGGAAAGTAGAAGGGTGTAAATGACTAATTGATTTAAAGAGGATAAAGAGGAAAGGGGTGATGGAGAGGACAAAATGAAGTGAGAAGAAGAGGTGTTAAGGTGAAGATGGGTTTGAGTCATATACTGAGATGGGAGTGTGAAATGAAGATATTGAAGTATAGCAGCTCTTCGTAGCAATACCTCAAAATAAGACTTTCATGTAAGAGTCTACGATGTACATGCCATCAATAGTTACTTACAGTAAACATTTGCTTTTTAATGACACACCTAACCATAGTTTATTTTGCATTAGCACATATCTACCTAACCTTAAAGGCCGACATACTGTGAAATTATAATATTAATCATACATTTGTGATTGATAGGGTGTTGTCCACAAAAGTTAAAGGTTCTCTGTGTAACATTTCATGTAAATTGTTTGATACAGTCCCTTACAAATGATCTAGTCAAAAGATTTCAAATGACATATTTCCTTTACTACTACTTAAGAATTTATGAGTATGCAAATATTCTTGCTTCACTGAAGTCAATGTATGTGAACTGTAGACTTTAACTTCCACATCATGCAAGTTGTATACTAAAACTATATATAAATGTATAGTACATTTTCAACTCAGATTAAAATGTAGAGTGTAGAGAAGCTCTGCTACTTTAACAGAAGAATGTGACAGCAGCCTTGTATAAAAATGATATCCTGTGCCCTAATCTGAGGTCTGTTTATATCAGTGTAGTTTTCTGGTGGTAGAGTTGTTTTTTCTGTGGAGGATATTTACATGAAAAATGTGAAAATATTTACATATAGTTTTTCTGGAAAGATCAGCTTTTTATGCTGTGGGATGAGAGCCTGTAAATGTTAAAAGCTTATAATAGCATTCGCAGTTTTCTTCCTTCCCTTGAGTTCAGTTCAGTGTCAGCTCACTGTAAGTTCATTAAGAAAGACAAAAAGAAAAATGATTGTAAATTCTGTAGCAGCCAATTTGAATTCAATACGTGTTTTTGTCTGAATGTCTATAAGGTCATCCTAATAAATGTTAAGCCCACATCTGCACTCATCTTGTTCTGAATACTGACGCACTTCACAGAAAAGTGCGTTTTGGAAATATCACAAATGTGCTACCTCACGATTCAGATATACAGGCTTATTTTATTGGTACTTATACTGGACATAGAAAACAGGTTTTGACTTTACATTCTTTTCGTCAATGGTCTGAATTAATATTTTTCATTTCTAACTATGCCTATCTATCTCAGCCCAGCCTCAGAATACAGTGCTCACATCTCCTGCTGTCTTCTCTGCACACACCTAGCAAAGTTGTTGAAGCAAAGAGGGATGCAACTCTTCTCCACTGATTTTTCTGTCGAAAATTTACCAGGCTTGGTGGTGATTCACAGTTGTGACCTTTGTGTCATAAGCTTTCTTCTGTATCCCGAGGCGACTGGTGCCCTGAATTACCCGACATGACACATGTTCTATCCTCAAAAGGATTAAAAGGCAATTACAAAGTTTGAGTCATCAGTTGTGACACAGACAGGGAACAGACTGCAGTCAAATCTCAGATAACAGGGGAAGGAACAGTGTGTGTGCGTGTGTGCGTGCGTGTGTGTGTGTGTGTGTAATAACAAAGGATGGCTTGTAAGGGCATTTAGGGCAGGGACAACACATAGCTCAAGTACCTTAATCCACTCAGATTTGATGAGTAGCCTCTTGGTTTCTGCATCTTCTTTTGAGAGCCATCTTTGAGACTTATTGTAAATGTGTGTTTTTTTTCCTCTGACTGGCTTCAGCAATACTTATAATGTATTAAAATATAATGTTGCTTCAGGCAACTTTCCCCAGTAAAACCATCAGCTCTACACCATACGTTTGGCCTGGATGTTCAATTGAAATTCTGATGCTGTGTGTACAGGCCTTTCTCAGTGAACAACAACATAGTCTCCTGAACAACATCAAGAACAAAAGGTACAATTACAACAGCAATTGTCAAGAGAGACACATGCTCCCTTCTAAAAAACCGACATAGAGGGTCCTGCTTGGAAGAATGCATTTGCTGTGTCAGTTTTTTGCCATTCTGATCACTGAAGTTTACATTTCTGAAACAGTTCCCCTTTGATGCAAATGTTTTCTTGTGCAGATGAATATTTGTGTAGATGTACATTTCTGTTGGCTCTTTAACAACCTGTGAAGCACACACACCACTTTATGATGGTGTCGAGCACGGCTAATTAAATCTAATGAACTTGTCAGTCATACAGGTTATTTAATTCCATGCACAATATGGCACTGGTACAGCTTCTCCCTAACATTAAACTACAGAGATTATTTTTAGTTTATTACATGAATATTGCTTTCATTGATATTGGCAGGGTGGCCCCTTCCAGGCCTTTACTCACCGCTAGTTCATCAGCTCAGCTCAGATGAAGTGCAAGAGTGTTTCTGGCAAACACGATTTTCTGCACTTCTTCGACTTATAGTAAGCACTGAGAGCAGGCAGGGATCAATTTGACTCCCTGGGGGAGATAATCAAGGCTATTCTGAAAGGGCAGCAATATCGATAGCACTGTACAGATAACAGATGGATAGATGGATGGATGGATGGATGGATAGATAGATAGATAGATAGATAGATAGATAGATAGATAGATAGATAGATAGATA
>JBAJHX010000043.1:21893201-21926697 GCA_037176925.1 Amniataba percoides | reverse complement strand
GATAGATAGATAGATAGATAGATAGATAGATAGATAGATAGATAGATAGATAGATAGATAGATAGATAGATAGATGGGGTTTGCTTATATCTCACACAGTCAATGGAAGTACAATGGAAGATACAATGGATGTTTTGGAGTTAGTCCATCCCCTTATGGAATAAAATTAAAAGTAGAAATACTGCTGTTCATCCCACTTCCTCAAAAACAGCTGTTTAGCATTAACTGTGACTTATACAGTCCTTAAGACACTGAAGGTTGAGCTGTTAGTGAAAGCTCACATCCACCAGCTCCTTTCACCCCAAAATGAATCACAGAGACCTTTAACACTGACATCAACTAATTCATGGAACCATCCCTAAATCATTACAGCAACTAACTAATCAGGGCACAATATTTTAATGAACAGTTTGAAAGCATGCAAGAATGCAGCAGGTTTTTTAAATACATCCACTCTCACGCAGCCCTGTGGAATCTTGCACGCATCTTGATATCGAACAACAGTAAATCAAACATTTTTCCTGTCAGCCTTGGTGTTTTAAGCTCCAAACACGTCCACTGTACTTTTTATGCTGGCTTGTTTTCAGTGAGCCAAGATGTCAGTGACATCCAAAGATGTTATTAACCCCATTCACATCACATCTGTGTCTTTAGAGTTAACCAGTGTTTTTCAAGGCTGGCCAGATCAGACACAACAACAAATTGATGCTACTGACAAGTGTTCTCTGTGGATTTATGAAATTATAGAATAGTACCTTGTCTTTCAGGCTGCTGTATAGTTTGCAGTATAGCCCTGCTGTAAAGTAGAAAAAGCTTGCAGATCTTCCTAATGAAGGCTGATTTACTGTTGTATTGTTACTGATCAGTTGCATTGTTATATTTCCTCAGTTTTTACTTGCTAAAAGTGTACATGGTAAAGAACCAAGTGTCTGTTTTTCTTAACTTATCTGACTATGAAGATAATGTTTCATTGAGGTGAGGAGACACAATTCTATGACCTTCATAACTGGTGGTGAAGTACAATCTACAATCTTTATTTATTTTGCTGGTTTTCAAAATCCTTTCCAGGTCGGCTGTACTCAGAGTTCCTTATTAACCATGTTCCCTCCCTCTCCACCTCTTCATCCCCACTAAGTCCCTCTCAACTAACAATTTTATAGCTCAGTGCCCACTGAATCCTCCAATGTCACCATGTAGGTATGAAAAACACACATTGTCTCTTTTCAACTACACACAGTGAGACAATTTCCTGTCTCCACACCGACACATTCAGCTCCATGTCAATGAGCTCCTGTTCTTATTGCCGCTGATGTCAGATTCTCCTTTCAATTTTTATTTCTCCAGATAAACGAGATTTGTTTTTGAATTGGGAGGAAATGGTTAGAATTGTATCCACAGCCTGAAGTGTAATTTGCCTCGCAATGTAGTCAACTGTGTCTAATTGCATTTAAATCAGAGATTTAACTGCAGGGGAGAGACAAAGGCTTTGGTGCCCACCATGTAAATGGTATAAAATCGCATTTACATGTGCAGAGAAAATGTAGAGTATAAGCTGATTAATGAAATGAACTTTGAGTCCTTCACATACTGTAGGTGGTTTGAGCTTAAATGTATTCACCAGAATGGATCTAATGCCAATGAAGACATCTCATTACACCCTCTCCTGGCTTTTGTTTGTCTAATAAAATCAGGCATAGCATCCTTTTTTCGTATCAGTGGCTTCAATGAGGCTCACATTAGAATGAGTAAACTTACAAGAATGAATACTAAAATTTCTTTTGGGCAAAGTTTAGTAATGTAGAAATATATTTTAAATCTCTAAGCAAACACTCATGCCCCATTCTAGGCTGCATCTGTAAAGATGAGAGGATTGTTGCTACCTGACTTCACTGGACAGACACTTAAACTCTCTCAATGTAGATATATCATTTACAACCCAAGACATCCACAAAGGTGGAAAATGGTGATTGTTTGTGTTGATAGGCATTGGTTTATTTTTACGTTGGATTTGCAATTTTGCAAGAATGCTGTTGTCATAATGCCTATTCTAATTATATCAGTGTTGTAGCTAATGAAAGTTTAGGTCTGCTGCTGCTGATTATATTGGCTATGAAGACAACTGTCACAGGCACATTGACTTAGCTGTAGCTACCGTACCTGAATTCCAAGTTGACCAAGCAATAAAAGAAACCTCTCTGTGCCACATCTCTGGTAATGAGCATCCCGTTCTGGGCCAAGTATTATGTGGAATCAGATATCTAGACTCTCTCAGACATGGGTCAATGACAGGTTTGATCTGCCTGTTTACATGCTTCACTTTGCTTTGACAGTTTTCTTTCTGTCTTTTTATGTAGTTATTTATTTTCAAGGTTAGTTTATACTTTTTACTGCTCCCTTTTTTATATTTCTTATTTCCCTCCACTTGAGCTATTTAAGGCATTTGCTTAATGCAGCTGAAGGCTGAGTCAGCTTGGGGGCACACAGACTGATGGTTTGGGAGCATTCGTTTTATATGCAGAGATACATCTTCACATTACTTTTTAATATGCCAAAGACTGTTACCTCTCCCCAGAGGAAAGCATACAAGGCTACAGTTTACCTAATAAGTGCATTTCTTCACCCACTAACAATTTTACTGTGAAAACAAAGAAGCAAAGTGCCTTTGTGTTGTAGTTCATCCCAAATGGCAGGAGAGGATGAATGCTAGCAGACATCATTGCAAAATGATGACTTATTAGCACAACAATGGGAGTGAAATATTGTAAAATGAATGTTAAGAGGCAAAAAAGATTTAAATACTTTTGTTTAGCAAACTTTAGGCCTGAAAGCTGGTCTTAAAGGTAGAGAGCAAGTTTAGCACAGATAATGCAAACTCATCTTCGACTCACTTTGAAAGATTATTGGTTTGTTGTAAATAGTATGAAAATTAATGAAGACAAATTGAAGTACAGTTCACATATTTAGACTTTTACATCCATTAAAAAGCTAATTTTAATTGCTTGATTTTAATTGTGTACATTAGATTGTCCAGTTTGACATGTAAATTTGAGGAAATTAATGATATTATTGATAAAAGTAAAGAGATTTCAGACCATCAGATCTTCCCAAAACATGATGTGTTAAGACTTGAAATTGAATTAGTAACTGACACTTTGTATGCAGCCCTTGGGCAAAGAGTTAAAATAGAATGGTGATTGTAAAATCTACAATCTTTATTTATTTTATAATCATCTATTAAAATGATTGTTAAGCCATGGAGGAAGATAAACAAACCAAGTAAATGGCTCTTCCATTTAGAGATTGCCATTCCTGAGGCATGAATGATATATTTAATTATAAATCTATTCATTATGTTATCCCTCTGAAGGACAGCTTTTTTTATATAACACCTTGCCTTTATTGTTTTATTTCTACCAGTTTTTCATTAAAATTCCAATAATACATATGTAAAATAAAAAGCAAATCCTAAAAATGTATCTTCAGTACTGCTTCTGTAATATTAATCTCAGCATTCATATTGATGCACAGTTATATCATCGCACACTGCTGTGCGATTCCACAACCTTGTGTATCTGAAACCAATATGGCAGGGACAATGACTAATTGAGAATTATCTCAAATGGAACAAAGGCCAATGGCAATGTCCTTCAGGGCAAGCCTGAAAATGTTGAATACAATAAGATGACAACACGTAGCTAAGCTTGCCATTTCCTATTAGCCAGTGGATCAATTTCAGATGTTAAGCCCCGAGACCCCTTCATGGCTTTGGTGGAGGCTGTCAATGTCAATGATTCACCAGGCAGTGAGAAATGGTATTTCATGGGTAAACAAAAATAAGCCTGTACAGATGGCATTATTTTTTTCTCCCTCTCCGACCTGCTGTCATTGTTAAAATGGTTCAGCCTCTGCTGAAATGCTGCTTGTCATTTGTCACACTCTCTCCAAGGTCAGAGGCGAGGGTAAGCTCACAGCTCTATAAATAGCCCGACTCCTCTAACAGTAGGTTTGTTGCATGAACGTTTGTGCACAAACACACACACACGCACACACACACACCAGTAGGGAATAAGCTTATTAGCAGGAGTTTGAGATGGGTCTTAATCAAATATCTCAAAGGCCGCATTAGCATTGTAATTTTACATAATGTCTCATCATTCTCACTGTCTCTCTGTTTGAGAATTATATGTATGCCAGTTAAGTACAGTTAGTACAGGAATGTGTGTGGGGCATGAGTCGGTGCAAAAACAGAAATATGTAGTTTCTAATATTAAAATAACTGCATTCGATATCTGTCTGTGACCTGTTATGTACATGCTGTTGTGACTGTGCTCTAGCTTGTTACTGACATCTCCTTCAGCTTTCATGTGCTGATAAGCCAGCAACAAAGATCTTACTCAGCACCAGCAGAAAGGACAGTGAAGCCTAACATGCAGAGATGTTAAAAAAATATACACTGTACATCTGTGGTGGGTTTTTACACATGCTGCTCTCATTTGTTTCTTCAGTTGAGGAGGAGGAGGGAGGAGGGGTTAACTGAGTTCAGAAATAAAAAACGTAAAGGACACCAAGCACATCCCCAAAACTACACACTATAAAGTAAAATGTTCAGTGAATACAACCAAGTAAGAATCACCTTGTGCTCTCTCGTTGCCCCCATTATAGCCCTCCTATAATAAGATACGCCTTTGTTATTTCTTATATTAAGTTGTTTTCTCACAGTTTGTAGACTATTCTTGCTGTTTCAAAGACAGATGATGTGATTATAGGAAATGGCCTCTGTTAGCACACAGCTTAGCCATGGGACCGCTTTGGAGCAATCAGGGGAGTTTTTCTCTATTTTCCCGTCGTCTGCTCTACTGCTTTCTACCACAGATGCCTTCCACACATTGATTATTAAAAATGTTTTGGGACCATCTCACCAATGACAGGCTGTTAACTGGAACTGTAGGTATATTGCAGTTTCAGTTGCACAAATCACTAGTCATGGGAAGCACTACTTGATATAAGATGAGGTGAAATGTGTAATGTCCTCTGTTTTATGAAGTCTACGAGAATAAGCCTGATGAGGTCACCAGGGTCATGTCAGTGGATTGGAGGCTTAAAAAAAGCAGTGAGATCATGTGTTTGGGTCTAACATATTTTTCTAAAATGTCACCAACTTTAAGGCAGTGCAGTACTGCGTGATTCTGCATTTAGCGTCACTGCAGTGAAACAAGCACAGAGGAGGACCTGTGCTTACTTCTTCACAGTAAATCTGCTCTCGTGCACGCTGTGGATCTTTGTGATTGTTAGCAGTGGTGTCAGTCACTCATCAACACTGTTCTCTCAGCTAACGCCCTAACAAGAGATGTGTCTCATTATTTTCTGTGGTCCACCTGACCTGATGAATAAGTGATTGTATTGATTGAGTGTGATTATGTTTGTTCCAAACAGAGGCAGGCAGAAGAGTCAGTCAGTTTAAATGAAAGCTGGTTCTAATTGTTGTCTCGGTTGAATAAAATATGAGAGGCAAAGATTTCTACACATTCTGATGGGTGGTATTTCTTGTTGCTCTGTCAGTGTTTTCTTCTTCTTATTATTATTATTGAAAGTATTGATTGGGAAATCAAAAGTGAGACGTCCGCTTTGTGTGAACGCTGCTGAGGAGTCGATTTGTTCAGTCCACACAGACTTGGACCGCTGCCATGACACTGCTGCTCCCTGAACCAGCTGTCCAGTCTACAGCTGAACAAACTGGGTCTACCAGGCTGACTAATATCAGAAAACACTCCAACTTTTGCCTTAGAAGAAATTACCACCTTTTTTTCATTCCAACAAACAAGCTAGCTCATTTTATCTTTTGAAACAAAAAGTGATTGAATTCAATAAAATTAGAACTATATTTAAAGCAATAATTTAGGATTTTGGAGAATGTAGTTGTACTTTGCAGGTACTTTGATTATTTTTCTGTGTTTAGCTGAGTGCACATAAACATGCATAATGAACGTGCCTTTGAAACAACTAAAGTTACGGAGCTCCATTGTAAGTTGACACAAGACTCAGCTATGACTCACCTCATTTCTTCATCGAGTCCCAAAAGTGTTTAAAACTTGTGCAGTCACAGTACACAGCTGGACCAAGTCAAGAAATAACTCCAAAGCATAAGCTAATGTTAAGTGAACTACAATGGCTCATTTTAGCTTCCACAGGTGTGTACACATAAATGACTGATAAAATATCAGCGTGCCTTTGACAGAGCTGATTTAACAGTTTAGCCCTGGTTCATAGAGAGATGAAATCACTGCAGTCTTATCTAATTATTATGAAGACAGCGAATAAGCGTATTTCCCAACATAACCCAGTATTCCTGTAACCTAAATGACACAAACTGATCAATTTAATAAGGCTGTGGCTTCAAAGACAAAGCTTCTGTACTACTGTCCTAGGTTAGCTGGTTGGTTCATACTCTCCAGCTGGGTGCTCTGACATTTTGCTCTGACATTTAGACATACGTGATTATGCAGTCACCACCTGAACGCCTCAGCAAAGACTCTTTGTCTGGTGTACAGCATATATTTTTACAGACAATTATGTTCAGCTGATAATAACCATGCAGATCAAAGACATGCATTTAGAAATGGAAAACGATGTAGCCGGTACAATTACTGTCTGGCGTAATGCTGAATATTGTAAAGGGCTGTAGAGGAGAATGGATACAAAAAGAGATACTTTTATAAGACAGGAAAAGTAAGGCACAGACTTTCTTATTTTTACTGCCAAGTCTGTCAGGACTTTATTTATAACCCAGTTTGGTCCTTGGTGGCACAGACTCGCACTCTTGTGTGAGGTAAATGAACACATTTGAAAACTGAATGACCTCCTGCTAGAAAAAAATAGCTAGTAGCTGAAAAAAGCGATAATCAGAAGCAATTTGTGTTGTAGCATATAACTCTTGTTTGAGATGAAATGTGTTGGATATTGTTGAATGTGGTACATTATTAGAGCTGAAACCTACAGTGTTTTTGGGGGTTTTGTTTTTTTTTATAGAAACAATGGTGTGAATCAGATGTGTTCCTGGTGCTGTTGGTGGTGTCTGTTTTAACTGCTCATAAAGCAAACATAAAACTTTTGTTATCTTCAGATGACGTGTGACATCTTTTAAATAACTTTGGTAATTTATGCCATACAGAGCCCAGCTATCTGAGGTATTGTCACTTCTTTTTCAGTAAAAGAATTATAATTCATGTATTATTTTGATATTGTTCAGACCAGAGGAAAAGCTTTTGAGGATTA
The DNA here is from genome assembly GCA_037176925.1 of Amniataba percoides. Lineage (NCBI taxonomy): Eukaryota > Metazoa > Chordata > Actinopteri > Centrarchiformes > Terapontidae > Amniataba > Amniataba percoides. The sequence continues at coordinate 21,919,425 of JBAJHX010000043.1, read as the reverse complement.
TCACAGACTCGTATCTGATCAGCCAGAATACTGTCGATGTTGAATGGGAATGCTTTAGTTATTATCTTCTGTTTAAACAGAAAATTGTGACCAATCATTTCCAAGAGGGAACACAAAGATTAATAATAAATAAAACCATCAAAAAACAGATAGTGGTCATCATTTTATTTTATATATGTATATGTATATGCATATCATATGTACAACATTAGGACGAGATTTCTTGAGAAATGTATTTCTTTTCATGAGGGTCTTATCATCATGATAAAGGCCACTTCCTGCCTAAGCCAACCGTCTATCAGGGCTCTTTCTATGCTCCCTCAGTCCTAATAAAGGTAATGAAGAGACTCGGCCGGTCAAAATTCTCTTAGTGTCACTATCATTGCTCATAATTGAGTTAATAAATTGAGGACGATGATTCAAAAGTGGTTAAATAGGAAATTGGGGGAGAACCAAGATAGTGAGGAAGTGAAAAAGAGCAGGAGAAAGAATCTCATGCATGGAGGCACAAGGGCAATTTAGAGTTGCTGTCAGTTTTCAAGGACACGTCAGCATTTTGTGGTATTAATGAAATAAGCAGCGGCCCAAGACCTGATAATAGATCAGTCTTATGAGTCCAATGGGGGCTTTGAATAATGTAACACTGCATCCATGTAATGTGTGTTTGTGGTCATAGTAACAGTAAAGTTCCATGTATTCTGAGGTACAGTGCTTGAATACGCTCTTATGGCCATGTGTTACTTAGTACAAGAAAATTAGCACTAAGACAAACTGTTTTTACTTTATCTCCTCTGTCTGTTAATCACTTGCCTGTCAGAAATAACTGGATGTTCAGTCATAATTGGCCAATATATGTGTGTGTATGTGTGTAACATTTGTAGAAGGAACTATCAGATGAAAAAGTGAGCTGCAATGTTTTTAAATCGCCATGTCAAGTACTTAGGAAATGGATTTCAGAGAAAATGCAAGACAGGTGCGACGAAAGCTCCTTTGTGAAAGCGGAACCTTCCTCTAATTGGCAATCATTTCGTTTCCCCTCCCCTCCAGCCAATCAAGGTGTAGTGGTGGGTTGGTGGCCAGTAATCACTGCATTTCACCTGCAGGGTTTTGTCGGTAATTAAGGCCAGGAAGAGCTGCGGTGAGAAGAAATTTATAAGGGGGAGGCTTAATTCACCTTATCAGAGGCAGCAGATGTGGTGGAAAACCCCGTGCAAGACCCACTAATACCAGGACTCAGAGACAGAGTTGCACATTCTCCTGGATAGCTATGCCACTGCAGATAACATCACACAGTGTTGTCTGCACTCTCTCAAATCTCTCGAACCAAGCCTTTCTGCAGACACTTTGACCGGCGGAGCCACTGAATGCAAATGCTCGCTGTATTCCTTATCTGCCAAAGATGTAGCAGCATCACTGTCTGAGGGTCATGACACGCAACATCCAACTGCTGCAGAAAGTGCATCTCCTGGGAAAAAGTATGTTGTTTCCACGGTCAGAAGGTGGGATTCACAACAAAGGTCGTCCAAGGAATGATTGAGTGATGCAAATACTTTCCAGTTTTTAAGCACTGAAACACAAATCAGTGAGTTTCATTTTTCAGGCTTACAGTGTGGCTCCTGCAAAGCCCTCTATTGCAAATCCTTCACTGTGAGAGGATTGGAATGAAAATCAAAGCTTCAATGTGACCCGTGTTAATAGGTATGCAGGATGGAGCACTGTTGCCATGCCTCCAAATGACATAACGTTCTTACCATTGAATAGATGTGCTTTTACATTACATCTGGTACCTGTTATCCTTTTTATCATGATTTGACCTTAAAGGTCTTGCTAACAAGAGTTAAGTTGGAAAACATCATGACTGTTAAAGCTAGGTAATATAAAAAGGAACTAGTGTGTGGCCAAGCCTCTGTCAGCAGGGGAGGATGTAGCATTCATCAATAAAAAATGCACCCGCAACTTCAATATCTTTCTCTTTTCTGCTCTGACCTCCATTTTTCTCTCTCTCTCTCTCTCTACAGGACCTGGGTGGGGTCAGTCCTCCTCAGAGGAACTGGAAAGGGATTGCCATCGCTCTGCTGGTCATCCTGGTGGTCTGTTCCCTCATCACCATGTCTGTCATCCTCCTCACACCAGGTAACACTCAGCCATGATTGTGCTGTCTTAAAGGTCCTGTGATTTACTCTGGTTCACGAGTCCCCATTTTACATCCATTTTTATATATTTCACATGCTTCTCTTGTGACTGTTTATATTGCATATCAAGACTTTGTCCCAGATTCTTTCATGGCTCTCCAACAAGAACTGCTGAATGTACATTATGTACATTTATATATTATACAAAAATAACCTCGTATGACATTAAGGCAGTAATGCTACAAAAGTCTCCCTACTTTAACAATGGATTTAGTGCAGTGACATTAAAGGAACTGCTTATTTTGGCAATCCCACAGAAAATTATCACCCTGCTCTGCAGTTCTCCTCAGGTCAGCTGAAAATCTGAGCTTCTTTTAGCTCTTTGTTTTGGTTGTGATTGCAGAATCCTTAATCCTGTAAAAGTCTATACATGTTTAAATGACTGCATGTTCCAGCAAGGCGAATGCCGAGGACGAGATTTGAAACAGATTAAAAGTTGCTCAGCATGGTAAATGAGTTCTCTTGCTGATGTCTGGTGTCAAACCTAGGCCTGCACTAATCAATGTTTTTTCATTCATAATGGACCATATATGTATTGCACATGTGCTATATGAAATGGATCATTCCCACACATAATAATCAGTACATCTGCACATACCTTCAACTTTGTTTATTCGTTTAGCATCTGTAGCTCACTGTGCTGGTTTAAAGCCCTGACTTTTGATTCAGTATCACTGCACCATCAACCCTGTTTTCAGCATTAAACCTTGCCCCCACACTACATACCTGCACCTAACGGTGTACTGACAAGCATAATGTTTTAGTGTACAAACAGCCCCTCCCATTGTTTGCTCTGCATCTATACCCAATTTGAGCTGAATGTGCACATTATTCATTATTCACCCTCTTTAGTCAAAAAAGCTTAAAAAATAAATTGATGTAGCTGTGAAATTATTATGTTTGCATGTACTAAATTGAGTATTTTTTAACACTTCCACTTCTCAAACTGTTACCTGTGAGACACATTATTCAGTGTAAATCAGTGTTCACTGGCTCTTTTGCCTGCAGCTGTATATTATAGACCTGCTTCCAAAATTAGTAAAGAGAAACCCCAATTTTACTCAACGTAAAAACAGCACAATCCACTGGCCATGCAGCCACAGTCTCCCCTGGGGTTTTCCACGGTTGGTTAGACTTTCATTGCCTCCATAAAGAAACATGCTGTGTGGCGTTATCAAGGAAAGCCAATATGGCTGACTTTCAAAATGACTTGGCCCTCCTATCCTGCTCACAATCAGTCGATGTCCTATTCAGAAGAGCTTACAATTGGCATGGTGTTTTTCTGCTAAAGGCATATCCATAATTAAAAATGAAACATTTCCAGGGGCAACACTGGAACAGCTTGAGGATTTTCTAGCCCAGTAATGCTTGTGCTAATGAACATATGAAATTTCATTTTTACCAAAAGAACGTGGTTCCATGTGCGTGTTTTTATTCACATCTATGTGCTATGTGGGTCTGACTGTCTTTATGTTACTCTGGATTAAAAGGACACACGGCGGATCATGTCAGCCAAGCAGATGTAAACATTATTTCTCATTACATTACTTAATTAGGCACGAGCCAATTTTCAAACGTAAACCTCACAGCTACAAGTTTAACCCTTTAACTCATGGTTTGTTCTTGCAGCTGACAACCAAGCCGGAAGTGACACCAAACTGACTGTGGAGGATTTGTTCAAACCTGAGTTCAAGGTCCATGACCCAGAGGCCAAATGGATCAATGGTGAGTAATCAGCAACATTTACTCTACCTGTTGGAATTCAGAGCTCTCCTGTTAATTATTCTGGCCATGGGTGGAAATGGGTGGCCCAAAGCTGATATACATAAAAATACAGGATGTGTTTTTATTCACTGATCATCAGCCTGAGGAGATTTCTCCTGTTTATGAATGTATCATTTGAAACTGGTTCAAATGAGGCTTTTTTTTCCTTATCTGATGTCAGGCTGTCACCGTCTGTCTGTTCCACGGAGTGATAAAATCAGCCCAAATACGGCAAAGACATTATTACTCTTGAATTATACGACTTAAGTGGCATCCTGGTAAACTGCCAACATTACCTGTTCCCTGCTTTATGCTGCTGTACATTTATACAAAACACCTCGACTCTTGACATGAATGACATTTCGATGAGTTCTGAGAGCAGTTTGTAAAAGCAAACAGCAGCACTGCTTCTGTTCAGCATCAGAGGGATGACATCTCTGTCTGCTGTCTCTTGCTTTGTATTTGAGGCTCACTAAAACAGCAAGCAGACAGTTGAGTTTTAAACAAGGCTGCCATTTTTCACCCCAGACTTACCTTGCATCTACTTATGCAAATTCAGTTGTTGGGATTTATTTTCCCTCTCCTTATTTACATTGTATTGATTCCTTATTTGTCAGAGGGGGCTCATATGTTAAGCCTAGAAGGCTATGTCTAGAAATAAACCACATCAAGTGAAGTGCAAGAGAATCTGATTATGGTTTGCTTGGGGGAGGGAGAAGATAACGATACCTCGGAGGGAAAGGATGGACGGGATTGTGGCGTTTTCGCACCGCTCTCCGCCTGTCTCCTTTCCTGCAGATTAGTGTGTTTGTTTTGGCTTTCCTCTTCATTGGCCATCAACTGCGTGACTCTCCCTGCACGCCCGGGGGCAGGGGGAAGAGGCAAGGCCTTTCTGTCCATCAATATTTCATTCCCGGGTGACATTTTTCCACTATCTTTCCAACGCCATCTCATTCCCTGAGCTGACCTCAGGCTAGACAGCGAGCGCACCAATGTTGTGCGATGAGGCAGTCAGAAAAGTCAGCTTTATGGGGTGTTTTGTGGATGGATGGGGCAAAATAGACCCCAGACAAATGGGAGAAGATAACAGACAGACGGGTGAGAGGAAAGATTGATCACTAGGATTTGGAGCAAAAATGAGATTTTTTTCCTAAGTCAGAGGCTTTGGGGGTTTTGGCTAGAAAGTCTTTTATCTCTGTCTACATTAGAGATAATCTGAGTGGGTATATCATGTGGTTTAATGAATACTCAAGAGCAAATGGGAAGCAGCAGCATGCAGTTTATTTTTATAACTTGAGTTGAACAGAAACATTTAAAAAAATTAAGATTATAGTAGTTTCATTACTACATTACTGAATTAATTAGACAAAATATATTGGTTCTCTACTGCAAATATCTCCTCTACTTTCTGTTATTTGCTGCTGTTGTTCAGAATTGTGGAAATATGAGTTTTCTTTTGTCTTGCTTAAGTATTCTTCATTTAATCTTCTATGCAGCTGCACCACTTTGATTATATGCAACAAGAAGCTGCTCTGTTTTAATCAGTTGCATGTTTCTATATAAAATGAGTTTGTAATACAGCATAATCAGAGCTGAATATTTGTTGACTGACCTTGAAGATTGTTATAATTCTAGATCTTCAAGTAAATTGTAGAGCACAATGTTCAAGTGCAATCATGTAAAACATAAATTCCCAACAAGACTGTGGCTAGTGGAAATGTTGAGTGGCGAGTGAATTTGGAACAGTGATGAACCAAAAAGTTAGTATTGAGACCTGGTTACTGCTCAGAGTTTTTATATTGAAATAAATAAAGTCAGAGAGAGAGAGTCAAAGCACTGAAACACATAAACGTCGTGTTTTGTTTGTTATAACACTAAAAGTGAATTGTATATCATTTTTTCCTCGGTCAGCACCAAATCAACCAAGTTCCTGCTATGACCAGAGACAGTTATAAAGATCTAGTTGTATTGGTGACTTTAATTCATACCTTAGGTAAATGAGCGCCACTGTAAAGTTACAGATGAATGGCTTGCTGCAATCTGACATTACGACGTGATAATTAGTCAAATGGAGTGCATCATTCCACGTTAAATGTGCTGCTAAGAGCACTGAGATTCATCAGCTTCACCTCCTTCTCTCTGGTAGTCTAATAGAGTCAGTTTTTCACAGGACATTGTTTCTTTGAAACGCCTCACCTCAACAAGGTGATGATATAAACCCCAATTACCTGTAGTTTGTATGGTGAATTAAAACCTGCTGATTGGCTCATGCATCATGAATTCAGTTACATCAGATAAAATCGCTATTAGATGAAGCATAGTCCAGGCACTACCATCTCTATTTCCGGATCTTGTTTCAAACAAATCTGCATATTTACTACCGTTTAGAAAAGCAATTATTTACAAATGACCCTGGTCTGCAGTGTTGTCTGACATTTCAGCAGTGTTACATGAAGTTCATTGTCACTCTGATATGAGTGTGGCTGTTATTGATGAAGACCTGCACAGAGATTATGAGGAGACATCTGGTTAATGTCTGGCACACGTGCAGAAAATGATGTGCATCGTCCTCTCCAGATGTTGTGAGTGCATATCTGGATGTGTGCGTACTGGGTGCGTGTCTGTTTTCCACACGGGTGCATAGGATGGAGAAACTCACATTCAGCTGCTGCCTCACATGATTCAGCGAGCATCACTCTCCATCAGTACTGTTGCAGGCTCTCCTCGCGGGCTCGGCACCCTCAGCCTGTCATTGACAATCTGGTGAGAGAAGGGCATCATATTGTGTTCACACTGGCTCTGCCTGGAGAAAATAACACACCAGTTGGCTCTCAAAGCTGGAAACTGTAAATAGACTGAAGTGTGCTAACATTTTAAATGCATTTCTTTTGAATATCTGTTTCCTTTCTAGACAAGTTCAAACAAAACATATCCAATTACACATCAGCTTGTGCCTGAAATAGCCATGCCATATTATGTGTTTCACATAACAACATGTCACAGACAGAAGTCCTTGCAACATAGAGCTATGAAGTCCATTCAAAGATGTAAATATGTGGATGTTAATGAGATGACTTGAAAATCTGCATAAGAATGTTCTCCCCTTGAGGCAGTGTGACTCAATTGTACTTGTTTAGTGAGTTCTGAGATCAGTCAGAGGCTGAGCTGTTACACACACACACACTTCACACACCTCACACAAGTGTATTTAGCAGCCAGTAAAAGCTTGCTACAGCTAGCAAGGAAAAGTTTTTTTAACTTGCTCGCCAATTTATTCCTGTTGGTTTAGCTTTCACTGAGAGACTAACGATTATTAGAGAATGAATATTATCTGTACATTATGTATCCTCAGTATAAAAAAGAAGAGTAAATGCTGTTTGATGAGCAGTTTTGTTCAAACTAAAACTTGACGTCAGACTTTGTGCACGTGTATGCAGCTGTGTGCCTCCCTGCTCATACTAATCATTGCTCACCTCAATAAATGGTCAGTATCTAATCTCTGTAAATCCCTTATTGAGCCTTTACCTGTCAATACTGTTTACCTCCTACAAATTACCACTCAGCTTCACCTAATTACTAGTCAGCTGCACCGCCTGTCAATTCTCCTCATTCACTGCAATCATATTCATCTTTTTTATTACCTGAAAAGCCGTCTTGCTGCTGACAGAATAATAAATCCCTGCTGGACAGTATAGGTGTGTAATTTTACTGTGCAGCTCCCAGAATACACATGTAATTATTTTGAAAATGATACTGGGTGCTGCTGAAAAGCTTTACTACTTAAATTAAGTGTTAGAAAAAAGGCAATCCATCAAGGTGAGAAATTGTGTTTTTTGTGATAGATGGACCAACTATCTCCCAACTCATGGCAGTATATGTCCCTGTTTCGCCTGGGTTCTTTACATGCTAAGCTATTGCTGTCTCATAGGGATTCTGTAAAAGAAAGTTTATTTCATAGTTTCTTACCTGTTTACACATGAATGGATTTGGGAATATTTATCTGACATGAATGTAGTATAATTCTGGTCTAATTCCTGACATAAGCTGACTAATGCTGTTTCAACTAATGGAAAATCCCAATTTTCATCCAGCACATCATCTGCCTCACTGTCACATTTTTGTAGTGCTACATCGCTGCTCATACTTTGGCCTGGATACATGTCATTTTTCTAATGTGCAAGTGTTCTGCAAATACTGGTAAAAACTGTTTTCACAAGTTGTTGAAGCACGGCCTGAAATTAAATCTAAACATTGATGTAGGCAGAGCTGGAATCTATCTATCTATCTATCTATCTATCTATCTATCTATCTATCTAGCTAGCTAGCTAGCTAGCTAGCTATCTATCTATGAGTAGTAATCAAATAACTTCTGCAGGGCTTCCTGAAGCTCCAGCAGTCACAGGCAGCCTTTGGTCAGCAGCTTTTATGTGGTCTGACAGGCAAAATCCAGGGCAAAAAAGTAAAAGAAAAATCTCTATATCACTCAGGCTTTTTCACTAAATGCCTGGTAAGAATAAAAACAATGTGCATACTTATTTTAACATTTTAATAAGTTTTGAACAGGTGGATCAAGATATTAGAGAATAAATTAAACTGAAATTAAATAGAAATGATGGGGGGTTATATTTTCACAATCCTTTACGCCCTTGAACAGAACTATGAAGGCCTGCTGCAGAACAAGAAACGAGCACCATTCTCTCCGATGCTCATTTGTATCCACACTAGATCCACAGCATGTAATGTCAAGATGATCTTTGCCACCAATATTCCTCTCAGGTGAGTCACTTACCTTGGCACTGACACATCCCATTACTCTCACTGTTGGCCAGTGTTTGGTGAATCATTGTTTTTCTTCCACACCTTTTATTCTAAATCAAGAATTTGGCATGTGGAATGAAGCTCTTGGCTGGACTGCCAATGAACGGGCTGTGACCCAAGCAGCAGTTGTGGGGTGTTGTGGGGGGGGTGTTGGGAGTGTGGGGGAATGGATGCACTGATAGACTTTTTATAGGCATATTCATAACTTAAGATAGCATGTGTGTTATCTTAATAAATATAAAGCATACAGTAATTGCATGTCAGTGCCAGATTCTCATCTGATATCAGATAAATGTTTGTTTGCCAGCAGACTTGTTTTCTTCACTAGATGATTCATTATTCTGCCATTCAGTTCAGAAGGTCTTCTCACTTTGAGCCATCAACCCACCTTGGTTCATTTTCATTTTCTTAATTGGGTACATGAGCATGGCAATTAATCTCTATTCCCCTGCCACTCAGCCGGGTGGCAGAAGGAACAAAAGATCAGCTGTCAGCCGCCAACGCTCTGCAAAGTATTTTGCAACATATGGATCTATAGCAGGGAAATGGGGTCTTGGAAAAAAGTAAATTGCATTCTTTTTAGACTGCTTTTCCACTTGCATGCCTTTGCAGCATCATTCTCATGGGTTAATTAGGAATTGCATGCTCCGGTGCCTCCCATTAATTAACATTAGAGACTTCCCAAGCTGTGCTCAGAACTGCTGCTAAAGCATCGGTGCAGGGAAGACTGTGTGTGTGCGTGTGTTTGTTAGTCTCTGCTGACATGCGTGTGCATGTAGCACATATACACAACTGTTAGAGCGTGAAGGTTGTTAATGGCTGCATGCTATTGTTGGCAGCTCCTTGGCTGAAATCAGCTGGACAGCTGTGAATACACAGGCAGATCAACACACACGTGCACTGCGTCTTTCTGTCCCTCGTTAAAGGAGCAAAATATTGAGATTAAGAAAGCTTCCTCATTTGTTGGGCCATACGTATCTCACATGCTTCCATTAAGCTCCTGTTACACACCCTATTTTTACAGCTCTTGGCATGCCCATTATGTTCTGAGCAGTGAGTGACTGTTTAAAAGGGAGAGACTGAATCCTTACTGGTCGCCCTGCGCCCTTGCTTGCATGCAGTGCTGAAGTTAGACATGAGCACAGCCATTAGTGCATCAGTGGTCCGGTGATTCAGCAGTGTTATCAAAATGACTATTCCTCAATAACATTGTCCATTCTGGAGGTTGGGTCTTAGTTGCTTTATCATTTTCATAATAACCCAACATGAGAGAGGCAGACAAATAGCTACCAAAATAGAAAATCATAACAATGCCCGGCCATGAAAACGGGGTTGTCAGGAAGCTGTCATGGCACAGTGCATGATGTTTGGAGGCTGGAAAAAACAGAGCAGAGAGTGTAAAACACTGTAACAATGAAGTATAAAAATGAAATGTCTGTCTCCTCCCGTCCTCGCTGTGCGCTTGTGTGTGTGTGTGTGAGAGAGAGATATGACAGCTGAAAAGATTTTTCTCGTCCACTGATTTCCCACTCACAGAAAATGATACCATCAGTGTCAATCCACAGGATGAATCTCAACGTTGGGAGGAGAGACACACTCCCAATTCCTTTTTAAATATGCTGTTTTCTGTTTTCTGTTGACCCATAATGATAAACTACAGCACTGATACAGACTGGTTGCAAGGACACACACATACCCTGTGAATCAGGCGCTATGAATATAATTCCTTTATATTGGCAGTGAAATGTTTAAAAAAGTCCCTATTTGGACAGACAGTAGCAGACAGCCAGACAGAGTAGTTAAATTTGCTTCACCTGCTAAGGGCTGTTAAACCTAACACTGTTAGTTAAAGTCTTACTTAAGAATGATAAAGAATGTTTCATAGTTAAAGAATGGCCTGTAGGAGTTAAATAAATGTTTTAAGCTAAACTATGGTCACAATTTGGCCTTTATATGAACATAACTTGCTAAATCTGACATTTAACATTCACTTCTCTTTATTTCCAGGAAAATTAAGCATATGTCATTTCTATGCTCAAGATATGCTGGTAAATATGTGTAAACCTAGTCAACCAAAGCTGCATAAATTCAGAAAACTCTTTTTGGTACACGCAGCCAAAATGATTGGATCACTCAGAAGTGGGTGTGGCTTAGTGGACATCTACCAATGTTTCCCTCTCGTGTGATATTGTCATATCAGGAGAAATTCACTACATACAACGTTCTCAAGATTCTGTCATCTAAACACACACATCCATGTGATATTGCCCCTCTATATCTAGTGCTTAAAAGTTTAATAAGATTATTAAGATGGTAAACTCATCTATTTGTATGAAAAAATAACCAAAACAAAAAATAAAATATGTTTATACCATTGGGTGTGAAATATGGGTCTTCAGTATGAACATGATTATTTATATTCAACCCAGTTCATGTCAGGCAATATGAACTATTTTTTCTTTAGAAATATTGTTTTCACCATGTTTCTATATTAACTGTGTGCCCCCCATAGGTGTCTTTCAGCAGTGCCTTACTGGGCCTTAACAATGCTGGGAATAACATGACGTCCCCATGCTGTGCACAGCCCTGAGAGAGGTCTAATCAGATAAGATAATGAAAAGCTGTGTAGGTGCGCTGTAGATATGCAGAACCTTTGCTATTAAATTAGGAATTAAAAGATTAAAAGATTAAAATTTTATCATATTCATTATTAGATATAGTTCTTACATAACTTATAAGAGTAAAACTCTTTATTTAATGCAGCTCAGACACATAGTGGTTAAGCTCAGCCTCAGTACAGTGCTGTGAAGCGCTGGTATGTCTGCCCTAATGCCCACGACGATGTAATTGTGAAAAGCCATTCAGTGGGATTGGAGGGTATTGATTGGCTCGCACCCGCCTGTGGAGGGAGGACAGTGATGTATTGGATGAAGGTGAAGAGCTGACAGGTCTCAGCAGCAGGCCTGCAGAGGGTTAAAACCACCAGTCGCAGCCCATTCACACCAAGTGTACTCAGTTTTATGGCTGTGAGTCTTAATATGTAATATAATATAATGAAAATGGATTTCAGATTGAAATGTCCCAAAACCTGTATGACCAACTACATCTTTGTATGTCTTAATTAAAAATTCATTAAAATAACAGTGTTTTGTACATTCAATACCAAGACCATCACTAGAATTGAGAGATGGGGGGGGCTTAGCCCCAGGAGTGGGTATTACAATGTGTGAGCTATGTGCACTGAAAATTTTTCGTTGCACCTACAAAGCCTTCGTCAATTAATTCATTGTTTGAACATTTATCTTACCCTGTTAGATGGTCACTTTCTTTTACTTCAGGATATCTTCTTTTATTTTTATTTCCTTGCTGGTTCGTGTTAAGTCAATTGCATATTTGCACTAATTAAAAAAATATATTGAAATTTTTTTTTTACCCAAAAAGCCCCCCTAAAATGGACCTAACGACATCCATGTTCAATACCATAAAAAAATCTAAAATGTGTACTTTAAATGTTAAAGTAAACATTTGTCAGTTTGTCTCAAATGGTTACTTGTGTTCTTCACCTGATTGTATAATGCTTTGTGCCTCCAGGTGTCCTACCTCTTAGGATAGTTCAGGCTTGTTGAAAGCTTTTTATAACATTTTGTTTGAGGGTGGAGAGAGGTACTGGTTTCTCCATTTATTCTGAAATCAATCCAAAAAGTAGAAAGGAGGCTTTAGAATAGCAAGTGCACCACAAATTAAAATACAGTTTGCATTCCAAATGGCAAATGATTTGGAGGGAAATAAATTACTCCTGGATGAATAAAACTGTCTCAAAAACACACACAGTGTTTCCAGTCCAAGGCAAACACACATTTAATTCTAATATGACTGTCTCCTGAATACATGATCAGAATAGACACATCAATAATGATATAATTGTCCTATAGGATCATTCTTGTCCCCCATGACCCTGTGTGCTCAGGGTAAAGCAGGTTAGAAAATGGATGAATGGATAAAAAAAGGTTCTGGTAACTTGGATACCTTATTGGCTTGTAACCACCTTGTCTGATCATCTGATCAAATCTGTTTCCCCTTTGAATTTTTTAAAGAGGCTGTCTCTGTGTCTAGATCTCAATAACATGGTAAGTACAATGTCACATAGAAATGATGGTTAAAGCCATACAAATAAGAATAAGCTGAACTACATAAGAAATATCTTTGTACAAACCTTGACAAGGTGGCAGAATAAAACCTCAGAACTGCTGCTTCCACTAGCAGGAATGACTCACCTGCATATCACTGAAGTTCAGCATCTATTGTCACTCTCTCATACTGCAGCTGAAAACCTGAGGCTGAATACTTCTTAATGGGCATCCTCACAATGACAACAGCTCTTTAGCTTCACAGTCCAAGATTGTGACTTGTACCAGGCTATGTATTTTATTCAAACTTGAGCTTTCTCCCGTGTCACACACTCTTGAGGATGCATCACCGTGGGAACTGCTAATGCAACCGCTTTTTAGATGTGACTTTAGATGGAGAGCCATACTTTTGTGTCACTTAGGCAACACAGATATTATAAGACTTTCTTTGTTAGCACTCAAAGTTGACATTGTAAATCATGAGCTGTGTAATTGTTCAATTTTGATATAAAGATACAAGGCTGGTTCAAACACATAAAATAACTTGATGAAATGTTTAAAATGTTTACACTTTTCTTAAAAGATGCCCTGTTCAGGTTGTGAAAGCAGAAGCTGTTTAACAGTGTTACATTGCACAATTCTTTTAATGAAGCTGGTGTGGAGAGCTGGAGTATGTAACTTTGACACTGGAGGCAACTTTAGGTAACATGAGTTTGTAGACATAACTCAGTGACATAAGTAGAAGTCAGAGAAACCTTGGAATGAATGCTTCATATTCAGTGTGATTGATTATCCAGCTCAGGACACCACCATGGTACTGAAATATATAGTAATATATAATATATATTATATAATATATATTATATATATAATATATAGTACTTAAAAAAGTATTGATTGGTTTTAAAAATGTATCAGTGGACAACACACAGTAGTACTTTGTTATGTCTGACCACAATGTGGCTGCAGTGAAGATCCACTTTGCACACAAACCCTGCTGCTGCTGTCCGCCCGAGTCAGAGGGCCAATGCATTATAGAGTGGCATTCATATCCCATCCATAACCTGTACAACCCTGCCATAGGGCTGTGACATTTCACTTCATTAAGTCCTGAGTACATTTGATGTTCGCTCTCAGATACAGGGCCAGTGTGAAAGTGTGAAAGGACAATGGCTGACGATGAATTAAACATGGTGGGTTTAAATTTAGACTTCTTGGGACAAAGAAGGCAGTATAGTATCTCATTTCCCAACCTTCTCACATCCCCTCACCTTATCACCTGACTGACAGCTGATGGTAACGCATTTTAAAAATTTCAGTCAACTGACCAGGCAAATTCCTTAGAGTGGTGTGTATTCTGTATTATTCTCAGTGTCAGTATCCCAAACCAATAATCAATTAATGGCACTAACAAGTATAGTGTGTGTATCCAAACCCTGATGTATTTTAGCCACAGAGCTCCACTGTTGTCTAGAACCAGTGAAAACAGATCAGTGAGCCTCACTGTTGCACTGTCTGACCGTGAACACACTCACGCTGTAGTTCTTTTTGAAATGGACATTTTACTTCTGATTCTAAGGACGACTGTGTCCAGCTGTTTTAGGATATTACTGAATCTTTATAGAAATGACACCATATAATGAGCAATGAGCTGAAGGACGCTGATATACTCGAGCTGAGGGGAACTGCAGAGTCATTGGATCATTTTCTGTAGTTTCATCAGCATTAGAGTGCACCTTCACACACAGTCATCTGAATCATTGTTGATATAATATATTGATATATTATATTTTCAACTCAAATGTGAAATAAAATCTATTATAATACATATTATTCATTTAAACAGCTACAGTGATTCATTTCTGAGCATGGTGACTTCAAGTTTGGATTTAGCATTACTGTAGCAGTAAGCATTGTATTCCTCCAGTGGCACTATAGGGTGGCATATTGGACTGCCAAATGGCATGGGTCATATATTAGTAATGATTATAAAAACTGGGGCACTCCTTTCCTTCAGTCATGTTTGTTTTTCTAATGAGTGAGCGATTAACACATTCAATAATGTGCACCATGTCAGTGACTCTTTCTTTGCAATGCAAATCAGATGTGGATCATATTAGGCTTGTTTGTAGAGGAGTCAATGAAGAGAAATTTATAAGAGGAGTCAATTAGCTGCAGTGACACAGGTCCATCTTTCAGGAAGATTTAAAATGCACTCCCTCAGAATATACAAGACATAGGTTAGAAAAAAAAATTATTTGTTATTTACTCTACAGTGTGTCTCAGAAGCCTTTAAGCATCACTCAGCCACTTAGCTAAATAAAAGACAGTGTTTGCAACAAGATACCAATTAAAGTGAGTCTGTGAAGCATGCCAGTGCCACCTGTCCATCAGCAGATAAATGCTGTTGCATTTCTTGAGGATAATTTAAGTATAAAAAATTGCATATGTGTGTGTGTGTGTGTGTGTGTGTACATCAAACTAAAAACATAAATAAACCAAAAACTAAGTAGAATAAATGAATACCATAAGTGACCTATTGCAATTCTAAGAAATGATTCACATTGAAGCATTGCCCCAGATGTTGTCAGTATAGTTATATGTCATTACTGAAATACTGTGTTGTTGCCATTTAGCACTAATGCTTCTACTGAACATGATGCTGCTGTACTTAGCGCCAGTGGGGTGACCTAGTGATGAAAGACCTTGAGATAATGGAAATGTTCCTGTTAGAGCCACAGGGGAAGTGCAGGTTACAGGCATAACTGCTGACTGCACCGAACAGAGCGGCATCCAGGTGCAGGCTGGGAGGCTGGAAAGGCACCTTTGAAGAGGACTTTACTGCGTCCTGAGGTAGAAAAAAAGCCTCTCTTTAAGGGAAGGACTGGGGATTGTTTAGTAACATTATTCTCAAGAGAGCCCCATATGATGTTCACCTGCTTTTGTTGCTGACATTGTTTTAGATGAAGGTGACAATGTCTGGAGGTGGAGGAGAGAATGTGATCCACAGGAGAGGCATAGCTAAAGGAGAACAGAAGATGAAAAACAGCATTATCGATATCCCTGTTGGGGATTCTCTCCCTCACACACACTCAGGAAATCATTTCATGTTACATAAGCATATGTATCCAGTGCAGCAGAGCTATTCCCACTGCATCTCATTCCTGGCTCGCACGTCCAGCAGTGTGAGGCTCAAAAACTCGATGAGGTTGGAGCTGCTGCTTGGTACAGAGAGGAGGAGACTCTTGAAACCAGCAGACCTCCTTCTTCTACTCATAAATTATCTGCAGTTTTGATGAAAATGAAACATGCCATAATCAGTGTTTGGCAAATTACTTTCAAAATGTAATACATTACAGATTACACTTTTATCTGAAAATTATACACATGAATGTAACACTATAATGTACTTTTCACTATAATAACCACAGTGCAACAAGGTGTTATAACATGTTATAAAATGCACAGAAGAGCAAGTTTGCTGCAGTTAATTACAAATCTAGTAGTGGACAGTATTGTATAGCCTAATGAAGACTCTCCTCTGCAGCACGTCTGTCCCGTTCATAAATTCACATGCAGTGGTCACCACGTTGTAAAGAAGTTGCTTGCTTTTATTAACAACAGCAGGAAGGAATGCTGGTTGAATGGCATTGTCCACTATTCCAGGAGTGTCAGTCAGGACTTACAGTTCCTGACATCCTGCTGGAAACTGGTGTAAGCACAGAGGCCATCCATTTATTATCCAATGCCGGCATATTGGCTAACATGATGCTTGGCAGGGAGGATCCAATCCCTCCACTTTTACCTCAGTGTTTCTGAGGTAAAAGCCTCTGGGGGATATCTGGCAGAAATGGTGAGGTGGTAATGCATTACTTAATGCAGTAAATGTAAGAATAATATTACAATATATTACATTACTTTGTTACTTTTAAAAGTAATGTATTACTGTCACATATTATTTTTGTATCACTTTACTCGCAACACTGGTCATCACTGGCAGGTGGTGGAAGAATATGAAATGGCCCTTTCAGCTGTGATTGACAGGGCTAATGCATTCCTGCATGCAGGCCAATGCAACGAAAGAGTATGGAGGTAATGTTCCTGTTCCACATGCGCTGTACTGTACTTATTACTGAAACAGTACTGAATGTGTTGATACTGAAAAATTCAAGCCCACTGGCACATGGCCCATGGACAGTGTATGTAACCTCAACAAGTCAATTACAATGATTCAGAATGGCTTGTTAAATAAGGCTCAGTAATTAATTAAATCTCTGTATTGATGCTGTCTAAAAGGTTCATGTTGCAGAGGAGGTGTTGTGCTAATCTATCTCTTAATCCTCTAATTTAATCAGGGAATGTTTCTCGTTTATTTCTCTGGTGGAAAAAAAATCGAGTCAGAGGTAAGAGGCATTGCATGGTGTTCTCTAATTTACAGAACCTGTCTGTCTTTATTTTGTCAAACACAATATACTGGTAGATTCTGTTCCTCTGTTGAACTACATTCATTAATCTCAGATGATACAAAAATTCAATGATGTCATTCAACTTTAACTGTACTGCAGTGCAAGACATTTTATATGTGGATCTGTTGTAAAAGCCGCAGTCTAGTGGCCTCCTTGTAAATTCAACATCTGAACTAAATATTGTCAGTAAGTTGAAGTGCAGGAGATGTGAGCCAGCATCTTGCTTTTCAACCAAATGGTGAGGAGATAATGCTCCCCTTTATACACTCAGGTTTATGTTCCCACTACATCTGAAGAGTTGTAAACGTAAGGAAAACTAGCCATATATGGCTTTAATAATAATGATGTTGTTAGACATGCAATGTGTTGTATTGTTAGAAAATGAGACTCAAAGCAGACAATCTGCTGTGTTTGTCACAATGAGGACATAAAGTTCAATAGAGCTGTATCACACACTCTTCCTCTGCAGATGGAGTTGGCTCTGTTGTCATGACTGTAGGTGTTCAAATATTGAAGGATTTCTTGTATATATTGTCTTAAAATTTGAGATAAAAAAACATTTTTTAGCTTGTCGATCTGGAGCTCTTGATTAAATCACAAAACACAAGTTAATATTTTAATCAGTGCATTTTGTTAATATTCTTTTGGTCAGTGCTGTTTCTGATGTCAGCATGGATGCATGTAGCCATATTAATCTAAAACCAAATTAAAATTTTGCTTCTCTTGTTCACTTTCTTGTTCAGCACTGGGGTGCTGTTTTCATTCACACACAATGTTTTTAACCCTGTTTCTAACCCTCACAAAGTTTAATTAAATTAACTGATAAAATTAATTATAATTACTATATTAAATGTCATATTAGATGTTCTTTATTAAAGTAAATAACCATAACACGAAATTTACATAACTCACACAAATATTGATTCTCATGGCAAAGCTTTCTCCGTGTGTGTGAATACAGCTGTGTGTGTGTGTGTGTGTGTGTGTGTGTGTATGACTGACCAATGTTTTACTAAAACTCAGTTCCTGTGCTATCTACTACTGCATAAATGCTGAATGTAGTAAAAATTATACAAATTGAAACTCATATGAAAATAGATATGTATGTATTTAATTATTTATTTTATTTTGTGAGAAGGTATTTGAAAAAATAAATTTTTCTGGCAATTTATTTTATGGTTCGGACTTTATAGTGTTAAACCTGCATTATTTGAATTGGCCAGCAGAGGACAACTTTCTTGTTTTTCCAACTCCACCCACGATACAAAACACATGTACAAATCATACATGATCAATTCACTTTCTCTTTCTATCTACAAGTAAAAAAACAAAGAAATGAAAGGTCAGATTCCATCTACTTAGCTCAGTTGTTGTAGGAACATTTGCCGTTTATCTGATTGAAGTCAAAACTAATATGAAGACTATATGGACTCCAACAGCTACAACAGTGTGTTGTACAAGCTAATGTCCATAGCAATATTCAGAGGGAAGGTCAACAGTGCCACATTTGAATGTACTCACAGCCAAAACACCATCTCCTCCTCAAATGGGAACGTGTTTGCCACTCATTGGCACTCATTAGCAGCTATTGCACTGAGTGGCTGTTGTACTTATAATGTTGTTGTCATGCAGCCCTAAATGAGCTCTTGTGTCATTAATCTTCTTTTGTATTTGAGTCTTTGCCCCACAGGGTTTATTTATTTTTATTTATTTATTTTTCCACCATGATTAATAAAAACCTTCAACAAACTAGTGCCAAGTGATGTGATGAGACTTCATGCATTTTACCATTTACTTCATGAACAGTGGTCTTATCCAGAATAAATCTATGGCTTTGACAAATAATGCTATGATGGAGTTTACGATGTTTGTGCAGGTGAATTTTGAAAAATATATGAATAAATATATGATGGATTTGATGTTTTTTGGCTTTAGCTCAATGTCTAATTGTTCAACATGTAGCCTCAGTACAGCATGCACCTAACAGAAGTCTAACAGCACAGCTGGACTGGTCATCTGGAGCAGAGAGAGGAGCCCAGTGAGACCAGCGACACCAGTTCAAGTGTTATTCAGGAGACAAATAGGGTTTGGGTTTGGTTTGCTGCCTGTTTAGATCTAATGGCCGTGTCCTTGGTTGTATGGCTGGGGGGCTTTTCCCTGGCATCAGTATATTTATCCCTGTACATGTACTGGACATTCTCATAAAACTCATTCTTGTTCTGCTTTCTGTTGTTCTGTGTTCATCAACAAGAAAGCTTGGGTGTCTAAGCAGTGAACAACAGATGCCATTTTTAATTAAACACTTTAGCAGTAGCAGTTGCTGGCACTGAATCCTTACACTCCAGCACATGCTACCAAATTTACTGTCAGCATCTGCAGAACCAGGCACTCGTGTTCTATCTTTAACAAGCTGGCTTTGAGCTTGACCAGCTGCGACATTTGGTGGAACCTTAGGGACCGCAGATGCAGCGTTCAAGTATTACGCAACTTTCACTAAATAATTCAGGGTGTGCTATGCATATTACATTGTGCCCAGAGTTCCCACTTGGCCCACAGACTTTGCACTCCATTGGCTGCGCACCCTCATGTTCAAGTTAAAGGGCTTTCAGTTTGGCTAAAATGTGCTCCTCGTCATCTCTAACTGTCCACCTGTACATGTGAGACTATAGCTGGTGTGGTGCCAGCTGTGACAAAAAGCCTGCAAAAACTGTTATGTTTGGACATGCGATGCATGAAATATTGCAGTGGAATGGAAACAACTCATTATGCATGTGTGGTGATAAAAAAATGGACCTTTTTTAAAGGTGATGTAAAATGGATGAATTTCTGTTGTTTTCATGTTTCTAGCTCTAAGTGCAGTTCAGAATTTGAACCACAGTTGGAGAGACAGCATAAACAGGACCCAGTCCAGGACCCAGTGTCACAAAGATGGACTGTGGCTTAGACTGATGTAATAGTCTGACACCTAAATGAATGAATGCTCTGACTATACTTATTTTTTAAAACCTTGACATTTCTTGAAATCTAACCACGCCATTGCTGCCATGCACAAATATTGATAGTGAGATTATTTAAGTGAGATTTTTTAAAATATCGGCAGTGCTCACACAGCAGTATATATGCTTTAGCAGAGTCTCCTAATCTGTGTTCTTGTTCTTAAAATGGTGTTCTTGTCTGCTCATGGGGGAGTTCAGCCTCAAGGGCGTTAATATGAGGAAATAACAACGATCCAGCTAATGGATGAATGAGGTTGAGGTCAGGGCTCTGTACAAGCCAGTAGAGAAAAATGTTTTGTCGTGGACCTTTTTTTTCTGCATGGGGAAACTGAACACTGTTAACAGAATGTTTGAAGAACATGTCTAAAATAGCATCAGGCTTCCCTTTACTAAGGAAACCATGAAAAAACTCCAAACTTAATGAGAATGACAAAATTTTCACATATTTTTGGCTATATATATCTCAAACCTGACAGTAATTACAGGGAGTATCTACTGTGCCATTTTCATTTCCTCAAGAGACCAAAAATAGGCACGTGCACTGTAATGCATTATTACTGGATGCTACAGTTATAGTACCGACTGCTGTTTTTCTTTATTGCTAGCTGCAGTGTGTGCACAGAATGAATCATTTTTTCCTGACAGTTATGTGGGCAGCAGACTCGGCTGGACTTTGTCTTCAAAGAAAAATTACAATGTGTCTTGTGGCTCACTAAGTACAAACACTGGAAGGGAGATATCATTACCTCGGCCTAATTTATTTCTTCAAGGAGTCTTGTGTATGGCTGTTTACCAATTGTATGAGAATAAATACTCACTTGGCAGTGAATTTCTGAGGATTAATAGTTTGGGGGTTGACAATCTGCAGAATTGGTAGTCTGTTTTTTTCTTTCTTCTCACCTTTTGGTATTCTGGTGACAAACTGTGAGCTTCTGTACTGGTGGCAATTATGCTGTGGATTTTTTGTGTTGGAAAGCTTAAAAGCTTCAAAGCAACACTTTTTTGTGGATATGATTGATGATTCCTAGACTTGGTGACATTTCTCCCTCAAGCAAGATATTTTATAAAAACATTTTTCATTATAACTACAGTTTCTCCACATATGGCTGTCATGTGAATGATTTCTAATGAATTTCCAATTGATGTTCTGAGCAGATGTTCCTGCACTTTACTTCTAGTAACAGTTTGGGTTGTTTTTCAGAAAGAAAAAGGAGCTTTTATGTGAAATTTCTGGAACTGCTGGAACATCTATGTTTCTTTGTCCTGAACAGCCAATGTACAATCTGTAAATTAGCAAACTACAGCTAACAAGAGAAGTCCTGGTGTGTGTGTGTGTGTGTGTTTGTGTGTGTGTGTATTCAGCTCAGCCTCTGACTGAACAAGAAACTTTCTGTTAGTTGCCTCCAGTCTCTGTTCTTCTTCCACTAAACTCTGTACGTTAGTGTAGCAGATTCATAAAGTTTTCAGCTCACATGAATTTGCATCAGTTTGCATCTTTCTCTTGACTGCAACATGTACTTGTTATTCTGACTGAGCATTAAATTTGAACCAGAGGAAATGAAATGGGCCTATTTCAAGATCATTTCCATGTTTATCCTAAAGGTTTTCTATTTTCTCTGTCAGGCTGTATGAGTGCTCTACGTCAGAGTCTCTCCTGTTGTAAACTGCTAATTTCCATCTGATGAACGCTGCCTGTTTGTGAACAGTGCATCTTTGTTTAGATCATTATCACGTTAAGCTGTTCTCCTAAAATGACCATATCCTGTTCCGCTCCATTTGTCAGTTTCATTCATAAAGTTTCACTTACAACATTACCAAAGAATAAAACAAAAACTTTCACACTGTGAAGCTTCAAGTCTTGCCTACAGAAATCTATAAAAAGATAAAATGTCCAGCAGTCTCAGTAACTTGAATCTTTATAGTACAGCTGTTAACGGTGTGTCATCAGAGCAGTGAAGCACTGTGCCAGTCACAAACATAAAGACAGAACAGTGACAGTCACAGATACATTAGACAAGAGAATATTATCTCTAGCGGTGGGTGATGTTACACTGTCGGGTAAAGCAGAGATTGATACTGGACAGAGATCTGAGACTGTGTGTCAGAGTCAGAATTTACTCTTCTGCTGCTGAAGTGAAATGACATGAATAACAACTTGAAAATCCCTCAATATATGGGCAAACCTGATTATATCACTGAAAGTATTGCAGACAAAATATTGATTTAACTTCAGAGACACCTAAGAACAAGATCACCTGTTTCTGTGACTGTTCCTTGCATGAGGACTAATGTCTGTTCACAAGCTAAAGTGGTGCAGCATATTATGTGGTTGCATAACTCTCATATAAGGACACCACCTTCCCTTTCATGGCTCAATGCTTTTCAACACAAAATTGACAGCTTTAAGAGGAAGAGCTGATTTCATTGGTTGATTTCATGCCAGCCTCTACCACAGTCAATTCTTCTTCAGTTCAGTCCTGTTTCTGACTGAAGCGCAGCCACAAAATCACTTGCTCATGACTGTCTGACTAACATCAGAGGAAGAATTCATAATAACAGATATTGATGGTATACTCTTAAATTGAGCTGTAGTGACCTTTACATCAGGTAAATATTATATTCACAAAAAGCTGCAGTGGTAGCATTTGGAGTATACAGTGACCATTAATCCACACAAGTCACCTACGCTTCAGAGGTAAGCGTGGTAGAAAAAAGACAGGGCATTTCATTATTCATTGGGTTACAGGCGTAGGACATTACTTAAACATTAGAGCCTTAGCTTGTTCTTTTTCAGCTACGAACATTTCATTATTCAAAGGGACAAGTGCAGAGCAGTGCAGAGACCCATGCTAATGTTTTAAAGATCACAGGAATGAGTTCCTTTTTATCAGCTCTAAATATTCATTTCTCTCTCATGGGCACGCATTGATTCAAGATTTAATTCTGCTGGACATTAAATGAAAGTTATTTTTAAATATGACCTCAGCAGAGATATTTCATTTTGTTTTGGATGGACAGTGGTTTTGGCTAGTGGTACCCTCCAGTATTATCTTGTCTTTCTTTTTTTTTTTTTTTTTACAAAACAAGCAGTACAGTCCATTAAGACTGCAGTACATTGTTCTCAGGGGACTATTTTGTTCTCCTTGGTATCATACATGCTTTTGTTTTCTTATAGTTGACTATTTTGTAATGTGCCAGTGAAGGTTGTACTGCTGCTGCCACATTTGATAACAGCAGAGGGAACTTTTTGGACCACTGTGGAAGCAGGGGAAACGTATTCCTCGGGGAACAGAGTGCCATCCAAACAGCGCAGCATCTGCAGCTGTTTGGGATTAGCCAGAGGAGTCAGTAAAGGCAGCTGTGCTCGCATGTTAAGCTCTTCATTACATGACTCCCAATAGCACTGGATGACCTCAGAGACCCAGACTTGACCCTGACACCCAACCCGGCGGATAACCACCACCGCAGGGTGCACGAGGATCAGAGCAGACATAGCCAGTCACAAAATGAGCATGCGGTCATGGTGGAAAGTAGCAAAGTCTGTGATGCATCAATACAAGCTGCCTCAAACAGCAGCTCCAAATCTAACTGTGTAACCATTTGCTGTAAGTGCTGTATTCCCTGATGCCACTGACTGAACTGTATAAACACATAAATGCAAGAGAACATAGTGTTTGAGCACAAATGCATTTGAGAGGCCCTGAAGAGCTTAATTCAAGCAGCTGTGAGGATGAATGTGATAAGTAATTTTCACTGAAAATGATTTTTGAGAATCCTCATTTGGAGCAATCTTTGTCCTGTGGTCCCTCTGCAGACGCTGTCTAATGCAATGACATCTCTTACTGTGAAGGGCATGGACATGGTCAGAAAAGAACATGTGTGGCAGGATGAAGCTACGATCAAAAGTTAACAAACAAACAGATCCTGCTAGTACAGGCTGCAGACAACAGACACATTATATGAGACGTTTTGCTTTTTCATCCTCATCTGAATCAGTCAGATGTGTTCAAGCAAACAGCTGCTAACTGTGAGGGGCCACAAACATGGACAAGCTGCACAGAAGGAGAGTCCTACCCCATATTCTAATATTCAGATGCAGGGCAGGGTGGCACACAGATATCGCCCCAAAGCTTTTTTAAAGGCAAGAATCCAGAACAGTCTGGATATTTTTTGGTTCTTTGGTCAAACACATCTGTTTGGCCATGAAATGAAATACTGGACAAAGTGTAATTTTGACCAGATGATGTTGCTACATGAGAGGCTCAACAAAACTGTTACAATTCATCCTGACGGAGACATTTCACTGCAGTCCTTTGATGAGCATCTAACATCTTACTCTGAACCAAACATGTCAACCTGTGGATGACCAGATGAGTCAGGATATCTCCAAAGCCATTGGAATTCATTTATATCATTAATATATAATTCATTAATATAAAATGTCATTATAATCCATTCAGTAACCACTGAGATATTTCACCCTGGACTAAAGAGATGGACTGACCTTCTCATATTGCCAAAAAGCTGAGGTGTGAGGGTGAGCTGAACTCCTGGCTGAGACCTTATTTAAAGGTTGATTTTGTAATATTTGGTGGTACAATAAATGTGTTTTTATTGTAATTGGCTCATCATGCCTGCACCTACACATACTAAAGAACACAAGCAGGTTTTGTTGAAGGTAACACAGATAATCATGGCCTGTCACGAGTCAGTCTGTCTTCTTTTTTCTATTGTTGAGCTTGTTATGATGTGACTTTACTGCTTGTTAAAGCAGTGATTCATGTGTGTTTGTGGCATTTTACACTGTTGCTGTGGGCATGATGCTCACGTGTCACTGCTTCATCCTGACTGATTATTCCCTTCTCGTCAAAAAAAAGAGAAAAAACACGTGTAAATGTGACAACCTGATGAATAATTCTACAGGTAAAACTCAAATAAGGGGACACTTATGTATTGTGTGTCTCTCCCTGAGCCTCGGTTAATTGCAGTACTGGACCTGTTGTGCTGGGGTGGTTTAGGATTAAGTGCCTGTCTCCGGGGAAAATTGTCAGTCGCTGATGATGGAAATATCTACATTCCTCATAGCCAGACTATTTGGAATAAAAAAATCAATTAAATACCCTGAACAAAAAGAGAAATATTGAATCTTTACATCTGTTCTGTTTTCAGTCAGCTGTTATTCACTATGAAACATTTGCTGTGGTCGTGCTTTGCAGTTCCTGTGTACACACATACTTCTGCATGTCATCAAAGATCATGGCCATCTCTTACTGTCAGGTTATTGTGTTGACACTGAGGTTGGTGACAATTCCCCCCCATACCATACCATGACATTAGAGGTAGGCTGTGTTTCTCAATGTTTGGCTCGAACACAAAACAAACGATGGCGTCACATCCAAGCAGGTCAGACTGTACAAAAGATGTTTTCCTGGCAGTGCCACACAAAGCTCTCCCCATCACTACAGAACGTGTTGTGTCA
This sequence comes from Amniataba percoides, assembly GCA_037176925.1. Classification (NCBI taxonomy): domain Eukaryota; kingdom Metazoa; phylum Chordata; class Actinopteri; order Centrarchiformes; family Terapontidae; genus Amniataba; species Amniataba percoides. The sequence goes on along the minus strand of JBAJHX010000043.1, from coordinate 21,893,583 downwards.
TCTAGCAGCTGAAAAATGTGGGCCTTTCCTTTGTTTGTCTGCTGGTGAAATCTCACATTTGTTTCTCTTAGTTAATCACATTGTATCTCAGTTACTCTGTCTTGAACTTGAACTCAGCTGCATTGTCACTGTAATCTGATTTGAGAGAACAGTGAGTCTGAGAACGTATTTATTTTTAATGACATTTTTTAAAATTCTAAATCGAGTCAGGATGGATGCTTTGGCATGTCTTTGCTTTGGACTTTCCCTCTGTAAGGTCTTTTTTTTGGGGGGGGGGGGGGGGGGGGTTTACATCCCCCAACCAACTTCTCCTCTTCCCCCTCTTTTTTTTCTTTCTTCCTCCTTTCAAACAAACTCTGAATCAACCTCCAAAAAAACCGAC